>CM076578.1:1112303466-1112666959 GCA_034641835.2 Pinus albicaulis | reverse complement strand
GGGCTATTAGTTATGCGTAGCTAAAGTGGTTCTTTTTCGTACACTTCGACGAAGAATTCATACTAACAAATTTGACAATCATGATAAGCATTAAGGACTTTTGACCCAATACTATAAATACTTAATTCAATAAAGTGGAAACTATAAGTTTTCAATAGAAAGTTGCAATGGTTAAAGTTTGATGAAAATATTTGAATTTGCAAGCTCACAAAGGCCCACAAAAATGAAAAATCCACAAGTGAAATTTTCATGGTCTATTCATTTTTAAATTACAAAGCCCTTTGGATGGGAAAAAATACATGAAGTGAAATTTGCAAGGTCAAATTCCACATCCCTAAGCTTTTATGAATATAATAGTTGCGAGGTTGAAAGGATTCATAAACACATCCCTGTTTGAAGTATCATAAAGAAGTTGTAGGTGCCTTGAAAAATCACTATAAAGTTGGAAGGTTTAAAGGGCCTATAATATGTTATGATACTTATGCCTTAAAATGATAAGAAACCAATAATTACAATCCACTTTGAAGGGGAAACCTCCTTATAAAATAAATACAATGAAAAGACAATATTTGATGATCCTAAGACCAGGTCTCCTTAGTATATATATAGGAGACAAATGATACAATTATAAAATAATGAGACCATGAGGGGTTATAGCCTAGCTATCAATATAAAAATAGAAATGTAATCACTCAATATATAGGTCTTAATAAGTGTTTTTGGGTTAACATGGGGCTTATATAGGGTTTAACATGCCCTTCCCCTTCAAATAAGTGTTTTTCTCAACACTTGACTATATGTGGGTCTTTTTTCATGAAACACTCATCTTCCCATGTTGCTTATTCCACTGGTAGGTTCTTCCATTTGATGAGGTACTCAGTAATTGTTTGATTTCTTAGCTGCTTAGTGCATGTTTCCAAAATTATTTCAAGTTCTAGTATTATTTTCCCTTCTTCATTAATATCTCGTAAAAGAGTTTGGACTAGGATCTTATCATGAATGATCTTCTTTAAGCAAGAAACAATGAAGAATGGGAGTACACCTGAAGATGGAGGCAACTCTAATTGTAGGTCATACTTCCAATCCTCTGCAACACCTTCTAGGGCCATAATATCTTAGAGCTAATTTATTTTCCCTCTTTTTCTACATGAGGGACATTTGTTTATATGGTTGTAGTCTCACAAATACGCAATCCCCCACTTCAAATTCGCTTTCACTGTAATGTTGATTGAATTGTTGTTTCATACTATTTTGTGCCATAACCAAGCTATCCTTCAATAGTTTGAGAACCTCTTCTTGTTGTTGGAAGTGGTCCTTTATTTCCTGAGCCTTTATAGCCCCTTTCAATGGTGATGTGATGGATGGAGGATGATATCCATAAATTTCCATAAATGGTGACATTTTTATGAAGTATGGAAGGATGTGTTGTACCACCATTCTGCCAAGGGAAACCATTTGACCTATTTTGTCTATTTATCATATGAAAAGCAACGTAGATATCCTTATAAAAATTTATTCAAAATCTCAATTTTCCCATCATATTGAGGATGGTAAGATGAGTTGTGAGAAATTTGAGTATCCAAACAAGAAAATGTTTCAGTCCAAAAATTTCCAATTAAAAATGGATCTCTATCACTTACAATAATATTTGGTATTACATATATATTTTGGACTATTTCCATGAATTATCCTGCCACATTAATACTTTCTTTAAGAGGATGAGAAAAAGGAGAAAAAGTGGGCATACTTTGTCATTTGATCTACCACTACCATAATGACACTCTTTCCTTTATATTTGGATAAACCTATAATAAAATGCATTAGAACTTCTTCTCAATGTTTGTTTGGTATGGATAATGGTTGAAGGAGCTCTAGAGTTTTGATAATATATCCTTTTTTTTCTAGAGATATTTTGGTTATAATCACATTAGATAAAACATTGTTGACGTGTTTCGAACCAACCAATGTGGTTCATCTTCAGGACACTGGTTTGTTTGAAATGCATCAACCATGTTTTGTCTCATGTGATTATAACCGAAATATCTTTGGAAAATAACTATAGATCACAGAGGCCAGAATTCAAATATCTCCTTTATTTTTTTGGTATACCATACATTCCACCAAAAAAATTTGTACACCTACTTTAAGAACTTCCCAAAAGAAATCTTTCTTGATCATATGGTATGTCTTCAAGAACCTTAAATGTCCTCCTATAGGAGGAGTGTGTAATACCAATAGGGCCTTCTATTTGAGTTGAGAATCCTTACATAAGTATAAATGATCTTGATACCATAAAAAATCATTTTTCCGTGTAAATTTTTCTTATGCATCATGGTTCTCATGTATCTATGGAATGGAAACAACAAATTGTAAACCATTTGAGTCTTCCTCTTTCCTTGAGAGTTCATTTTCCACAATATTTTGGTTTCCCATTTTGTAGATAATTTCAAACTCATAACCCAACATCTTTGTGATCCATTTTTTTTGCTCTTATAAAGATAATTTTTTATCCAAGAATTACTTCATACTATCATGATATGTTTTTACTTTGAAGTGTCTTTGTATTAAGTATGGATATCATTTCTTAACTACATGTAGTATAGTCAACATTTATTTTTCATAGATGGGTATGAGTAAGTTATTTCCTTTAATTTCACTACTTGTAAAGGCAATGGGTCTTCCTTTTTGCATCAAAACTGCACCATTGCCATGGCATGAGGCATCACACTCCACAATAAATATTTTGTGAATTTAGGTGTCACTAAGATGAGAGTTGTACACATAGCCTCTTCAAGTTATTTAATTTCTTTGATTTCTTCTTTAGTCCAAGAAAATTCTTCCTTATTCAATAATTTTGTTAGAGGTGTTTCTATTTGACCATAATTATTGACAAATTTGTGGTAGTATCCAGTGAATCCTAATAATCCTTTGAGTTTCTTCAAAGTATTTGGAATTGGTCATTCACGTATGGATTTGATTTTTTTAGATCCACCTTGACACCGTGTGATACAATATGACCCAAATATGCCACTTATTGAACCCCAAAGGCACAGTTGGAATGATTTGCATATAGTTATTGCTCTTCCAATAATGTCAAGACCTTGTCAACATGTTGTACATGCTCTTCCCAAGATTTTTTGTAAATTAGTATGTCATCAAAAAATAATAGCACAAATTTTGTAAGAGTTTGAAAATAGAATTCATCAAGATTTGAAATGTTGAAGGTGCATTTTTAAGTCAAAATGGCATAACCAAAAACTCATAATAACCTTCATGTGTTCTAAAGGTAGTTTTGGGAATGTATTCTTGCCTCATTCTTATTTGATGATATCTAGAACAAATATCCAACTTAGTAAAGAAAATTTCTCCATGTAATTCATGTAATAGTTTATCAATTAAAAGAATAGGAAACTTATATTTTATAGTCATTTTGTTGAGTTGTTTGTAGTTTGGAAACATACACCATGAACCATCGTTTTTTATGACCATCACCACTGGTGAAGAGAAACTATTTTGGCTAGGATGAATGATGCCCACCTTTAACATTTCTTGAACCATATGATCACTCTCACTCTTTTTTTCATGTGGATATCTGTAAGGCCTAATGCTAGGTGGTACACTTCTACACTGAAAATGAATAGCATGGTCATTTTCTCGAACATGTGGAAGACCCTTCGGAATTTCTCCAAATAACTTAGTATGATTGTTGATAACTTTTTGAAGATCCATTGGAGAAGATGATACCAATATTTAAACATCTATGAACACAATTGTGCAACTACAACTCGGTGTCACATTTTTAGCAATTTTTTTATTCTATTAGAGCTTATCACTTTACTAGGTTTCCCTTAGATACCTCTAAGCCCAATTTCCTTTCCTTTTGAGAATTTTTTTATGGAAAGATATTGAAAATTAAGGTCCACTATTCCTAATGATTATAATAATTAGACCCATTAATACAACATCAAAACCACCTATTTGGATTGAAAACATGGGACTAACCATTAAATACTCCTCCAGATTCAACTTAATATTATTGTACTTCCATGAAAAATTTATGGTACCACCATCTGCAATCATCACTTAAAATTATGGTGTTGTATATACAAAGAAATTAAGAATTTTTTCCAATTTGTAATTGATGAAGTTATGGGTACTACCTGAATCAATCAATATTGTTAGCCTTTTCCTTCTAATATATCCTTCTATATTGAGGGTTTTTCGAGTACTGATGTCAACCAATGCTTGAAAATATATTGTTGAATTAGTTTTTTCTAACTCTAGATCTTGTGAAGTTTCCACTTCTTAATCTTCTTCATCTTCATAGTCTATTTAGAATAATTTATTCTCACTACATTTATGCCCTTTATATACTTCTTTTCATAGTTGAAATATAATCCATTTTATCTTCTTTCATCCATTTTTAGGGAGTCAACCTTGTAACTTTAGGAAAGAGAGCTTGATTTTCTCTATAGTTATCAATGACCAATTTTCTAGTGGCCATTATTTTGATTCCAATTTTCCTTGCTATATTGAAAACTTGCTCTAGATATTTAGGTTCAAAGAGATGCACCTTATGTTGGATCCTTTCATTTAAATTACCCATAAATAGTTCTAACAATTTATCCTCTAAAATATTCTTTACTCTAAGACTCAACTTTTGGAATTGTTCAATGCATCCTATAATAGGGCCCTTTTGTCGAAGATTTACTAGTTGACTAGAGAATGTGTTACTCTTAATATCCCCATATTGCGTTATCAATTCCTCTATAAAAATGGACCAAGATATAACATAATCCTTTTTTCTTTCACAAATCTATTGATATCATACATTTTGGTCTTGTTCTGAAAATATCGATGCAGTATTTACCTTTTGTGAGGATTCCATTTGGTTTATATCAAAGTATTGATCAATCTAACATATCCATGTTACAAGATCATTACCATCAAATTTCCTCATATCAATATTCAAAATGTAGTAGTTCTGTGTGCTAACTTGAAGCCCCGATGATGTGGATCTTGGATTGAAAATTCTTGATTATGGTTCTACAATTCAAAATTTTTTCTCTTCAATTGTGATCCCCATATGAGATTGATTCTTAATAGCATTCTTTTCATTATGTTCACGATTTCCTTTGATCTCCACATCCTTTTAGGAAGCCTCTCCAAGAGAAGATTTTCAATGGAAGTCATGTATTTTTGTATTTCTTCCTTATCTTCATTCATCTTCCTTTATATTCCTTCCTTATTTTAATTCATTTTCTTTTCTATTCCTTCTTTACTTTCATTTATCTTATTTTTTATTCCTTCCTTATTTTCATTCATCTTCCTTTTTACTCCCTCATTTTCATTCATCATTTTTCCTATTCCTTCCTTATTTTCATTCATTTTCTTTCCCATTTCTCTTTTAAGGTTTTATTGGGAACTTGAGAAATCCACCTTTTTCAACATACTACCATCCATCTCATTAACTTTATTCTCTAATTTAGGTAACCTAAATTCTAATTTTTCACTTTCTTCATGAATCAAGGATGAGCCTTCAGTAGATTTAATTGGTGTAGTAGCTTTCTTTGGAGGCATGTTGGAAAATTATAATAACGCTCCTCTTTATTACAAATTAAGGGCATTTTTTAATGAACATTTAGGTCAATAGTAATTTACATACCTTAGTTTGGAGAATATCAAAATGGATGAAGCTATATTGATATATTTCCGAGATTTGAGGCCTTCTAGATCTGGAAATTTGTTCTCCAATACTCTGATATACAATTGTTGAAATTCCAAAGGTTTCAACTAAATCTGATGTGTCATCTGAAAGTTATACTAACTTTCCCAAACCTTGTTTATTTTTTGGTATCTTCCCATGATCAAACTTCCATATCGTTCCATGTGTTTAATTCTTTAAATATATTTCTTCCACCTATACTTGAGGTACTTCTATTGGTCCCTTGAAATTCCTGAAAATTTTACATTCTAAAAAATTCTAAACAAGATATATAGCCAAAATACCAAGTTTACTTGTTTGAGACTGAATTCTGGAGCATATAAAGACCCTAACTCCTTATAACATATATACAAAAATATAATGAACCAATTTCTGAAACTAGACCACATGTTCACCATGATTCTCCTCAACATGGTCAAAGTTTCACAGTATGAATCTTCATAGGGAAAAAAAATTATAGTGAAAATCCCAAACTAACATGTTTGATATAAAATTTAGGAGAATTCAGAAACCCTAACTTCCTTGGACCATATCTCTGAAAATATGGTGAACCAAGATCTGAAACTTGAAACAGAGATTGCTTTGGATGTCTTCTTAATCTTCTCCAGGTTTCATCATCTAAAGCCTCCTAGAAAAATAATTATAGAAAAAATTCCATGATGACATGTTTGAAGTAGTAAAACCCTAAGATCAAGAGATCTAATACCAAATATTATGATATTTGCACCTTATAATCAAAAGAACTAATAATTACAGTCTTCTTTGAGGGGGAACCTTGTTATACAATAAATATAGTGAACAAGACAATATTGATGATCCTAATACTAGGTCTCCTATATATATCAAGAGCTCTAATACCAAATATTATGATCCTTGCACCTTATATTGAAAAGAAACTAGTAATTACATTATTCTTCGAGGGGGAAACCTCGTTATACAATAAATATAGTGAAAAAGACAATATCGATGATCCTAAGACTAGGTCTCATATATATATATATATATATATATATATATATATATGAGACAAATGATACAATTATAATAAAATAGGACCATGATGGGTTCTAGCCTACATAAAAATACAATAGAAATGTAATCAACCAATATCTATGGTTTAATAAGGACTTTTTGGGTTAACATGGGACTTATATAGGCCTTAAAAATTCCCTTGACCATAAAAAATTCATGATTTTGCATTGATCCAAAATGTCTCTCGTAACATATAATTCTTTATCTACTAAAATGTTACCAATATTATTTGTTTAACCCTAAAAAGAATATTTATTCTTGTTTAAATGTGTATAATTGATCGGGAGATCAAATCTCTTGTAGAAAAATGCTCAAAACTGAAGTTGCTCAAAATTGTTCTGAACCAGATTGACACGAAAGAGCTCGTCAATACAATCCTAACGCTGCAAAACGGCACTCAAATCCGTTACCGTATGGAGGAGATATTGCATTTTGAAATCGTCCAATAACCTTCAATTTTGGAAAAGGAATTTTTTTAATTGTATGTGTTGGAATAATTTTATTTTTTAATAAGGTTTAATAAATTAATTAAATTATATAGTTATTAATATCTTATATGGTTTTTATTAATCATATGTTATATTATTAATTATATGTTTTAATTAATTATTATTAATTTAAACCTTATTAAAATCTAATTATTAAACCCCACCATATATTAAAACAAATTCGAATTTATGTAAAGTCCTAAACCCAAATTCGAATTATTTTACAAAACCCAAATGGAAAAGTTTAAAACCCAAAACCCACAGTTCTAATGCTAAGGGTTTAATATGGCAACGTAAAGGTTTAAACATATATTATATGTTATAAAGGCATATGGCATAAAAATCATAAGTGTCACGTTCCAGGTTTAAAAGTCACGGTTTAATATTGTTACGTGGCAAGGTTCTTATGGCGGAGCGGATTGTTACATATGGGAACGGAAGTCAAGGGAGTGGGCGCCAGCCAGTTGAACTGGCGGGTTAAATGGCAACGGCCCAGGTCACGTGGAGAGCGGAGTTCAATGGCACGAATTTTTATAATAAAGTCCAACCTTATCCACTCCACTTTAAACTCTAAGCTTTTAAACTGGTTTCCGGACAGTGTGGTCACGTGGAGCTGCACGTCCAACCCCTCATTTCAGCGGTCAGTATGACGGTTCCCTAAATTCAGCGCCTAACTCCATTTTTGTCGGGCTATCTGGCAGTTAGCCAGACTTAGCTGGAGAGAATCTAGGCAAACTTCAGTTAGCCATAACTTTGGCTAGGAAAATCCTTTTGATATGAATTTTTTTTTTATTCTGGGGTAATTGATCATTCTGGAGCTGTTGGGAGTGTTTTCAGAGCCATAAGGGCACTCTAACAAAGAATTTACCAGCATTTTTTTGTCGTGGAGCCACTAGGGCCTAAGGGAAGAAGAGCTGTTTTGGACTACCTTTATCCAATGGAGGTGGTTGTTTAGTCATTTTATACTGATTTGAGCCTTCTGAATCTATTTTTGCAGTGTATTTTTCCATTTGAGGCTTCTATACAATTGTATTCACATTTTGAGCATTTAATCAAAGAGGAAAAAGCCTAATTAGAGGCTTTTGGACCCAGCGGAGGTAGCCCAAGAGAGGGGTGAACCGCTTAAACAATTATTTGCTGTCATACTGTATAATTTTGCTGCATATTTTCAGATTCTGCTCTTTTAAACAGTAAATTTTTATAAGAAAACTTTTCCCAAGCAGGTTTAAACAGAGAACAAAACTTGTTAGTTCATCTTCAAACCATTATACTTCATTTGCAGAATATGTATACTTGCCTATTCACACATTAAAGTTGGATCAATGAATACTTTGCAGTTAAAACAAATACTTTCATTGATCGGATATTTGTGATTACTTTTTATTTCTTTAGGCAGAGTCTGTAGAAGGGCCAGATAGCCTCCGGATTCATCCTTTCTTTGAAAGGTGAAAGATCCGGTGAATGCCCCTACAGTCAATCTCTGTATGAGAAATACTTTGTTCTCACAATTTCAGATCAGGTTGGTATCGGAGCTCAAGGTTTTGCTTAAGAGTTTGTGAAATTTGTGCAAGTAAATTGTATTATTCTGCAAAATTTGATGCTTACTAGGCTGAAATTGAAAAGAGGGGAAGGTCAATTGGTTAGAGAACAAGTTAATCCTCAACCAAGGAGGGCTAGAGTGCCATTATCTCCACCTTCCATTTCATCCTCATTAGCCTTAGAATCAACCACAAACATGTCTTCCAGAGAAGGAGAAGTACATGAGGAAATGGATCCCAAGGAAGAAGAAAGAGTCTTTAGAAAAGCTTTCTTGGACATGACTGAGATGGTTAGGATCCTATACTAGGAGAGAAATGATAGGATTGCTAGAGAAGGGTCTAGAAACCAAAAAGAAGAAGGAGATTCTTCAGGAGGGAAGAAAGACAAAGATGAGTCTAAGAAAGGGAATGGAGGAAATGGTGATCCACCATCTCCATCATCATCCTCATCCTCCACATCATCCTCTTCTACTTCTGATAATCAGTCACACAAAACAAATACATCTCTTAAAAATCCTTTATTAAAGCTTGATGTGAAGTTTGAGTTGCCGATTTTTAATGGTGATGTGTGTGAAATTTTCTAAATAATGATTAATTATCCACCGAGACTATCCTGATCACATACAATTCGAATTTATATGCAACACATAATCTCTTCCACTCAGATCATCAAACATGCGGAAATAAAATCAAGCGATAACACATCAAATCATCATACACATTAACACGGTATGTATGGGGAAAGCTTATAGCTGAAAACCCCGCAGCTATTGTGTATATTATAATGGAGAAATCATGTAACAAACTCAGTACAATACTCCTCACAAGTACTCGGTACTTTCTCATGAAGTTACACACAATCTAGCTCAGTTTTGAACAGGTTACTGGTTCAAAACTCACCGCCAATTGCCTTGCCTCTATTGCGCAATCCAGGCCTGTCTATATAGAGATCCAAGGTTCGAATCTCCTTGGCTTGACGGCGCAATCATCATGGGCAATTCCTCCAAGTGTGGTGCAAATCTCATGCACAACTGATGTCGCCACTGATAGCTAACTCCACCCTTTCATCTACCTCTTTCACTGGTCTCCACTGAACTGATCATGCACTGTAGTGAAGTGATGTGTTCTTGAGTTGAATAATGAGTTACTAATTAATGAATTAAATAATATTTAATTCACTCCACTCATTACTAGTTGATTAGCTAGTTAAACTAATCTCAACTAGTTCAACTAAGTTAAACCGAACACAACTCCACCAACTGTCTCATCAACTCCACCAAACTTCTGCCACTGAAGTCCTAGCTGAAGTCAACCATGCATGAGCTCACCAAACCCCTAGGAATAGCGTAATTCCTCTGTCAGATGCATGAGCCACTTCTGTAGCTCGAACTGAAGTGCTCCAAGAGAGTAAACTGAAGTTTAGAGTCCAAATATTATTAAGGGTAAATAATATTTGACTTCCCTATTTTTAGGATAGGCAGTCTAGAAATAGACTTCGACCTATAGGTCCAAAAAATAGAGGTCCATCTATTTTTACCAACATGACCAATACTCCAAGAATAACATCTGCAATCCGGGACCTTAGCTCATAGTCTAAAAATAGACTTTGCGCCAGAATTTGCCTGCGGGCCCACTTAGTGAAGGCGACTTCATTTCACTAAGCTCCATCATCTTGCTGCATTTTCAACACTCCCTCTCGGCAAGATATGGATTATCTGCAACCCCTATCCTGCCTCTGTGGAATTCGAACTTGCTCTTGGTGAGCGCCTTCGTCAGGATGTCGACATCCTGATCCTCCGTGGGAACATATGAAAGCATCATGATTCTCCGCTGAACACAATCTCTGATATGATGGTACCTGATGTCGATGTGTTTGGACCTATCATGAAATACTGGATTAGCCGAGAGTTTAATACAACTCTGGTTATCACAGTAGATCATTGTAGGCTCCAAATGCAACCTGAACAATCCTGCGAGGATCTTCCTCATCCAAATAGCCTCGCATGCAGCCAATCTAGCTGCCATGTACTCGGCCTCTGCTGAACTGAGTGCCACGGATCTCTGCTTCCTGCTGTACCAGGAAACTGCTGTCGACCCAATGCTGAAAACTCCTCCAGATGTGCTCTTCAGGTCCGTTGGGCTCCACCTTGTCTACGCTGCCGAGCCGAGCTTACCGTTCCATCCTCATGTGCGTACACCACAAGCCATATCCGATGTGCCTCGATATAGTGCAATACATGCTTGCCTTCCAAGAAACAGTAGGCTGCTTAACCACCTTCTGTTGAGAAACTGCATAACTGCTGTGGTCGTGTATTGACCAGATACATAAGCGACCCACCAACTGTCGATAGACAGTGGCATCCACTACCTCCGCTGAAGTAGCATCCTCCTTCCTCCAACCACCAGGAAGAGGAGTGTCAACAGGCTTGCATCCTTGCATGTTGAACCTCTCCAGAATCTCCCGGGCATACTTGCCCTGAGAAACAAACAGTCCTCCGCTGCGCTGCCAAATCTCCAATCCCAAGAAATAATGAAGGATGCCCAAGTCCTTCATCTCAAACTCTCGTGCAAGATCCTCCTTGCATGAAAGTATCAACTGCTCATCGCCAGTCAAAATCAAATCATCTACATACAGTACGATGATCAACAGCTTCCCCTCCACCACAATCTGGTACAGGTTTGGATCCGCCTCACTCTTGGAGAATCCAAGCCGGTGAAGTAGCTGTCTATCCGAGTGTACCAAGCACGAGGTGCTTGCTTCAGCCCATACAGTGCTCTCTTGAGTCGGCACACATGCGACTCACTGCTGAAGATCTCAAACCCTTCAGGCTGCTCTATGTACACCTCTTCCTCAATAACTCCATTGAGGAACGCAGTCTTCACATCCATCTGATGAATGTGCCACCCCCTCTGCGCTGAGAGAGCAAGGATCGTCCGTATGGAAGAGTACCTTGCGACAGGTGCAAAAGTCTCCTCATAATCGATCCCCTCGATCTGTGAAAAGCCACGGGCGACAAATCTCGCCTTGTACTTCTCCACACTCCCGTCAGCTGCCTGCTTCACTTTGTAGATCCATCGCGAACCCACCACCGATTTCCCCACCGGTCTTGGGACAATCTCCCATGCACTGTTCCTGACGATCGAATCATATTCTTCGATCATGGCATCAACCCATGCGGGTTCCTCCACAGCTTCCTCAAAAGAGGATGGCTCCGTCACAACACATTGACTCACAAGAGCCATGTATCCAGTGTACCGATCCGGTGACTGCCTCTGTCTGCACTGTGTTGTAGGTGGTCCTACAACCTTCTCTGCATCTCGAGCCAGTCGCTCAGCTTCTGTAGTGCGCATGCGCCCTCTGATGGTTGGCGCTACATGGGTGGTTTCTTCCACCTCCTGAACTTCCTCTTGTGGCTGATCCACATCCGGAAGCTCCTCCTTAGGAACTAACAGCTCCTCATCTGCATGCAAGTGTAGCTCCCTCTCAGGCGAACACTGCATGGCTTTCTCCTCCTGAAATTTTATATCCCGTCGCACAACAGTCTTGCGACTGTCTGAAAAATACACCCGATAGTTGTGAGGTGTATTAGTGTACCCCACAAATATTCCAACCTCAGCAGTTGGATCCAGCTTCCTTCTCACATCCTTCGTCACATGCATGTAGACAGGAGAACCAAAAATCCGCAAATGGGAAATATCAGGCCTCTTGCCAGAATAAGCCTCCTCCGGTGTACTCATGCCAAGAACCTTGTGAGGACAACGGTTTTGCACATACACTGATGTATTGCATGCCTCAGCCCACAAGTGAAGGGGTAGGCCCTGATCATGCAACATCGCCCGTGCAGCACCCACGATCGTTCTGTTCTTCCGCTCGGCCACCCCGTTCTGCTGTGGGTTATGGGGTGCGATGAGCTCTCTCCGAATCCCTTCTGCGCTGCAGAACTCCTTGAATTCAGCCAAGATGAATTCACCACCGTTATCACTCCTTAGAGCAATCACCTTCTTCCCCGACTCCTTCTCGACCAGTGCTTTAAACTCACAGAACTTCGCGAATGTATCGCTCTTCTTCTGCCTGAAGAAGATCCAGCACTTTCGAGAGAAATCATCAACAAAGATCACATAATACCTGTGCTTTGCTGTCGAAGCAACTGAGAAAGGACCACACACGTCTGTGTGAACTCTCTCAAGGATCGTCGTGGCGCGACTATCCTTCTCGTGAAAGGTGGCTTTCACATGCTTCCCTAAAGTACACCCCTTGCACTGATCTGACTGCGCAAGAGTGCCCTTAGGAAGCCCAGTAGAAATCTGCTGCAGTATCTTCAAAGCTCCATGGTGAAGGTGGCCCAATCTCCTGTGCCACAGTTCGCCCTCATCATCCCGACTCACCACTTCTCCCGCTTTTTCCTTCGCCGTGCGCAATGTATACTGCTGGTTGATAAAGGTTCTTGGTTCGAACCCCTATCTTCTGGGTCTCTCCAGTAGTCTTACTGCGTAGGAAGGCTTTTCCTTCGCTGAAGACCACATCATACCACTTATCCTCCAACATCGCCACAGAGATCAAGTTCTTCTTCAATCCAGGTACATGCATGACATCCTTCAATACAAAGGGTTTACCAGACTCCCTCTGAAAGGATATGGTACCGATACCAGTCGCACTGTATCTGCCATCATCGCCCATCTCGATGTGCACACCCAAATCTTTGTCCTCCAGATCTGAGAACAAATCCCGATCTCCCGTCATATGAAATGACGCACCGCTATCCAAGAACCATACCGATCCCATCACACTTGAAACCAAGCATGCGATCAGTGAAAAGTCAAGCTCGAACTGTGAAGCCAAAGCTTCTCCATCTGCAGATCTTCCCGCTTGCTTGTTCTTCTTCTTCTTTCGACAATTGGTAGCATAATGTCCGTGATCATGGCAGTGAAAACACTTCACTTTCGCCATATCCTGCTTCTTGCCCTTTGCACCAGAATGAGAGGTTTTCTTACCCTTCCCCTTCTTTGCTTTGGCAAACAAAGCGCAGTTTTCTTCATCAGCTCCCTTTGATGAAGATCCATCTCGAGTAGTCCTCCTTATCTCCTCCTGCATGAGATCCGCCCAAAGGCGCTCCCATCCCGGCAGCTTCTCCCGACCATTGACACTATCTTGATATGAGTGCCAAGCCTTTGGAAGACCAAGGAGAGCCAGGTCAACCATGTCCTCATCTTCGACAGTCACCCCCACACTTCCCAGCTCATCTCTGCACTGAGTGAACTTCGTGAGGTATTTGGCGATACTGTCGCCTTTCTCCATCTTGATGTTCCTGAGCTTATCTTTGAGCGCCGGCTTCCTTTGGTCGCTCTTACTCTGGAATAGATCCGTCAAAGCTTTCCACATTAAATATGGAGTAGCCTTTCCATGCAGGCTGGATACAATATGATCCTTGACGCCCTCCAACAGGATCCTTCGACACTTCGCCATCTTCTTTTGCCATGCATCGACTTCAGCAGGATCAGTGGGCTTTTGGACATCCATATCTACGAACTCCTTGAGACCATTATCTTCTATTACTTCTTCCATGCGATCCTTCCATGCAACATAATTCGAACTGCCTTCAAGAGCATATTCGAGTCGCAAACCGTTGAAAGACATTTTCAACACTGGCACCAAGAAAACAAAACTGTTGCAAAATTCGAATTCCACCTCAAAGCTCAACCGCTCTAGATCTGTGAGAACAAATTATTTCTAGCACAGAGATCGACTGCAAGGGGCATTTACCAGACCTTTCACTTTCCGAAGAAAGATGAATTCGGAGGCTACCTGGCCCGCATGCAGACTCTGTCTACCGAAATAAGTTTGTAATCACTGTGATGATCAATCTTTGCTTCAATAGCTCCGATACCATGTAGAAATTTGCTGAATAATGATTAATTATCCACCGAGACTATCCTGATCACATACAATTCGAATTTATATGCAACACATAATCTCTTCCACTCAGATCATCACACATGCGGAAAATAAAATCAAGCGATAGCACATCAAATCATCATACACATTAACACAGTATGTATGGGGAAAGCTTATAGCTGAAAACCCCGTAGCTATTGTGTATATTATAATGGAGAATACATGTAACAAACTCAGTACAATACTCCTCACAAGTACTCAGTACTATCTCATGAAGTTACACACAAACTAGCTTGGTTTTGAACAAGCAACTGGTTCAAAACGCATCCACTAATTGCCTTGCCTCTATTGCGCAATCATGGCCTGTCTAAATAGAGATCCAAGGTTCGAATCTCCTTGGCTTGACAGTGCAATCATCATGGGAAATTCCTCCAAGTGTGGTGCAAATCTCATGCACAAATGATGTCGCCACTGATAGCTAACTCCACCCTTTCATCTACCTCTTTCACTGGTCTCCACTGAACTGATCATGCACTGTAGTGAACTGATGTGTTCTTGAGTTAAATAATGAGTTACTAATTAATGAATTAAATAATATTTAATTCACTCCACTCATAACTAATTGATTAGCTAGTTAAACTAATCTCAACTAGTTCAACTAAAATAAGCAGAACACAACTCCACTATCTGTCTCATTAACTCCTCCAAACTTCTGCCACTGAAGTCCAACTGAAGTCAACCATGCATGATGCCATCAAACCCTTGGGAATAACGTAATTCCTCTGTCAGATGCATGAGCCACTTCTGTAGCTCGAACTGAAGTGCTCCAAGAGAGTAAACTGTTGTTTAGAGTCCAAATATTATTAAGGGTAAATAATATTTGACTTCCCTATTTTTAGGATAGGCAGTCTAAAAATAGACTTAGACCTATAGGTCCAAAAATAGAGGTCCATCTATTTTTACCAACATAACCAATACTCCAAGAATAACATACTGCAACCCCTGGACCACGCTCCATATGTCTAAAAATAGACATAGTCTAAAAATAGTCTTTGCGCCAGAATTTGCCTGCGGGCCCACTTAGTGAAGGCGACTTCATTTCACTAAGCTCCATCATCTTCTTTGCATTTCAACAATACGAATGCAGAAAAATTGGATAACTAGATTAGACAGCTGGAAGTCTATCTAAGAATTCAAAATTTGCATGATGATGACACAAAAATCCAATTAGCCTCATTGAGAATGGATGGAGCAGCTTTGGTTTGGTGGGAAGCCAAGACCAGAGAGGAAATAAAAAAGCATGGTAAGATAACTCTAACTTGGAATGAGTTTATTACTACTATTAAGAAACAATTTTATCCTCTTGCTCATATTCAGAAAGAAATCATGAATTGGAAAAAATTTAGGCAACTTAAAGGTCAAAATGTGCAAGATTATACCCAAGAGTTTAGAAGGAGAGCACTTCTACTTGGAGTAGACTTACAAAGTCAAGACACCTTATTGAAATACATAGGAGGTTTGCACAATTATCTGCAACATACTATTCTATTGTTCAATCCTACCAACTTAGATGAAGTCTGTGTGCAGGCTACACATTTAGAAGCTAGAGGAAAGAATGCTTTTGATGCTTTTGATGAGGATAGTAATTTCAAAAACAAAGGAAAGAAGAGAGTTGCAAATTCAAGAAAAGACAAAGGAAAGTTCTTTTGCAAGAACTGTTCAAAGACAAGTCACGATGAAGATCATTGCTGGAAGCTTCATCCTGAACTGAAACCAGAAAAATTCAAGAACAAAAACAAGACCAAAGAAAAGGAGAAAACTGTTGCAACAGTTGAGCAAGACTTAGGGTCAGACTCAGGAGATGAGACAAAAAGCATAGGCATGGTTTTAAAGAACACTAAGGGGAAGGAAGTGGTGCAAGACACAAATCCCAGTTCTAGCTCTTTGAATTGTCACAAAGATACTCATGATGAAAAGAGGAGGATAGAGCTTTTCCATGTGAGGGTAATTTCAAAACATACCAAAATTGACACACTATTTGACAGTGGGTCACAAGCGAATCTTATATCTGAAGACTTGGTCAAGCGGCTTAAACTTGAGACCATTCCACATCCGAAGCCTTATCCACTTGGATGGATATGCAAGGATGCCAATTTGCAAGTCTCAAGAAAGTGCATATTGCGCTTTGCAATAACTGCACACTTTATTGACACAGTGGAACTTGATGTGGTGCCACTTGATATCTCAGGTATTGTTTTGGGAAGTCCTTACTTATTTGACAGGAAGGCCATCTTTCATCACCATGAAAACAAGTATCACTTGTTCAAAGATGGTAAAGAGTACATTGTGAGAGCTCACAAGAAGAATTTGGAATCTTCTTTACTCCATGCAAGTCAATTGAAAATACTGGTTAATGCAAGTCAAAGTCTAACTTTGTTAATGTTGAAACGACCAGATTTTGAGCATTCACCTTTTTATGATGTTGCTAATGATTTGTCTCAGTTTGATAACAGTTTGTCTTTGAAAGAAGATGATGTTATGTTGCACAAATTACCTTTTGGGTCAGCCAATGCAGTGAATGAAGTGTCAAAGAAAAGCAGTGCAAGCAAGAAGGACACACAATTCAGCATGGGAAAAAGTTGGTTTCAGAATGGTAGAATTCGCCATGGGAACAGTTTGCAAGGTGAAAGTCATTTTAAGTCTTTCTAGAAGTTTGATCAGTGTAGAAAAATTTTATTTTCTACAAATTACAATTGTTGTTTTGCAAATTTTAATCATTTGCATCATGACTCCGTCAATCTAAGCAATGGTTGATTAGTTGATTCCAGAGACAGATTATCATTTTCTCAAAAGCTTAATTTGATGAAATCGGGCAAATTTCAGTTATTCAAGGGTGGAAGAGTGGAGAATCAGTCTCCACATCATCAGTTTCAGTAATCAGAAAGATTTTGAGGTTCCAAAAGCTTCCCATTTGGGAGGTGTGATCAGGAGATCAAAGTCCCTTGTAGAAAAATGCTCAAAAATGAAGTTGCTCAGAATTGTTCTGAACTAGATCAAAAGGAAAGAGCTCGTCAATACGATCCCAACGCCACAAACGACACTCAAATCCGTTGCCGTATGGAGGAGATATTGCAGTTTGCATTTTCCCAATAACTTTAAATTTTGAAAGGAAATTTTTTAATATTATGTGTTGGGATAATTTTATTTTTTATTAAGGTTTAATAAATTATTAAATTATATATTTTTTTGTATTTTATATGATTTAAATTAATCATATATTATATTAATTAATTTTAAATTAATTAAACCTTATTAAAATCTAATTATTAAACCCCACCATATATTAAAACAAATTCAAATTTATGTAAAGTTCTAAACCCAAATTAGAATTATTTTACAAAACCCAAATGGCAAAGTTTAAAACCCAAAACCCACAGTTCTAATGTTAAGGGTTTAATATGGCAACGTAAAGGTTTAAACATATATTATATGTTATAAAGGCATATGGCATAAAAATCATAAGTGTCACGTTCCAGGTTTAAAAGTCACGGTTTAATATTGTTACGTGGCAAGGTTCTTATGGCGGAGCGGATTGTTATGTATGGGAACGGAAGTCAAGGGAGTGGGCGCCAGCCAGTTGAACTGGCGGGTTAAATGGCAACGACCCAGGTCACGTGGAGAGCGGAGTTCAATGGCACGAATTTTTATAATAAAGTCCAACCTTATCCACTCCACTTTAAACTCTAAGCTTTTAAACTGATTTCTGAACAGTGTGGTCACGTGGAGCTGCACGTACAGCCCCTCATTTCGGCGGTCAGTATGGTGGTTCCCTAAATTCAGCGCCTAACTCCATTTTTGTCGGGCTATCTGGCAGTTAGCCAGACTTAGCTGTAGAGAATCTAGGCAAACTTCAGTTAGCCATAACTTTGGCTAGGAAAAGCCTTTTGATACAATTTTTTTTTTGATTCTAGGGTAATTGATCATTCTAGAGCTGTTGGGAGTGTTTTCAGAGCCATCAGGGTGCTCTAACAGAGAATTTACCAGCTTTTTTGGTCGTGGAGCCACTAGGGCCTAAGGGAAGAAGAGCTGTTTTGGACTACCTTTATCCAATGGAGGTGGTTTTTTAGTCATTTTATACTGATTTGAGCCTTTTGAATCTATTTTTGCAGTGTATTTTTCCATTTGAGGCTTCTATAAAGTTGTATTCACATTTTTAATTGAGGAAAATATCAAATTGGATGCTATATTTATAAATCGTCAACTAACCTGTGAAGTCATGTATGAAATATGTGAGAGTTGTAAACAACATAAATCTAGTCATAGATGCAATAAAGGAGGAGTATTAATGTGGAATCAAATCCCAGTATAGGCAAATATCATTGTAACATACCCCCTATAATCCCCAACCCTAGCTAAGGTTAGAAGGAGGTAGTTACCAATATGATTTGATTTCCACGTTCCAGTTATCGAAATGGGGTAAAATTTGTTTCAACTTTTTTAACTTCCTCAAAACCTAAAACATATGACACCGTTGCATTCCTCTCATCGAGAAACTCAAAATCAATGATGCCATTGCGTTTGTCTCCTTGAGACAATTCTGAATATATAAATTTTTCTTCAATATGACTCCCGGATCCTAAGATATAGCCATCCAAAGATTAACCATTTAATTAGTACAACCTTATTGACCTACCACATGGAACTAGCATGGTCCCCAGGTGGTGCCCACATGACAATACTAGTTAGCCTCTCACTGCCACATGGCAGTGTTACTAATACTTCTGACTCATTTGTCTTGGTCACATATTACCCCACTAAACAATGGGTGTGACCTAATCCATACATATATGCAGTACGAGGGGTATTTTCAGTGTGGGCCCCTCAAAAGCTACATCACCTAAAAATAATCTCCCCAAAAATAAATCTTGTCTCCCCTCACTGTCTTTCCGAGGATGATCCTTTCAGGATTATGTGGAGCTTGCTGTGCTAACCAACACTTTAGCATGGCTCATCCAACTGTGCAGTCCCTCTCTCCTTTTCACCTATACTGGTGGGCTCCGTTGTAGCACATCTCCCCAAGGATAATACTTAGGCAGTTTCTACCATGCTCCATTAGAAACCTCCAGGGTTCAGGGTTCAGGGTGTCATCATCCTTCATCACTTTTCCCTCGTGGAGGGGGTCCCACGTAACCTTTGAATCCCCCCAACGATTCATGACTTCCCCATTATGTGAAATTGGATGTTTTTCCACGCTTTATGCACCCACTCAGAGGCCCACCATGCCAAATCATCTTGGGAAATGATCGTAGTAGTTCCTCCTTTTTGATCCCCTCGAAATGTCCAGATAGAAATTTCGAGGATATGTGGATGGTTTTGATGTTTGCATCATTTGATGGCTAGGATCTCTCCTGCATACTCCCTTGGAAATGAATCCTGACCATATGGATCAACAAAGGGCCACCCCTCTAACCCTCAACTACCATTTTTGACCTCTACGATCAATGCTTGGGCATGGCGTTGGTCTCACTGTCTTAATCCTGAGAACTTTTTTACTCCTCTAGGCCCTACTTTCAGCCCCATGACCACATTTGGCATTTTTCTACCCCCGATGATTTGATAAATATTAATGCACGTAAGAGGAGCCTTTTCCTATGTCTCTGATGCATAACTTGTAAACATGTATAGGGTATATGCAAGCTCCTGCATAATATCCCTCTTGATATTTATCGTTGCATATATCTATCTTGAACTTTCAATATGGCTTGGTTCAGACCATGCAATATATATATGTATACCCAAATATACCTCTTGAGCTTTATGGGTAAACACTGACCTGGTAGCCAAATCATTTTATTGTAACATCCATTCAATTAAAAAATATTGGTCTATATCTTCTATTCATAGCCATTTAGACTCATTTTAAGATTCAAGATAAATAAAGGAGTAACCCACTCCTTGGTATTAGCTCAAGAAATTATCGATTATGTGGCCATATATATATATATATATATATATATATATATATACACACACACACATAGGACCTGAACATGCATTAATATATCAGTCTCCAGAGATCAACCATCCCTCATCATATGCATAATAGTTAGCATTATTTACACACATAGGAAATTAATATTCTTCTACAATAACATAGGCATTCAACCATCACATTAAACAATGCCAAATTTCTGGCCTTCCTAGGCTTATGTATGAAAAACAAAACCAACTGGCCATTCTTTTAACAAATAACAATCATTACATGGACTTGCCCATCTATTTGATATTCGGGCACACAGACCATGGTTTTGAATCAAGCACTTACCAGATTCACACGTTCCTTACATAAAATCTAATTAGACTAGGATTACGCTTAACTTAACACTTTGATCTAAGCCATTCCATATCCATGTCTTTAAGGCAACAATTTTCATTCACATAGGAATATTTTCTTCCTCAACATACAAGCCATGACAAAATAATGCATTAAATAGACATAAAACATTCAGGACATGAGAGTCATAATAATACACTTATATTTGATGTATTGAACCACGCAACTGAGATTGGGAATTCAACTGTCCACCCAACATTAAACACACTGCAACCAAGTCTTTCTTGCATTAGTCATCCCCAAGCCAAGTTCTAGAGCTTGATGATGAGTGCTTAAGGGATTTAACCAAAACTTCCAGTTAAAACAAGTACTCCAAAGGACCATCCACCTCCACCCACCAACTACTTCTTGCAGTCAATATCTCCCTGGGAATCCAATGGTCCACCACCTCCACTCTTCAAATAATTCAATAAAAAAATGTGGCTCTATCGTTACAAGCTAAAACATGGATTCTAGAGGCTCACCTCCACCCAAAACCAAATAAGGTAATCCATAGGTTTATCACCTCCACCTTCAATAATTTTTTTCAGATGGTGGTTCCACTCAATCCTAGGAATATAGAACCCATTGTATGAACCAGAAAACAAGCCAAGTGGGCTAAAAATCTCTCCTTATAAGGAATCCAAGGAACGTGTCTCCACCCAAGTTATCAAGGGAATCAAAAGAAATATATCTCCACCCTCTAGTATTACATGAAATCCATAAACTATTGTCCTCACCTGGAAGATGTTCTTTCACCCCCCTATGGTCAATTGAATGTTTTCTATGCTCCTTTCCTTTTAGTAGTGACACAAAGCTATTTTATCTTTCCTCCCGTGCTATGCTTTATTCCTCCTTTGCAATGCAACCAATGCTTCTACGAACCTCTCATTAAGGCTTCCTTTGTATTTCTTTCCCTAAGCTTCATTCTTTGTTGTCGTGTGTCCTCCCTGTTGTTCTCCCTCCATTACCTATGAATGCCCTCTTTTCAAATGCCTCCCTTGCTTGTAGTGCATGGGGTGTCATTCCCCGAGAGAATCCTTGTCTCTCATTGGATGGAGTGTGATAGTCATCCCCATTATGCAGTTGCAACCGTTTTTTGGTTGTGTAGGCGTATATTCTCTTTTCTAAGTGGTGGTGGGGATGTTTTTGTTTCATCTCCCTAACCCATTCTATTGTTGGTTGACTTCAACTATCCTAGCTGACTACATAACCTATCCTTCATAAAATTTTGTCATTTCTTCCTTGTGAATTTGTCTAAGGTAATCTTGGTTCTTCTATCCCCTTGCCCAAATTTATTAACTGATATGTTCAACACAATTTAAAGCACACATGTCATCCTTTCATGGATGCAATAACAAGTCAAGCTTCCTTTCGATCGCAAGTAATATCCTTCCTCAAACTCTGAAATATGTGTCCCAATTCTCAAACCCTTCTTAATTTATAATCAAAATACATGAAATATTTACAATGTATGTCATAGGGGAATTTTCCCAAATGTATTGTGACAACCATTATAGAGATAGCTTGAAACATCACGTTGAGAACAACTACATGTGAAAGGTAGCCACCTTCACCTTGAAATTATCTAGAACTCTAAGTGTCTTCATGTAAGAGAAGTGAAAGGAAACAACAAATAAATTATCAAGCACTCGGAAATGTGAGGTGGATCAATTAAATGACCACATAGTATTTTGAAGTGGGAAAAAAAATGATCTCTTGAAGTGGAAATTCAAGAGTTAGAGGATAGTATGAAAAATTTTATTAAGTTATTTGAGCTTTGACGATAACAATACAATACAAAGGCATACAATACAAAGGCACAAAACAATGGTGACATAGAATGCTTGTAACACTTTAATTTGGATCTTGATTGAATATTACCAACACTTTCTTTGATGACTTCAACATTAAAATGAATAAAAAAATATGGTTGGGATGTTGTTGTTCCTAACATGGAGTTGGCCAAACATGATAGGTGGGGTCCCATTAAGAATGGAAAAGATAAACCATCTTCCTTCTGTGAGTGTGATTTTGACAATAGTCTAAAATATTTTTCTAACTATGTGTTATCATTTCTTTTTATGTCTTAATGTCTCAATAGAAAGACACTATATATTTTATTTTTAAGCGAAAGTGGTGCTATAAGAACATTTGGTATAATACTCTATGACTAAAAGAAATTTTGATAGCTTTACAATATTTTAAGGTCAACTTGTTACTAATTTGGTCCTCCCCATATTCTCACTCCTCAAGTCACTTTATGAGAAAATTTATTAGATATAATGTCTACAAAAAAATACAATTTCGATAATTTAAAGGATTTCTAAGGCCCACTCGCCCCACCCTATTTTTTTTTAATGAGTCATATATATATATATATATATATATCAATGAAAATTTAAATCCCATGTAATATCCCAAAATGGGAACAACTACACTATTGGGAATATTTTGAGTTATTACCAATGTGGAGCTTCAGCAAATCATGAGCATGAAAATGTAGAGCAGCTCATTAGATGTAAAATAACATCTCACCAGAAGATGAAAGAACTTCAGCAAGTAGATGGCCTATATTCTCCTTCCCAAGTAGGGAAATGCAGCAACACAGGGCATAAAACTGTTGTCTTCATAAAATAATGCTATAAAAGTGAGAAATGGGACTTGGATCCCTTAGAATACATGATATAAAACTCACATGCAGAATTAGAGGTGAAACAAATCACTCTATCCAACATAAACATATCTCCCCAAGTCCATGCAGCTCAAATAAGCCCAAACCCCATAGCCTAGCTTATGCAGAAAGTATTGAAGAAAGAAAAGTTGGGAAAAATACTGAGAGGGGGGCGTGAATCAATATTTACTGCATACTCAAAACTTTTCACTTTTCATTCCTTAAAACCCATACGCTACTTTCCTTTAGTAAACTAGCGTATATACGCGGATATCTTCCATGAAACTAGCGTATACACAGAGATCTAGTTATGTCATTAGTTCTTTGCTTATATCATTCGTCATTCATTCATCAGATGTCCAATAAACAGTAACCATGTGCAGTAAGAACAGAATAAGCCATCACACAAAGCATCACACATGAACACCAGGATTTTTAGGTGGAAACCCAAGTCGGGAGAAAACCACCGCTGCAGTTGCTCAGCCTTCAATATTTTACTATAGAGAAAACATCTTACAACATATGTGCTGGCGCAGACTTGACCAGCACGCAGGCACCCACCTGCGCTCGTTTACCAGCCTCTCCTGGAAGGGAGCTCCAACCCCCTGACTCGTTTACCAGCCTCTCCTGGAAGGGAGCTACGACCCCCCGATCTCGTTTACCAGCCTCACCTGGAAGGGAGCTACAACCCCCTGACTGAAGGCCACAACCCTCAGCACCACCTTGGACCATGTTTCATCAATTTTCACACTGGATCCAACAACTTCAATAGAACAACACTTGCAGGCCACATTTCATCATATTTTCAGACTGGACCCTTTCCATACTTTTAAGCTCAATCATACAACCAAACTGATACAGACAAATCAACACTATAGAATACAGATAGCAGTAATACAGCAGAATAGATCAAACATTTCTTACCACATTCTTCAGCAAACGCTAGTTTGCATACGCGCTTTCCTTTCACTTATGTCGCGTATATACGCGCTTCCGTCCACACAAACAAGCGTATACCTATGTATGTATTTTATTGCGCATACGCGCTTTCACTTCATTGAAGCTGCGTGTATACGTGCTTCCTCTGTGGCGAAGTAGCGTATAGATCTTCAATCATTTTAGAGCAGCATATTTCTTCAGATCAGACATTCAGTTCAGATTTACCCTTTCACTTCAGACAGATGTTCGCCTCATCTCAGATCTAAGCCTTCCATAAACAGATCTAGTAGATACAAGTGCATTTCAGATCTAGATCCCCTTCTTCATCTTTTGTGCATCATACATTCAGATTTATCTTCAAGTGTAACCCTTTCCATTCAGATCTACTTCAGAGAGAAGTATTCATTCAAGCTCAGACATCTTGCACCTACACTCATGATTTTCACAATGAATTTCTTCTCCTTATATAGGTTTATCCTTTTTGAATACCATGGGCCAAAGCAATACCATGAGCCTTCAATACCACGGGTCAAAGCAATACCATGAGCCTTCAATACCATGAGCCCAAAACTACATTACTTCCGATGGTATTCCTGGACGGGTTCATTTAGACGAATCATTACCCAATACAATGGGTCCATACCATGGTGGTTACCCCTGGATTTGCACTTTATGAGTGCTTTTGCCCATACGCGACTTGGAACGTTGTTTCCCGTGTGCATACGCGACTTCCCCTAGACAGATCCGCGTATTCCTTGAAACGTACTCTTTTCATCATAGATCTAGCCCATAATGAATTCCTTTCTTCATTACCTTCTGTACTTTCTGTAGATACATCAGATTTTCATCTTTAAACAGGTTCATCAATTCAAGAATAGCTTCATCAGGTGGATTGCCATCAAGGACAACACAAGTCAACAATCTCATGTCTTCATCGTCATTCAGTGGGTTGCCATCAAGGACAACACTCTGCATCATATTGCCAACAATAAAAACGTTATTTTTATGAGTTTTTATGTAGAAAATAATGGGATAAGATAGATTTGGAGTATAAAATGCATCAATGGCTGAGAAAATGGAGATTCCTCCCTTTTTATACAAAATAAGAGTAACCCGACAAGGGTTTCTTGAGAGCAGAATGTACACAAATGAAAATCTGCAGATATGGATCTGAAAAACATATTTTTACTATAGCACTGAATAAATATGACTGAAATATACAGATAGTGGAAGAAGAATGAAATACAGAGCTTTCCGGGAGAGAGGTTGGCCTCTCCTCCAAGGAACTAGCTCACAGGCAAGGGATCAAACCCTACAACTGTTGTTCTGGCAAAAATGATGCAATTTTCCTAGTAAAATACATTGCAATGGATGGGAACTAAGTTTTCCACTTTCCAATATGTCAAATAAGCTCCGGGGCCTCCTGTACAGACCTTGCAAAGAAAGGGGAGCTCCCTCCTCTGAAAGATAAGCTCAAGAGCTGGTGTTGTGAATCTCCCACTGCACAACCCATAACACAGTGTTTCCTGCTGCAAGAATAATGCGGTAGCTATAGGAGGTGCTAGGCCTCAAGCCCAGATATGGGAGAATGAAGAATAGAACTCCTCCAAGTGATCTCTCAATGAAGGAGAAGGAATCCCTAAGCAGGAATGCCTCGTGCTGAACAACACTGCATAATCAGCTCAATAGATGAAGAATGCTCAAGTGTCTAAGCAGACATGAAAATGTAATCCATAAGCTAACCCCAAACGTCTGCCATCTCCCTCCTTATAATTTTTGTGAGCCTCCTCACCTTGGGTCCCACCTATTAGGGTTTCCAACACCATGTGAATACATTCCCTCCAAAATTGTGTTGTCTTCTCAAGCAAGCCACACCTCCTTAGGCAGCACTGTTGAATTGGTCAACTTTGACTGAATCTTCATGATCCTCTTCCTGTTCACACATGGGAAGTGCAAAATCCAGCCACCAAGTTATCCCCTTTTCACACCAAGAGGGATTTTATGTCAATACAAGTTAAAAATGGGTCCTTTTCCCATTTATTCATCTACTAGGTGAAAAAATCAAAATCTAATATTCCTATTAGCTGCATGCTAATTTAGGAATATTACATCCCATCTCCACATTTATATGGTACAAATACCAAATTTTATATGGGGAGAGATAGTTATATCTTTAATATTTCCTATGCAACAACAAAACAGAATATCATAAAATAATATATGCAATATTTGGTTTATCATCCATATCTAAGATACATTTAAAAAAAAATTTCTTAATGAGCATAGCAATTTCTAACTTACATTTCACACATTATATTTCAAAAGAAATAATAATGAATTAAATATACCTAATCTTATTATATTTAAAGTATTTTACTTTTTCTAACTAGTTGCCTATAAATACTAAACATTTGGAACAAAAATATATGTGACGCGATTATATTATCTATTTTTAAGTAACAAAAATTCAAAGGGTGCAATTGCAATTTGTTTAACTCTATTGCACTTTGTGTATGATGGAATTGTATACTATTTTTTTTTTTTTTGTAAATTTCGTCTATTGATTTCTATTGATAACAAAAAATATTACATAGATAAACTTTCATTCCCATACTAGAAGATGATGAGTAGCTTCTAGGATGACCAACACAAAAACTAATCAAAAGATTCTTGAGACAACCCTTATGCCAAGGAGTACATCTAAAAACAAAAACAAAAAACTATGATTTCCATAAACCAAAAAAATACTAGAGAAATTAAGACCGCTCAATAGAAAAAATGTATAGTGATTTGAAAAAGCAGAACATAGCTACCAACAACTGAAAATAGATAGTAAACATAGTGTACATAGAGAGTGGGCATAATGGACATATTAGTCCAAAATGGTAACTGGAGAGTGAGGAGGAGAGTTTGCATTTGTAGTGTTTAAAGGAGGAACACTGTTCAGAGGTGCAACATTGAACATTGTGTCCTCATCTTGACCATTGTTTGATTTTGTCCCTGAGTCAGAAACCATGAATATTTCCACTCTATTAAGTTTTACCATTGTATCATTGAGGTCATACCTAATGTATCTCAGTATTCTCTTGATTTCCTCCTATCTAGAAAAGAGCTTGTAGTTTTCTACCTGTGTATCCTGAATGACCATGCTAAGAAACATTTCCATCTAATGGGGTAATGTTATGGAATGGAGAAAATGCATTATTCTCTTCCTGAATTTCTGAGGATCGAGAACCCATTGGAGAGAGATGCCAGTAATTTATGAGTCGGAAAGATATTTTCTATCCCCAAACTCCCTTGATTCCAAATGTAGAATCCCCTTTCTAACCTCGAGGGGATCCGCATCAAAGAATTTTGACACTGATTCCCAACTAAATATTTGACTATGTTTGGAAGAAGATGCCTCCATAGCACCTTCCCTACAGCTGGGAAGCCTTTGTAGAGGTGGAATTTCCACTGAAGACTTGCCAACATTCCAAAAAACAAACTCTTGAAACAACTAAAGGACAAAATGACGATTGATGACCAGATAAGGATATCCCTATAGAGACAAAACAAATAGGTTAAGGGTAATGATCAGAAGGATTAACGACCCCTGCACAAAACCGCATCGCCACCTACGAGAGAATCTAAATAGCGTAGACTAATTGTGTTAGTGTAAGACTTTATACTCCCTTCCAAACAAAACCTCAGAATAATTTGACTTCCAAGAAACCCAAAATTAGTGAGTAGCAAAGTGTGAATGGGTTTGAGACGATTGAGGGAACACAATGTAATGGGAGGCAGGAACCCTTTCAGAACCAAGCTGTGAATGTACCTTGGTACCAAACACCACATAATAACATTGGGAAATTGAAGGAAATGCCCGACAAGTCGAAAGTCTGTGAAATTACCGAGGGAATTACATCTACCAATTTGAACGAGGGACCCGACCTAGAGTTGTGTAGAAATAACAAAAAAAACATGGAAACCATATATGAAACAAAATATAACCCTGTAAAAAACTTGATGTCCAACAATAAACAACTATGGGATTCAAGATTACCTATCACTATAAGAAAGTCGAATTATGCCCTACTAAGTGAGACTGAGAAGTTAACAATGTATCCAAACTAGTGTATATTGCAGCGCTTTGAGGAGGTGTCCACCACCAAAATCCATACCCTTTTCGCCACCCAATCCAGCAATGGATTTTATATAAACAACAATGAGCTTGAGGTATCGAGTACTATAATTGGAACGTGCCCTTTGGAAATCCCATTGTAGTAGCCAAGTCTACAATCGACCCCAAATTTCAACCATCCCAAAGCATTGACCTAGGGTGAGGTCATCAATGAAAGTTATACTATTTTCAGGGTAGTTCCTTTTCATAACCAATCATCCATGGAAGGGATGCTCCATTCTTGTGTAAGCGAAATGAGTTGCATTAACAAAACCAATGACCAAAATAAAAAATTTCACCCCTTGCAACATGTAGTTAATACGATGAGACCTGGGTTGGTGGCTCCCATGGTGTTAACCCAATATGTGCCACACACAGTCCATGCGGTGCCAAGTGTAGAGCCCAACTCTCGCTCTGAGAGTCGCTACCTCCATCACCACACAATCTCCCTACACGCAAATTATTACCCTTATTGGAAAATGCCTACTGAAGGGAGGAAACGTATATCTTGTTGATGCCTAATCTGATGTCGTGATATCACCCCCATTGGGGACTCAAGGGCAGGTATTTATCCAGATCTACCTAGTGCTTTATGTCCTGAAATCCTTCCCTAATTATCAATTCTGACCATGGCACGCCAATGGCTACATGTCTGCCTGAGCTTCCCCAGTTAGCCAAAATATCTACCAGCTTGTTTCCTTCCCATTGCATGTGCTTAGAAATAACATAATCAAATTTTATCACCAAGTCTTTAATATTACTTACCACCTCATGTAAGTGTCAAGTATGAATCACTTTCTTTGGTGGGTGGCCTGATGGAATTATATACTCACTTGGCTTTCTTTTCTTACTTAAATATGTTTTTGGTAGTGGGAAAGTTTATTCAATTGTTTATTTAATATTCTATATTTTTATCATTGATTCTTTCTCATGGATTGAATATGTTATTTAATGAAGTGCAAACAATAATTATTATTGAAAAATATTTAATAGATATATTATTACGTCTTTAGGAAAAATGTAACGAAATGTATTTGATCGTTATCTAATGAAGAACAAATAAAGAATACCACTGAAAAATACAACAATGAATATAGTGTTGTTTTAAAAAGACTACTAAGAAAATGAATTATACAATGCAATTCAATCATTTGGTATGTTTTTTATAACATATCTCAAATTTATTTTGTAATGTTATCGTAAAGACATATAGAATCTGTAAACAGAAGCTACAACCATTGTATGAGGTGGGGGATTGGGTGACATTGAAGTTACTATCAATATAGATCCATCCTAACCACCGATCTAGGATGTACCAAGAGGGATCAAATCTTTTGAGGTGCAAATCACTTTTATAAAACAAAACTTAAAAAAATGCATGCATCTCTAGAGATTTGATCTCTTTCTCTCTTTATATATCTCTCTATATTATGCATGTATAAATGGTTTTAATAGATTTAGACACTTGGAGTGTTGATGAGCGAGCACCACAATGAAGGCTACACATAAGCTAAAACCAAATGATATAGCTACCAAAAAAAAATAGAACTCACAATTTTATTCATTAAAGAGATTGGTACATTTTCCCCCTCTTACTTGGCCCAACAAATTCATTACATTCATATTTATACTTAGAGAAGGAAAGATCTAGAATTTCTCAAGAGATAATTCCTCTCCTTTATTTTTGGAGGAAGTTGAGAGAAAGCCTCTTGATTTTAGTAGTATACCTTTTAAATATACAATTTCTAGAATTATTCATAATATCAGGAGCTTACTTTCTAAATACAATTAGTTCTCATTGAATATTTCTCTAGAATTTTTACATAATATAGAAATTGTAGAGACTTCCTAGACTTGGGAAAATAAATTTTGAAGATACCCATGAGATGTTCCTACATCAAACTCCCAAGGTGAAAAAATTTCATGGAATCCTATCTACAAGTCTCCATCCTAGTTGCATTTTACCTAGATCCCATACTTTATGTTATTGTTGTCCACATGCCTTGCTTACATAAGTCCTTTTTGCCTACTAGATTTTATTTTCGAATGTCTTCTTACCTCATTATGCATCCACCTAGGGATTTTCATCAGAAGTTTCCATAACTCGTCCAACTCATTATCGAATTATGTTCTTTGTTGTTTTATACTGCTATCTTGTAGATGTTTCTTTGTTCTTTCATAAAAAATCATCATGAACTTTGTCATGGCTTCATCCTATACATTCTTTATCAATTGCTTCATCATGTTATCATATTCATCTATTGCATCTGCCCTTACGATATAATTTTCATCAATATTTGGTTTTGTTATCCACTCTTCCAAAAGCTTTAATTATGTATCATAATAAATACACCCACTGCACTTTATTTTTTTCATTCTGCTTTAGCATGCACATTATTTTTCTCTGTCACAAATTTGCTACTTTTCATTCCATGTGCTAATATTTTCTTGCCTCTATACTTTTTAATTTTTCCTACTACAATTCTACATTTTTCTCTTATTTTATGATAGCCTTTAGTGGTTTTCCATAATAATAACTTGTATAACCTTCATACACACACAAATCCTTATTTTCAAAAGAATGAGAATCCTTGGTCTTTGTTGATGCCTCTAACATCTATTCCATAAGAATTTCATCAAGTCTCTTATATTTTTCATCATTTTCTCTGAGCATTGCTCTCTACTCTAGTTTACAAATTAGGATTCCTTCCCTTTTCATGAATCTTTGTCCATATGCAGATCTACTAAGTCTTTCCTCTATTTCAACCCACACTTTCACCCTATGTATCGCCTTCCTTGAATATAATTACACAATAGGCCATTTAACTCTTTTTAAAACTTCCAACCACGATTGAATCTCTCTCTTAGCATCACCAAAAAATTCAATATTTTCTTTAGTTCAACTATCTCTTTCTCATTATTCCCAATATCTTCTTCTACCAATCTCTTCTTTTTACTATATTTATATTTTACAATCCAAGTAGCTCTAGCACCAATTATAACCTTTTAATGTTGATTCTGAGAGCCATGTGCTTTTGTTGCACTAATATGGTGATAAATTATCATCATATATAAAATATGATCCAAATCCACCATAAAAAAATTTCCATCACAAAATAAATTCTCACAACATAAATTCCTTCAAACCAAATGTCAAATCTATCCATTATATTGTGAAACTATGTGCCAACTTTCACACATCTCCTCATCTACTTTCATCATGCTAAAATCATTCCCAAATTACCAATAAAATTTGTATACCATTCATAAAAATTATCTCCACAAAATACCTTTTTCACCCATAAATAAAATTGAAGCCTATATATATATTTGTGAATTTTCTATTTACAAAACTTAAAAAGATAATGTAAAATATCAAAACAATGCATAAAAATAATTATTAAATCCTTTGAATATGCAACTTAATTGGTTCATATTTATTAAGAGACCTTATATCACGAATTGTTCTAGAATGGTGACACATCAAAATAGTTCAACGTGTAACCTTACAGACTATTCTTAACCTTCCAAACGGTGTATTCTTATCGTGATTGTAAATTCACAGAAACCTTTCTGGCGAATAAGCTCCCGTATACGACTTATACGATTACTCTTCCTCATAAATTTTGATGGTCTGGATCCATGGTGGAAATGACTCACAATGGAAACTCACTAATGTAAAAAGTTTCTTAAAACTTGGTGGCAATGATTCAACGAGAAAGAAAAACTCTTCCAACATTTATATTCAGACCTCACCTCCGAATATGTTATACGAGATTCAAACTATGAGATTTTATACTTTGTTATGCTCTTTACTTTGGAAGAGGCTTAATTGGGAAATGTATCTAGTTTCATTCTTCATAATTTTGAATATACTCTCATCATTATGTATATCTTTTGTTACAAGAAAAATAAGAAAGAAAAATATTATTTTTAAGCATGGGTTTCATGCTTCATTTTATTGGTCATCTAGGTCAAGCATGCATTTTATTCTCCTAGGGTTTTTCATGTCAAAAATATATTTTTCTTGAGTTAAAAGAGTCCTTTTCAATTGCATAAGACCCTATTGGGTGAGATGTAACATGTAAAATATATTGTTTTGAGTCTAGAAAGTCCTTATAAGCCTCCTAGAGAAATTCAACCCTACCAACAATAAGTCAGCCTAAAGAGGGGTATTTGACCTCATGGAAAACCTATATATAGAAGCAGCTTCAACCTCTGTCATGACCAATTCGATCTCTTAAGCAAGAAGTTCGATCTAAATCAAGGAACATCAAGGAAGCTAGAGAAAAGGTCAAGGAAGCAAGGAGAAATCAAGAAGAACAAGGAAATATGTTTTTGGGCTATATTCTCTCACACATGTGAAGAATCTAGGGTTTTTCAGCTATTACATGGCCAAATATTGCAGGTCAAAATTGTAGACTTGAAGTTGGGGGTCGAAATTGAAGCCAAAAGCTGGTTAAAGAAGAATTGATCCTTGTTGACTTGGTTGATCTTTGTTCTATTGGAAGATACTTTTGGAGGGTTGATTTGGTGGTTAGAGGGAACTTGATCTAGGGTTTTGGGTCCTATTTTTCTCATTTGAAGTAGATTATATAAGAAGAAAATATATTCTTTCTGGGTGTCCCCTTGGAGGGGTTTTCCGTGGCTTGGATCCTACTTTTGGTGTCCTTTGTATTTATTGTTTTTTTTCTTGATAATTGTTTGATGAAAATATTTAATAAATAAACATAGGAGGATAAATAAAGGTCACAATAAATTATTAAGGTTAAGGAAAATTGAATTAATAAGTTGCTCTATTAAATTCTCTAACTTGGGATTAGAGCTAAGGTGAAAAAAGATAAGGCAACTGGAAGATAATCTTGTTGGCATAAGAAGGGGTTTCTTGTCAAGGGGATTCATTTGAAAAATGAAATAATGGAAGAAAAATAAGGCCTGTTGATCTAGAAGAAAGTTTAATACACCAAACCTTCACCAAATATCACATCATTTCAAGGAAGGATAAAGCTTGCATGGAAGGAAGGAAAGGATAAGCTCTTGTTGAAGGTTGTCTAGTGCATAATCTTAAATAGAAGGAAGCATCAAGGAATCTTGAGAGCATCATCCTTTCATTGAAGTTGTTTGAAGACACTATTGTTGAAGGCATCCTATAAATCATCATTCTAGGGAATGTTTGAATTCTCTTTGAAGGTCTTGAAAAAATCAAGATAGATGGAGACATCATCAAGAAGGAGGACTCTAGGTTGACAAGTAAGTATAATATTTTCTTCTAGGTATCAATCTACAGATCATATGGCTACATTTTGCAAGGAAATCAAAAAGCTCGTTGGATCACCAAACTTCCTAACATGGAAGAAGAGGATTGACTTGGCACTCATAGAAATTGAAGTCATTAAATATGTCCTTGGTGAAGTGGTTGTACCAGAAAAAGGAAAGACTCAAGTTTTAGAAAAATACAAAAAGGGAGAAGAAAGAGCACACAAAATCATTTTTGAATCCATTAAGTATCATCTTGTTCCCTTTGTTGTTGATTTGAATGCATCCAAGGATATGTATGATAAGTTGGTAAAGTTGTACTCTATAAGTACATCAGGTACAAAGATTTCCTTGAGGAATCAACTATATAGAATAAGGAACTCAAAGGATGAAAAAATGGCCACTTATCTCATGGATATCTCACAAATAATAAGAGATCAGTTGTAAGGGCTTGGGGAAACTGTATCTGACTCCGAAATGAAAATTTGTGTATTAAATGCTTTACCACCTGATTCGAGTTTTTTTACAACTAATATCTACTCTAAGAAGGATACTACACCTTTTGATGAAGTATGGGCTCAATATATCTTGGAAAAATCTAGAATAATGGCAAAGTATGATACTGAATCAAATGAAATATTTCAAGCCTTTATTGCAAGGTCCAAGAATATGAAGAAAGGGAAGTTTATAATTTCCAAAATAAAGCCATATATGTCCAAGATTGAATGCTTTGGATGCATTGAGTATGGGCACTTTAAGAGGGATTATACAAACAAGATGAACAACAAAAGAAAGGAAAGAATTGAAGCTCACATATCTGAATAAAAGGGAGAACCTAAGAAGAAGATCCCAAGTATATTTACTATTTTAGGAAGCTCCATCCCTACCAGGTGCTTTATGCAATTTATCTTTCTTTTATTAAGTATAAATTAGAGTAGTATGCATTGTTGCACTCTCTAGAAGATTCTTGATTTTTGTAAAAACATAGCATCATAGATAAAATCATATGATAGTAGAGGAATTAGAGTCGACATAATCAAATTTCTTTGAATATTCATCTAGTTATCAAATAATGAGAAGATTGGACCATATTACATATTAAAGTTCATCCAAGAATTTTATAACATATTGTTAGAAGTAGTCATTTTGCAAGAAGGACCATAAAATATCCTCCTATAAGAACTAGCACTTAGGACGGTTCTTGGAAGAAGAATTATGACTGGTATATATTCCATCTAGTATGGAAACAATACTCTTGAAGGATGAAGGAATGAAAATGGTTGAGTTGCTTTGTGAAGGGTATAATGAAAGTCTTTCTACTCATGGGAAAAGAAACATATCTTCAACGGGTATAAGAAGAAATTTCATTCAAGAAAGGATGGCTAGGTGGTTATATGGAAGAAAATGAATGCATAAATAATTTCTAGGGTAAGTTTCATATATACAAGAATCATGAAATAATATTTGGTTATGATAATATGATCCATAAGTCTTCCATGTGGTTACTCAATGCTTGAAACAAGAGGTTTGTTATTCTTTGGAATGGCTAAAGATCACGACTCTCTCACAAAGTATTATGGCATAAATAAAATGATATTGGAAACATCAAGTATGGTCTTCGAAAGATAGAAACAGAGTTAATAATGACAACTCCAAGGAAGATATTGTAACTTACAACTTTGTTTGATCCATGGACACCTTGATTAAAATGGTGCATGGAGAAGGATTCTTACAAAAGAATGTTGATCTTAAAGGACTCAAGTAAGAAAATAATTTGATGAAAGGACCCTCACAATAAGGTAAATATGATATTTAATATTTTGGCAATGGTTATCTAGTTGACATATTGTTTGACATCCTATAAGTATATTGCATAAATATTAGTAATGGCAGTTTAAGTAAGTTCAAATATTGGTATTAAACTCAATTCAAAGAAAATATGGATTGAGTGATTGGTTTTGATAATCCTTAAAGGATTTTGTAGTCAATATGTTTATATTAACATCTTTATAGGTAGCAGTATAAGAAAGATAACCTAATGTTCATACAATGCAAAATAGCAATTTCATGTTTAGAGGGAGATATGATTAGCTTGAGTTTGATAAGGCTCAATATTAAATGCCTTCATTAATGATGTATAGAGGAAAGTGATATGTAAATTTGATGGCCCAGGAATATTGTCACAATAATGAATGAAGAAGATGGCTCCACAACATCTAGGAATAGAGAAGCTCACTATGATAAGATACAAAGGAAAGAAGGATCCATGCAACTATCTCCATGAAGAATTGGTAGTTGATACACTTATAAAGATAAGATATATAGCTTGTGGTTGTGACTTCCCAATTGAAATGAAGTTAAGAATATCCTCTATATTTGAGAGGGAGTAAAAGGAGTCTCCTTGAATAATTGAAAAAGGAGAAAGGATTTATTCCCTAATAAAGAGGGAATGAGGTTCTCCTATCTAGTTGAGAGGAAATGATTATGAACAACACATTTGTAATCTCTACTTCATGTGTCATGGACTATGCCAGGATTGAAAACTGTATGTCTAAGTGAATTCCATGGAGGGAAAATGGAGAACGGAGGATTGGATAAGCATCCGTGATTTCCTTGAGCATAGAAAATGCAAGATAGAAAGTAGACCGACACTCTTTGAGGATTATACAAGTATCCAAGACAAGAGTGGTCGAAGATGACTAATATTCTTTAAGGATTGAGAATTCAAGATAAGAATAGTCCTAAAAGGACATACCAAGTGAACATTCAGATGAGTTATGTACCTTAAAGAGGTAGTGTGGTATATCACGTAAGTCCTCCCAACATTGTGCTTTAATATAAGAAGAGTTTGTTAAGTTAAGGCCTTACTATGTTGACAATGTTTGTCATGATGTTTATGCTTAAAGATGGCTTACCAATTTGACTCTTCTTATGATAACTCTTCAATTTGAGAATATCCTCGTACCAGGTTTACAATTATGAATACCTCCCTAGTTGAGAGGGAGTGTTGGAAAATATAACTAGTTTCTATCTTCATAATTGCCAATATACTCTCATCATTATGTATATGTTTTGTTACTGTTGTGGATGATTTTGTCACCCTCCTAGAGACAGCCTAGAGTTGCCATAGACCAGTGCCTAGGACATCTTAATATAGCAAGGAGTCCTTTATAGTTTGGGTTGTCAGTCCAAGGGACTCACTTACTATCTCTTGTTTTAAACAGGGAAATTGAAATAGATTGAATTGGTCCCAATTCTCTTTCAGTGGCTGATACACAGATAGGAATAGAGTAAAGACATCAGGTAAAACTTCAGCATGATAGTATCAGACAGCTAAGAGACCGCTTTACTGTAAAGAGGGCCGATTTAAGTAATATATTACAGAAATCAAATATCAAGGAGTGCGGGCAGGAAGGAAACATGAGAAGATATTATTGACCAAAGGGCGCATCAATTTACGAATCCTTAAGCCATTAATATAGCAGAAGTTATGAAAGGAGTGAACATGGAACAGCATATCACTTCTAGGCCTATTTAAAGCGCTTGACCAATTCCAGAAAGGGCACCATTTAAGATGAATCCTTACTGCAAACTAGTGAGCCACTCGCATTCTAGAACATGATACAAGAAGAAAGTTTGCATGAAAAAGGATGATATATTAACATATGAGAGAAATTACATACTGCAATATACCAAAGACCAGAATCCTCAATACAGTCATAACCCCTCCTCACTGAGACCCAACGGGCTCTGAAACTTCATACAGAAATGTCACAAGATGGATACAATAGTCTTCTCGCTGCACAGCTTGCTTACAGAAATCTGGAACCCTAACAATGTCTTGCTTTTCAGTATTTATAGAGAAAAGAGAAACTTCTAGAGGAGGGGGGAAGATGATGTATAATTAATGAATTAGATAAAAATAGCGGAAAACATTTGCGCCTTTTTTATGAATGACTGACCATAAATGAATATACCTAACATTCTGTCTAAAGAAATAAATGCTGGGAGATAAAAATCTCCTTATGTACAGGGCAGAAACAATAAAATATACACATCGGGATGCTTCCGGCTGAAGGCAAATCTGCTACCATGAGAGCTCTGAGAAAATCTTCCTTTCAGTACTGTACGCTTAGCTTTTGATTCTGAACTGGAGCCCCGAGCCTTAAATGTGAGATGAACCTTTCTGGAGGGTTCCGAGCATTTGTATCTGTATTTTCTTTAATCAAGGTCATTTCTTGGACCTACCCTCCGTTTCTTCATTAAACTTCATCCGCAGAAAACGTACTTTATGGGCCCTCAACATTTGTAACAGCGGCAGTTTAAAATATCTTCCTGCAATTCCGTAACCTGCAAAACCCTCAAAATTATTAGAGAAATGGACACATACGAAGGCGTGAATGATGGAGGTTGAAACGGGGAAGATGAGGAGGATACGGGCGGAAGAAGACAACACTCAGGGTGGTGGAATGAAAACGATGGAGGTTTTGCGAATGGGTGAAATGTGACACAGTATGGTTGCGGAGAAGAAAAATAGCGATGAATTACGTATTAAACATATAAAAACACAAGTATATCTATATATATTGGCGCGGTGACATAATATGGGTGTACGGGGGAGAGACATATAGGCGAGCGGAGGGCAAACAGGAGACGACGTGGCGGGTGAGTTGATGGGCGGAGGCATGAAACAGTGACACGGTGGCGGACTGTGGGACGTGGCGGGACATAAAAATGGACGGACGGTTTAATTGTATCTCCACCGTCGGATGGAGATCTAGAGATGCGACAGTCTGTGTAGACCCCGCTGACCGGCCATCGTTGAAAGTTTAACGCGCGGGGAACGGGCGGTTTCCTGCCCGTACCAAGGACACGTGGCATTGCTCATGTGGGATCGCTGGCCCCGCGGTAAATACCGCCCGCCGACAAGAGTGGTGCGGGGGAGAACCGCCGGTTTTGCTGTGCGCCGGGGCCAGAGGTAGGGCCCTCACTCCTGACGATCTCTGCGCCGTTGATTGAACTTTGATCGGACGGCTGTGACGGCGCCCGGGACTTAAATGATAAGCCCCCCTTTTTCCCAGCCCATGGTCCTGTAGCTCGGGTCACATGAAAATCAAGGCGGGAGGGGCTAAGGTTTAAGGGGCTTCGGCCCGATATATAAAATATACATTTTAAACGTTATAAAGCAGATTTTCGGGCGGAGATGATAGAATTAAATGGGGCCCAGGGGTTTTTGCTCTCAAAAACGTTAGAAATGGATTTTGGAGAAGGTGGTGGCCGAAATTTTAAATGGGGAAAAGGGGATATGTACAACACTGGCTCCATCTGGGGACGGCGTGCTCGTCCTCGGGCATGTCGAGAACACGCAGACCATTCAAAATTTTCATTCCGCTGTTCAATTTCTGCTACGCTTTCTCCTCAGGTAACTATTAGCATCCCCCTTTTCCCTTATAGAAATTAGAAACAAAAACAGCTTATGTACAATATATACAGTGGGGCGTTTCCAACCTGGGTCAGAATTGAAAATACGGCTTGAGGAATTGGCCATTCACGGGGGCATCCAACAATTCACCCTGTAGATTTTCTAAATAGAAAGTGTTGTTTCCTCCCAGCTTGACTATTTTGAACGGCCCGAACCATAATGGATCGAATTTAGCATGCTTCCCCTTTTCTGCTCTGCGAACATCCCATCTAAGAACCAAGTCTCCAATTTGAAAATTCCTATCCTTTGCATGCTGATCAAAAACCTTCTTCATTTTTTCCTGGTATTCTATCAGTGTCTGGTCTACCTGGTTTCTCGTCTCCTCCAATTCTACCAACTGATAAATTCTCCTAATCATCTCGTCTGGTTCTTCTTGGTTTTCCTGCATAAAACGTGCCACTGGGAGTGCCAGTTGCACAGGAAACACTGCGGCCCGCCCATACACCAGCTCATATGGAGACTTGCCTGTTGCTCTTTTGCTGGTTATCCTATTTGCCCACAGAGCAAACTTCAACTAAGAGTCCCAGTTTTTCTGATTTTCAGCTATTGTTTTCTTGAGGGCCCTTACCAGGGTTTTATTGGATGATTCTGCTAAACCGTTCCCCTGGGGATAATATGCGGTGGAATGAGTTAATACAATATTATATCTTTGGCAGAAATTTACAAACCTGGCAGACTTAAAAGCTTGGGCATTGTCAGTTACAATCCTTGCAGGACAGCCAAACCTAGATATGATATTGTCTTCTAAAAAATTCATGATTACAGCATCTGTAGCCCTTCTTGTAGGTATGGCTTCCACCCATTTAGTAAAATAATCTGTGGCTGTCAGTATCCATTTATGTTGACCGCTTGATGGGGGGTGTATCTCTCCTATAAAGTCTAATCCCCATTTCTGGAAGGGTTCATTTACATGCACGGGAATCAAGGGCAAAGATGCTAACTTCTGTCTTTCTGCAAATCTTTGACATCTGTCACATGCTCTGACCCAAGCAAAGGTATCTGAATATAATTTTGGCCAGTAGAAACCAGCCTTCAAGATTTTATTGGTTGTAGCCCTCCAGCTGTAGTGTCCTCCACATATTCCCTCATGGAATTCTATCATTATACTCTGTACTTCATTTTCTGTGAGGCATAACAGCAATATACCCAAAGGGTCTCTCCAATAGAGCTGTCCATTGGCAACGACATACTTCTGAGATCTCATCCTCATAGCTCTGTATGCTGCCTTGTCACATCCTGGAGGACAGCTAAGTGTCAACAGGTATTCAACTATTTGCTTATACCATGGACTAGTCAGATACTTCACATGTACCTTTTGTGTGGCCATTTCTAGTCCATGTTGCTCCTCTTCTTTTTCTGATTCTTCATTTGCCATTATGGATAAATTAATGCCTAAAGCCTGATGATTAGATTCAGATAACATCTTGGCAAGTCCCTGTCCCTTGATCAATTTAGTAGGCTTTATGTCTAGATCATACTCCTGGATTTTTGCAATCCATCTTCCCCGTCTGCCTTCACTATCTCCCTGAACTAGAATGTCTTTTACAGCTGCTGTGGGAACATAAGCAGTAATATGGGATTGCAAAACATAAACTCTAAAAGCTTTAAGGGACTTTACCAGGGCATATGCTTGCTTCTCCAGTATATTATATTTCAATTCAGCATCATATAACACTTGACTGAAGAAAGCTATGGGCTGTTCATATCCTTCTTCATTTTTCTGCAATAACACTCCAGCGATTGTATGTGGTGAAGCAAATGAAAATACCATAAATGGCTTACTGTAATCTGGTCCTGCTAGCACAGGAGCTTCGGCAAATGCTTGTTTGATTCTTGTAAATGCATCCCTAGACTCCTGGGACCACTTAACTTCACTATCCTTTTTCAACATATTGGTTATGTGCCTAACTATCTCTGCATAGTTAGGAATGAATCTCTTTAAAAAGTTTATTCGGCCCAAAAACACCTGTACTTCTTTCTTATTTCTTGGCAGAGAAATGCTATTTATTACCTCAACCCTCTTAGGATTGATTTTTACACCATCCTTAGTCACGATATTTCCTAAGAGTTTCCCTTCGTCTAATGCAAATAGAGATTTTTGGGGATTAAGAGAAAGGCCGTACCTTCTGCATTTTTTGAAAGTTCTTCTCAAATGCATAATATGCTCATCATCATTCTTTGAGAACACTGTGATATCATCGAGGTACACTACCAGAAACTTGTCCTGTTCTCCCACAAAGGCTATGTCCATTGCTCTTTGAAAAGTAGCACCTGCATTTATCAGTCCGAACGGCATCCTTGCATACATAAAGGTTCCCCATGGCGTGGTGAACGCAGTCTTCTTCTGATCTTCTGGGAAAACAACTACCTGATTGTAGCCTGAAAATCCATCCATCATGGACATTCTGGATGCTCCCACCACTTTCTGCAAGATGTGGTCCATTTTAGGTAGTGGGTAGTTATCTTTGAGAGATGCTCTGTTCAAATTTCTGAAGTATACACATAGCCTGATTTCTCCATTCTTCTTTCTGACAGGAACAAGATTGGCTATCCATTCTGAGTACCTCAAAGGTACAATTATTTTGGCCTTCAACAATTTTCTAATTTCTTTCTCAATTGAGGGAAGAAGCAGGGGATTAATCTGCCTGAGCTTCTGTTTGTATGGCTTTGCATCTTCCCTGAGTGGGATCTTGTGTTGCATGATATTTACATCAAAATTTTTTAGGTCCTCATAGGACCAGGAAAAAACATCTTTATAAGACTGAAATAACTTCAAGTACTTTTCTTTATATTCCTCTGGGATTCTTTTAGATAATTTAACAATTTTGGGATCAGTAGCAGTACCTAAATTCAAATCTCTCATTTGATCTTCTTCTACTGCTTTGTTTGGCTGCATGGGAACATCATTCTTGTTGAATAATCTTTCTAGAGGTACTAGACCTCTAGGGATGACATTTCCTTTTAACTGCAGTACCTTATTTCCTGCTATATTCTCTTCCCATTTACCTTCAGCAATATTTTCAGCTTCTTCCTCCCCATCATCATCAATTTCCATACTTGTGAATTCTCCCACTGTCTCCATGAATCTCTTCATCTGTCGTCATCTTCAAAGACCTGCCAATGCTTTATATTGTCTGGAATAGATGGTCTGTAACGTACCTCTACTTCATATCTTAACAATGGGTTCTGAGGAGGTCGGAACGTACTGGCAGCCACAGAAAGAGAGTCTGCTATTCTGTTATGCTCCCGGGGCATGAACTGTATATTAAATGCTAAGAAGAAATTTTCTATCATGTCCCATACTTCATTTCTATATGCTCTGAGCCGAGGATGCTTAGTTTGGCATTCATTCTTAATTTGTCTCACTACTAGCTCGGAGTCTCAAAACACTTTCAGGCATTGGATGCCCATGTTTCTAGCTGTCTGTAGGCCCAATAACAAAGCTTCGTACACAGCTACATTGTTTGTAGCTTCATATTCTAATTTGAAAGACAGCGGCACCCATTTTCCTGTGGGGGAGATTAACAATACTCCAGCCCCGTTACCTTCCCTGGAATTTGCTCCATCAAAATGCAAAGTCCATACTTCTGATTCCTGGCCTTTCTTGGATTGCTCGGCTTGGAGTTGACCAGAGGGGGACTCATGTGCATATTATTGACTCTCTTCTAACATAAAACATGAGAATTCTCCCTCTTTATTATAGACTGGAGAATTATCTGAGCAATCAACAGTGGTCACCATTTTAACAAATCTGGTCTCCCTATAAAGCCTCCTCTCCTGACCACCAAAGACTGGGACAGTAGCATATGTTAAGTCCAGTTTAATCGATCCCCCAATCTTAGTACCCCAGGACCTTGACAACAGCATGCCAAAGCGAGCTGGGATATCAGCGACCACAATGTCCATGACCACACTTTTTGCCGGGATTTGAGCTAGATTGACTACTAAATCTTTAATCATTCCCAAGCATTTAACCCTTTTCGAATCAAATGAATATAAATCTTTATAAGGCCTTGTAATCTGCAGCCCCAGTTGCTCCATGACAGACAAAGGCATAAGATTATGGGATGCCCCAGAATCTAACATACAGTTGTGTAACAGCATGTCATGAATGACTAGGGACACATAAAAGGGAGGAGTAGAAGGGTCTATCTCCTCAACGTGTGGGCCGAAGACTACCATGGGTCTTTCTTCTTGAAGATTTAGACTATCAGGTGCAATTTGTGGTTCAGGAAGAGGCATGAAAGAGGTGACCTGAGACTGATATACAGGCTGTTTCAACAATTCAGTCAGAGGAACAGGAATCTTAATCTTTTCAAGCTCTCTTTGCAAATTAAAAGCAGATGTGGGCTTTTCTATCATTACTTCTTTTGACTCCTTATTCTCAACTGGGGATTTGACTTCTTTTGACACTGACTCAGCATTAGGAGGGCTGGCTATTTTAGAAGAAGAAGAAATTTGATCATTTGACTGCAAGGGGGTACTTAGAACATTCTTACCTTTTTCTACATTCTTCTTTGTTGCTGACTCCTTCTGAGCAGATGCTTCTTTCTGAGGTATTTCTTCCTCCTACTCCTGAGTTCTGGTCCTCTTCCTTGAGGATCTGAGATCATATCTAACGTTGAACTGGGCTTCCATGAAATCAGCAAATTGCTTGCAGTAATGATCAATCTCAGCTTCTTCATCTTCTGCTTGCACTGGGCACTCCATTTCATCATTATTTGAAAAAGCCAGATTCGAATCCTCTAGCCCATAAGCTGCGTCTCCAGTGGAGTCATCTGCTGGTCCTTCCAGGTACAAGGGGTGAGGTACCTGGTCTTGTTGCTCCCTGGTCTCTCTTGGTAGTATTTGCAATGGAGGCTTTCTGTACTGAGGATTATATCCTCTGTTTGGAGCATTGTAATAGTTTTTGGGAGCTGCATTTTTGGCTTCCAGTTCCATCTTGACCATCTTCTTTATCAACTTACTTATTTCATCCATTTTATCTGAATCTTTATCTTGATTAAAGGTAGAAACCTCTTCTTTGCCTTTCCTCCTGGCATCTGGTTCAATTTTCCCTTTTAACTTTCCTGTGGAGGCAAAGTTTGCTTCTAGTTCCAGAGCATCTGATTGTGCATCATCAAGTGTGGCAGACTTTCTTTCCCTTAAGGAGAATCCAAAGTCAAAATCAAAGGCTGCTATAAAAATTATCTTGGCAGCAGCTTCATTTGGCTTCATTTCCGGAGGCAAGCTTAGATACAACTTGTTGAATCTTTTGATGAATTCTGATACCCCTTCATTCTGTTTCTTCTTGATAGTATTAAACTCAATAAGGCACATTCCATAATCCTTCTTTTCTCCCCACTTCCTGAGGAAAACGTTTTCCATCTGATCCCAGGTTGTCACAGAACGATTACCCAATGTTTTAAACCATTTTCTAGCTTCACCTTCTAAAGACTGCACAAATAATCTCAAAACCACATCCAGGTGTTCAACATTCAATTTTTCTGCAAAAGAGCAGAAGGTCTCGAGATGTTTCTAAGCATCCACATCATTTTCACCATTGAACCTTGGCAAAATCTTCAGATAATCCTGTGGCATATCGTTCAACACTTGGGGTAAGGCCAGAGGAGCGTATTTGTTCAGGAGAAAAGCAGGAACATTGGCCATTGGAGGCGGTGGGGGTTGCACAACAATCTGAGAAACAAAAGAAGGGAGAGGGGTAGGGGGAAGCGGAGTGTGAATGACAACGGGAATATATTGGACCGAGGTCTGAGGTGTGGATGGGAATAGTTCTCGGTTGACGGGAGCTACTTCAGTGACCTCTTTAATTTCCTCAGCCTCGAAAACAGGATAAGGTTCTTCCCCAAATAAAGTATTTCCCCTACGTGGGGTTTCTAGATAAACTTCGGGATTTTCTGTTCTAACTCCTTGAGAAGAAGAGGGCGGATAATCTTCAACAGAACACTCGGGATTTTCAGCACGGGCTGACTTCCTCTCCTTCCAGACTCTTTTATGAATAATTTTCTCTGGGTCAGACACGTAGGGTGTTTTCGGTTGGGCTGTATCTGACCTCAAATGCGGCCTTCGAGGAGCCAGGACTACTGATAAGATTTATAAAATAAAGACCAGGGGAGTCGCCAAGGTGAGAAATCTGCAACTCTTCACCTCTCTGTGCTCACCTGATTAGAGAGTGAAATAAGATGTCGAAAAACCCAGGGAAACTAATATTCTTGAATTCAAGTCCCCGGCAACGGCGCCATAAAGATGTTGTGGATGATTTTGTCACCCTCCTAGAGACAGCCTAGAGTTGCCATAGACCAGTGCCTAGGACATCTTAATATAGCAAGGAGTCCTTTATAGTTTGGGTTGTCAGTCCAAGGGACTCACTTACTATCTCTTGTTTTAAACAAGGAAATTGAAATAGATTGAATTGGTCCCAGTTCTCTTTCAGTGGCTAATACACAGATAGGAATAAAGTAAAGACATCAGGTAAAACTTCAGCATGATAGTATCAGACAGCTAAGAGACCGCTTTACTGTAAAGAGGGCCGATTCAAGTGATATATTACAGACATCAGATATCAAGGAGTGCGTGCAGGAAGGAAACATGAGAAGATATTATTGACAAAAGGGCGCATCAATTTACGAATCCTTAAGCCATTAATATAGCAGAAGTTATGGAAAGGGTGAACATGGAACAGCGTATCACTTCTAGGCCTATTTAAAGCGCTTGACCAATTCCAGAAAGGGCACCAATTAAGATGAATCCTTACTGCAAATTAGTGAGCCACTCGCATTCTAGAACATGATACAAGAAGAAAGTTTGCATGAAAAAGGATGATATATTAACACATGAGAGAAATTACATACTGCAATATACCAAAGACCATAATCCTCAATACAATCATAACCCCTCCTCACTGAGACCCAACGGGCTCTGAAACCTCATACAGAAATGCCACAAGATGTATACAATAGTCTTCTCGCTGCACAGCTTGTTTACAGAAATCTGGAACCTTCACAATGTCTTGCTTTTCAGTATTTATAGAGAAGACCGAAACTTCTGGAGGGAGAGGTAGGTATCCACACTTATTGATCTAATTTGAATAAGAAAGGCGGGGAGCATTCGCGCCTCCTTCATGAATGACTAGCTATAAATGAATATACCTAACATTCTGTCTAAAGAAATAAATGATGGAGATAAAAATCTCCTCATGTACAGGGCAAAAACAATAAAATATACACATCGGGATGCTTCCGGCTGAAGGCAAATCTGCTACCATGAGAGCTCTGAGAAAATCTTCCTTTCAGTACTGTACGCTTAGCTTTTGATTCTGAACTGGAGCCCCGAGCCTTAAATGTGAGATGAACCTTTCTGGAGGGTTCCGAGCATTTGTATCTGTATTTTCTTTAATCAAGGTCATTTCTTGGACCTACCCTCTGTTTCTTCATTAAACTTCATCCGCAGAAAACGTACTTTATGGGCCCTCAACATTTGTAACAGCGGCAGTTTAAAATATCTTCCTGCAATTCCGTAACCTGCAAAACCCTCAAAATTATTAGAGAAATGGACACATACGAAGGCGTGAATGATGGAGGTTGAAACGGGGAAGATGAGGAGGATACGGGCAGAAGAAGACAACACTCAGGGTGGTGGAATGAAAACGATGGAGGTTTTGCGAATGGGTGAAATGTGACACAGTATGGTCGCGGAGAAGAAAAATAGCGATGAATTACGTATTAAACATATAAAAACACAAGTATATCTATATATATTGGCGCGGTGACATAATATGGGTGTACGGGGGAGAGACATATAGGCGAGCGGAGGGCAAACAGGAGACGACGTGGCGGGTGAGTTGATGGGCGGAGGCATGAAACAGTGACACGGTGGCGGACTGTGGGACGTGGCGGGACATAACAATGGACGGATGGTTTAATTGTATCTCCACCGTCGGATGGAGATCTAGAGATGCGACAGTCTGTGTAGACCCCGCTGACCGGCCATCGTTGAAAGTTTAACGCGCGGGGAACGGGCGGTTTCCTGCCCGTACCAAGGACACGTGGCATTGCTCATGTGGGATCGCTGGCCCCGCGGTAAATACCGCCCGCCGACAAGAGTGGTGCGGGGGAGAACCGCCGGTTTTGCTGTGCGCCGGGGCCAGAGGTAGGGCCCTCACTCCTGACGATCTCGAGTTGTGGTTGATTGAACTTTGATCGGACGGCTGTGACGGCGCCCGGGACTTAAATGATAAGCCCCCCTTTTTCCCAGCCCATGGTCCTGTAGCTCGGGTCACATGAAAATCAAGGCGGGAGGGGCTAAGGTTTAAGGGGCTTCGGCCCGATATATAAAATATACATTTTAAACGTTATAAAGCAGATTTTCGGGTGGAGATGATAGAATTAAATGGGGCCCAGGGGTTTTTGCTCTCAAAAACGTTAGAAATGGATTTTGGAGAAGGTGGTGGCCGAAATTTTAAATGGGGAAAAGGGGATATGTACAACAGTTACAATAAAAAAAAATAAAGAAAATATTATTTTTAAGCACGACTTTCATTCTTCATTTTATTGGGCATCTATGTAAATCATGCATTTTGTTAGTATGAATCTTAATCGCAAGTGTACGAAAAATGCTCACTTTAGCCATGCATAACAAACAACCCTAACAGAAAAGATGGCCGCCAATATCTTTAGATCTAAGATTAGTTGACCAAGATAAATGCTACAAAATCTAGATCTATGCATTAAAAGACATTAAGCAATAAATAAAAGAAAGAGTTGATCCATGCATCCAATAGACAAGACAAGATTGTTTTAAAGATTTTTTGTATTTTTTGACACCTGAGAAGGAAACATAGAAAGATGTTACCAATCCCCCTCAATGGGATGGGTTCTTGTAATTCCTCAGCACTTCAGATCTAAAATCTCTCTCTTGATGGTGTAGAAAATCCAGACAAAAAATGGAACTCAAAGGGAGCTCACAAGAAAAATGGTAGAAAAATATGACTATGATGGAGGATCAACATCAGACCAAAAGTATAGATCCAGAGTGATTTGTAGGCAAAAAAAGGTAGTGAGTGAATGAAAAACCCCTTCTATTTATAACAAAATATTGAGTTAGTCTAAATATTGGTGCATAATTAAAATATTATTAACCAAATCAAGATCCAAAATTTTATGGAATATTTTATTATATTTGTTGGAGGGAAAAATAATTTGACTTTGGTCAAATCCCTTTATTTGTAAATAATAAATAAATAAATGATTTATTTATTATTTTAAGGATGTGGTTGAGTAATAATCAAATAAATAATTATTTATTTAATTATTTATAAATGATTTAGTCAAATTTAACAAGGAATATTATTTAAATATGGTTTAAATAATTATTCCTAGAAAATAATAAGATAAATAATGATTTATCTAATTAATTTTCCTGTTTTGGGTTAAATATGACTAGGAATGTTAATTAAACTATTGTTTAACTAATTATTCCTTGAGGAAAATCAAACAAATGTGGATTTATTTAATATTTACTCATGGGGTTTCCTGTTTAGACCATAAACAACTTAATAATTAAGGATTACTAAGTTATTTTTCATAGTGAAAGAAATTTTACTTAGGGTTTATTGGTCTTACATGGTGTACTTTGGTCCATCTAATAGTAATAGGTTAGATGACCAAAAAATGGTGTAACAGATTGTCCCCCAGCGTGCGAGCGTTAGGAGCTAATCGTATGACCGAAGTACGTTGTAAGAACTCAATCACTAGACACCGAAGGGGAAGTAAGAGAGAGAGAAATATAAGGTATACCAAAGCACTAGAGGAATAGACCCTGAGGAGGCGAGACTTATAGGTGTGACAAGTCTCTTTTATGAGTGAGCACCTGTGGTATAGGCGGTGGGGGAGGCATACCTATTCCCACTGAGACAAAGTACAAAGAATAATGTGTCGAGTAAGCAAGGGACTAAACTCTATAGTACATGCTGGCATAAACATGAGCCAGATAAAAATATGATAATGAATCCCACATACATACTATGCTTGGGATAACAGCCAGGATGTATACAATAATATCTGAGTACATGAGATATAAATACAACCAAAATGCCCGTGTAAACAGAAAAGGGCTTTGAAAATATGACTGATACATGCAAACTAACAGGCGTTGCACTCGACTGAGGCCAAAATCATCAAATATATGGGGCCGCATTAAAGGTTGTAATGAAGAGGTCATCCGAGGATGTGGAGGGCTACCAGAAGGGCCACCCCCTCATGAGATATGAAACATCTCACACATACCCAGGAATCACCGCTACAATCTGCTGCATCACTGAACCATCAAGTATAAAGATCTCGATCATGCTGTACGGAGCTGGAGGTGAGAAATAATCAAGTCAAAGGGCAATAAGAAGTCTCTTTGCCTGATCCGAGGCACCGAACAAGAGTGGAAGTTGGAACCAAGGCACACCACCCTCTAGACCTGTCTTCTGGAATGAATGATTTGAAGTTGACAGAAGGAGGTCCGCCATAGGTGAGGCAATAAGGTATCCTCAACTAAGGCACGAGAGAAAATAGTAGAGCGATTGACAAATTGACACCAGGGATGATGATGAAATGAGGGATACTAAGTAGCAGATGAACGACTTCCCTTGTTAGAGCATAAAGGGCATGGATGACCTGGCAGCAACTAACACAATATCAAAGGGGATAGGGGAGAGTGGGACTAAAGGCCATAATGTGCGACACGAGAGAGGGACCAAGCAATTAAGGATGGAGGACTATAGCAGGATACAAAGAGACTAGGGATAGACTCCATGAATGTGATGATTACTCAACTCAGATGTTATAAACAAGGGTGACTCGATGATGCTGCCACACAGGAAAGGTCCAATGGGGACCATAAAGACATGAGTATAAGATGATTACTCACGACGAAAATCAACACGAGCATGGAAAAGTATGGAGGCAAAGTGGTGCCCCAAGTACAAGTGTTTCAAGTGAAGAAACTCGATTTTGAGGAGTGGTGAAGTGACGCTTCTTGGACAAAATGTGTCCTGGTGAAGTATCAAATCAGTAAAAACTAACAGATACCCATTTGAGGGCTTGGTGAGAGCTTTCGAATGATACAGACGATTTGTCAAACTGGGCTACATTTTGGCCGCAGCAAGCGAAAGAAAAATCATGGGTTTCTCTTTTAATAAGGCATTTTCCCTCCCAATTCACTCATTTGAAATTGTAGCTATGGTGAATGTAGAGAGGAGAGAAGGCCCTAAATCTTGCGGCGATCGTAGCGGACAAACCGACCGTTGGAATTGAGATTCGCCAGTTGCATCTAAGAGGCTTAACCCTACTCTTTCATTTCAGTGGATTGAAAGTTTATTTTAGGTACCCAGAGCTCATGAACAGGCTAGGTCACACTTTTTGGGGTCTATTCTACGACCTAGGTAGAAAGTACTGAGTAGAAAACTGCAACCTGTTCCAGGAAATGATATGAAAAGTACGACTTGACAGAGAAAGGGGATTTCAGTGTTGTTTTTGGTTAAGATCTGGGATTTGTATGGTTGAGGGGCATAGGTTCCCCCAAGCATGTTATGGTTATGCCAAAATGTATTTAGAAGAAGGGGAATCTAAACACATTTTTATGATGTGGTGTGCCATTTATTTTCGTTATGGTTATGCAGTTTGAGAAATGGAATGGAGGATTACCAATCTCTTTTAGTACTACATATATGAAGCAAATGGACTAAGTTTCCAGGTTGGCATACATGGTGTCACTATCCCAAAGAGTGGATTTGGAGATAATGAATTGGTGCTCTCCTAGAAAACCCATAGGTTGGTAAACAACAATGTCAGGGGGACTGGATTGCTAATGTAAGATGAAGGAATGATGAGGGGTATCATCCTTAGAGTGATTTGAAGTGATATGGGACTCTGGAGGTTCTTCTAAATGGGGAAGAATAAAGGTACTAGATTCAACACAACCAGATACAATAGGAGAGTTTTGGAGAATTGCTTCTTCTAGTCACTCAAATATGGGTGCCCCCTTACCCAAACATTGGGTGTCAATGTAATGGCCACAAGGTGTATGTGGTCCGAATGCATGGGTTTGATGTAAGGGGGGATATATAAAGTCAGGGGTGGTGACTACTTCCATAATGTCTTCATTGTAATAGAATATGGGGTGACTGGTGGAAGAAAGACCACCTGATGCGGTGAAGCTACCTAACTTATCATCATGAGAAGAGAGGTTCACATGCACATCGTCATAAGGAGTGACAGAAAAACAAGTAAATGAAGGATCTACCGATGTTGAGCCCAAGGTGATCATTGAAGGGAGGTCTGGCGAAACAGACGGGGAAGTCCCAAAGGGGTCTTCCACTGTGGATCTCATAGATGATGACAGGTAGTGGATAGTGGCCGAAGACTCTGTCATTTCAACATCCAGAGGGGGAATTTCTATAGCAGTGGATGTGTCTTCTAGTTCTGCTAAAGAAAAATGCGAAAATAAGGGAGCGGTGAACTCATTGCACTTTGCCTTGAATTGGGGGGACAGAGGTGGGTATAATGGCCATGGAGATCACATAAAGAACAGGGGTGGTTGGTGTGAATAGTCTTGGGGTTCTTGGCTGCAGTCGAGGAAGGAACAGAGGTTTTCGGGACCGTTGACTCAGGGAACGTGACATTAACCATGGGCTTGAGACGAGGCAATTCAGGACAATTATGGGTGGCATGACTGATAACATCACACAAAGCACATAGAGGTGCACACTTTGGAGGCTGAGGAGGAGCAGGGTTTTTCGGGGCAGCCTTGTCTTTAGGAGCCTTCTTGCGAGCTTTTACCCCCTCACTCGAAGCTTTTGCAAGAGGAGAAGGTTCATGGTGAGGTGGCTGAGGCACATAAGCAAAGGGAGGGATCATGGGGACTGGTTGAACTGGGGTCAAAGCAAGATAAGGTTTGGGCTGAACAGGTAGGATAGTGACTGGGGGATCAATGTACTAGACGGGAATCCCCAGGGTCAGGTTAGGAAGGGATAAGGTAGCCATAACAGGTACCGAGAACACTCCATGAGGGGGAGCTAGGAACGGTATTTGACTGAAGGGGTAATGGCCAGGCGAGACGGCTTCAAGATGGTTAAGGCCAGGGGGTAGAGAGGCTCATGGGTACTAGCTGAAAATGAAGGGCTAGGAGGAGGGGGTCCATAAGGCTGATTCGAAGTGCTAGGAACGGTATCTAACCGGAGGGGTAATGGCCAGGAGGGATGGCTCCAAGATGGTTAAGGTCTGGAGGAACCATTCCAGGAGGGTAGACAGGCTCATGGATACGAGTTGCAGGTGAAGGGCTAGGAGGAGGGGGTCCAGAAGGCTGAATTGAAGTGCTAGGAGCATTTTGTGGAGGGCAAGGCTACGGACTAGCTGAAGCAGACCTTTTGAGGGAGGCCTGAGATGATTGCATCATGAAAACATTTGATGAGCTGGTATCAAAGATAGGAGGTGAAATACTAGGGAATGAACGAATAAAAGAGGAGTCTTTGTAGACTCCTAGTGATACACTGGTCAAGGGGTTGACGGTTCGCTTATTGGCCACTGAAGACATGATGGACTCAGGGGAGGTCTAAGACTTCAGTTTGTAATATGTCAACTGGTCAACGGTAACTATCTTTCCATTATGGGGAAAGGACATCTTGCGATGAACCGGAGATGCTATAGCAAACATCACATAGGTGTAGCTACAAACCAATAGAATGTTGTAATCTAAAGGGGCATCAATGACTTGTACGTCAACACAAACAGTCTTGCTCGCAAGAGTAATAGGACAATTGCGGAACATGACAATGGCTTTAGATGAGTGGCCATCCCACACTCGAAGGATGATAGTGGAAGGGTCTAACTCAGGTGATCCGAGTTGTTTCTAAACCAAAGCGGACATCACATAGGTGGATGCTCCCTCATCAATGATGCAACGAGAAACATTGGCATTCTAGATCTTGACAGGGTTTTGGAAAGTGACGAAAGCAGGGAGGGGAGGATTTTATGACCGGTCAACATTGAAGATGATCAAATGATCATTTGAAGGATCTACAACGCCCATGGCACATAGTAGAGATTTTCGTTGTGAAGGGCATGACTGGAGGAGTTCCAACATTGAGATGGAAGCAGGAGATTGTGCCAAATCATCTACTATACTATATGAATGGGCAGCTTTTCCAGAAGCAACATTTCAGCATAATGGCCCCTTAGGGATATTTTTATGAACCTCTGCCTTAGGTTGAGGGATCTGAAAAGGACCATTGGTTGTCGAAAGACGCTCTATAGAACCTGAAGAAGTAGACTCAGGGGCAGACATAGCGGGAGGCTTGTTGTACTGACGGGACCGAGTTTGAAGGTTAAGGTCAACGGTAATGGGTTGGTCAGAGTTCATCATGAGAAACTAGTAATTAGAGGTACCAGATGGAGGAGGTTGAGTGGCCACCTGACCTTCAGGTGGTTAGGTAGCCACAAATCCTTGCTAAGGGAAAGGATTGGTAAACATAGCCGACTGAGTAGGTGCAGCATTGGGAGGGACGAAAGGGGAGGCTTTTTGTCCTCGCGATGCTGCTTGAGTCTCCCACATATGTCTCATATATGGTAAAAGAGGACAATCATGTGTGTAATGACCATAGACACTGCAACATGAATAAGACTTATTCGTGCGAACATGCCTGTCCTGCTTGGGCTGAGTGCCTTGTTGCTAGTTAGCAGTGTTATGAGCATTACCTTAGGGATTAGGGCCAGGATTATCAGGGGCAGATTGATTTTGAGTGCCTTTCCTCTTGCCCATGAGGGGGCGGTGGTTGTTGTTGCGGGGGTAAGGGAGGAAAAAGTGCTAATTCTTAAGGAGCTAGAGCACCAGGCTACGGATATGGATAATAAGGAGGTTGGGTAACATTGTGGTAAATAGGTTGGGAAAAAGGAAGAGGCATGTCATATCTTAGATACATGCTACCAGGAGGGGGAAAAGTGCTGGAGGTGTTGGCCCCTCCCTGAGGGAAACCATATCCCATGGGAGGCTAAGCATATGGATGAGAAAGAGCTCCAATGATAACGTCAACAACATGGGATGCCCCCGGTGCGTTGGCACCACCAAGTCTAGGGAGATCAGGTAGAACGGTGTAAAAATAACCCGACTGAGCGTAGATCATGTCATATTTTAAAGCAATCTGGAGAGCGGATTCTTCGGTTTGAGGGAAATGCAATGCGACATCTTTTTCGATAGCAGGAAAAAGGGATCTAAGGAACCAGTCCATGTAGACACGGTCTTCGAAGGTAGGGGCTCGACATAGGCTCTTTCTTCTTCGCCATTCCTAGACATGATCAGATAGGCGGGTCGTAGATGATTGATAGAAAGAAGTCAAAAGTTCGGTACCAGTGTCATAACGAAGGGGAAGCTAGAAATAAGACAAAAAAGCCCCGGCAAGAGTCGCAAAGGTGGTATGAGAGGAGGAGGCCTGATCAATATACCACTTAGAAGCTTCTCCAGTAAGCATACATTGGAACAACTGAAGACGAACATAGTCATCGGTAATGGAGTTAGACGAACACAACATGTGGAAAGATTGAACATGATTTTTAGGATCTTCCCCAGCAAGACCTTCAAACTTGGGGATGTCTGAAGGGAGCTTGGTTGGCATAGCAGGCCAACTAGCATCATGGCGTATAGGGTCATTGATAAACTGGTTAAAATCGGGAAGACTGAGGCCTGCCATAAAGTGGAGCGAGAGCAGCCGGGGTAGTTCCTGTTGCGGTCCCACTAGTAGTATTCCTAGCATTAGGGCCGGGGCCACCACCAGCGTTAGGTCCTAAACCAAACATGGTGAAGGTGACAGGGGGAGAATTGGGGGCGGAACCAGAAGGGGAACCCAATGAACTAGAAGAGAAGTCGGAGTGCAGACTCGGTGGAGGACTAACTCGAATCCTATGTGGAGGAGTAAGTCTTCTTACCAGAAACTGAGGATGAAGGCCAAGAAGTCACCAGGATAAATGCCTCGGGGGTGCAATGTTGAAGGCACAAACATGACACAAAGGGAAGAGATACCAACAAGGGAAAGGAGGTGCAAGATCAACTGATTACAATGTCGAAACAAGGGCAGAGAGGTGCAGGATCAATTGATTACAATGTTTAAAGTCTTTGCCTGGCGGTGTTAACCAGGCTCTTCTTCCCTTAGGGTGTGTGTGTGTTAAGTGTGTAAATTTTAATTTTTAAACCCAGAAGTTTTGTAGAGAAAAATAAAAAGTGTGTTGTATAACTGTAAATAAACCTACAGATAACAGTATATGAAATTGAAATAACAAAAAACAAACAACTAATTATGCATTAATATAAACCCAAGGAGGACGCCTCTCCACAAATAGTCTATGAGTGGGTAAAAATATAGTCAAAAGACACCAAAATATCCATTATATCTAAATTCAGGAGGGACAATGATCTAAAGGTCAGATTTGCTGGAAATAGGTGCAGAAAAACAACAAAAAATCTGAGGAAAAATTGTTGTAAATGAGGTGGCGAAAGGCTACAACCTGGAGGGAAGCGGAGGGGACCCTAGAGGAAGACCCCAAAAAAACTAAAGGAGGTGTTTTGGATGGATGAATGACTAATCTGAAGTGGATCTAAAGGTAAGGTATCAGATATGAAAAATTCCTGAACACGCTGAAATTTCAGACGACCTACAGCAGCTAAAACTCTTCCACAAAAGGTGGAGGATATTGAAGCCCTAGGGGGCTAGGTTCCCACTTTGATGAGTAAAACAGAACAATTACAGGTCCAAAATGGGCGGAGACGAAGGTTAGACAACCCTGAGTAGAGGCCCAGACAAAACCAAAAAAATCTCAGAAAAAATCCCGCAAAAAGTTCAAGTCGTAGTTTCTGACCTATTTTCTGCAGAGGTCGCAGGTTTTGGCCTGTTTTCTACACCTCGGAGGTTCAGGTTGTAGGTTTTGGCCCAAAAAGTGCGACTTGCACTTCCGTCACTCTCGAGAGCAAGTTTAAGAAAAATTTGTCGTCTCAGTTACGGCTAATGCCTATCACCTACGGAATAGGTTCGAAAACACACAGAAGTTAGAAATTTTAATGTTTTAGGGTTTTATAGGTTAAAAACAACATCAAGAAAATAAAATAAAAAATTTGAAGAGAAATCCTAGGGTTTGAAGCAGTTGGATATGCAGGGATCTGAAAAACGACAGAGGTCGTAATCGTAAACCCTTATGGAGTCGCCAGTTGTTAGTATGAACTTAATCGCAAGCGTACGAAAAAGGCTCACTTTAGTCACGCATAAAAAACAGCCCTAACAGCAAATATGGCTGCCAATATCTTTAGATCTAAAATTATTTGACCAAGATAAATGCTACAAAATCTAGATCTATGCATTAAAAGACATTAAGCAGTAAATAAAAGCAAGAGTTGCTCCATGCATCCAATAGACAAGACAAAAATGTTTTAAAGAATTTTTGTATTTTTTGACACCTGGGAAAGGAACATAGAAAGATGTTACCATTCCCCCTCAATGGGATGGGTTCTTGTAAGTCCTCAGCACTTTAGATCTAAAATCTCTCTCTTGATGGTGTAGAAAAGCCAGACAAAAAATGGAATTCAAAAGGAGCTCACAAGAAAAATGGTAGCAAAATATGACAATGATGGAGGATCAAAGTCAGACCAAAAGTATAGATCCAGAGTGATCTTTAGGCAACAAAAGGTAGTGAGTGAATGAAAAAACCCTTCCATTTATAAAAAAATATTGAGTTAGTCTAGATATTGGTGCATAATGAAAATATTATTAACCAAATCAAGATCCAAATTTTATGGAATATTTTATTATATTTGTTGGAGGGAAAAAGAATTTGACTTTGGTCAACTCCCTTTATTCGTAAATAATAAATAAATAAATGATTTATTTGTTATTTATAAATGTTTTAGTCAAATTTAACAAGGAATATTATGTAAATAAGATTTAAATAATTATTCCTAGAAAATAATAAGATAAATAATGATTTATCTAATTAATTTTCTTGTTTTGGGTTAAATATGACCAGGAATATTTATTAAACATTGTTTAACTAATTATTCCTTGAGGAAAATCAAACAAATGTGGATTTATTTAATATTTCCTCATGGGGTTTCATGTTTAGACCATAAACAACTTAATAATTAAGGATTACTAAGTTATTTTTCATAGTGAAAGCAATTTTACTTAGGATAAAATTGGTCTTACATGGTGTAGTTTGGTCCATCTAATAGTAATAGGTTAGATGACCAAAAAATGGTGTAACACATTTCATGCTCCTAGGGTTTTTCATATCAAAATAATATTTCTCTTGAGTCAAGAGTGTCCTTATCAAATGTATAAGACCGTATTGGGAAAGATGTAACATGTAAACGATATTATTTTGAGTCTAGAAAGTCCTTATAAGCCTACTAGCACAAGTAGAACCTACCAGCAAGAAGTCGATCTAAAGAGGGGTATTCGTCCTCATGGAAAGCATATATATAGAAGCTACTTCAACCTCTCTCACCACCAATTCGATATCTCAAGCAAGAAGTTTGATCTAAAGCAAGGAACATCAAGGAAGTTAGAGAAAAGGTCAAGGAAGCAAGGAGATATCAAGAAGAACATGGAAAATATGTTTTTGGGCTATATTCTCTCACACATGCAGATAAACTGGGGCTTTTGCAACTATTACAAGGCCTAATATTACAGGTTGAAATTACATACTTGAAACTGGGGGGCGGAGTTGAAGTTGGAAGTTGGTTGAAGAATAATTGATCCTTGTTGACTTGGTTGCTCTTTGTTCTATTGGAAGAGATTCTTGGAGGGTTGAATTGGTGCTTGGAGGAGGACTTAATCTAGGGCTTTAGGTCTTGGTTTCCTCATAAAATCAAATTCTATAAGAAGAGAAGATATTATTTTTTTGGTTTTCCCCATGGATGGATTTTTCCATGGCTTGGAGCCTACTTCTGGTGTCCTTTGTCTTTATTACTTTTTTTCTTGATAATTGTTTGATGAAAATATTTAATAAATAAACATATGAATATAATGTTAGAAAATTATATATTACAGAGCAATGGAACACATAAAATATGAGGAAACAAAAACACATAAAACATATAAAACAACATAGACACATATATACGTGGTTCCTTCAATTTGGGCTATGTACGGAGAAACAACCAACCCTTATATATTATCCAGCAAAATGAAGGGATACAACCCACATCAGATCCGTTGTGATTTCCTCTTCTCTATCATAATATCCTCTCTCTTTATCACTCATAATACACATAATACACCACCAAAATACAATTCCCTCATATAAAATGAGGGGTTTCCTTCTAGGGAAAAAAAACCTAAATTAAACATAACTTCTACCGTCAGATCATCCGCCTAATGAATGACCCAGATTGACTCCACACCCAAAAATCTCCCACTTGGAGACTGATTGTAGCAACTCCACCATTTCTTCATTTGTTGGACAATGACTCCACTTTGGACCTCGTTGTTTCTCATCTTCATCATCATACTTAAATACCAATTGAAACTGAGCAAAATCTCATTTTCTCCCTGATTACAATCATTGTTAACATATATGCATGATCTTGGCTAGTGTATATCTTTTCCATCTTAAATTGTCCATCTTCCAACACTGACCGTATGAAGTGGTACTTGAGATGTATATGTTTAGTCTTGGAATTAAATGTTGAGTTCTTTTCAAGATGAATGACACTCTGAATGCCACTATATAACATGCCCATCTCTTGCTTCTTACCCAATTCATCCAAAAATATTTTCAACCAAATCATTTATTTAGTAACCTCTGTAGCAACAACATTCTCTACTTTCGTTGTTGAAAGTGCAAATACACTTTGCATTTTTGAAACCCAACTGAAAATTGTTCCACCTATAGTAAATACATACCTTATAGTGCTCCTCCTGTTATCTTTATCACCTACCATATCTACATCCACATATACCTATAGAGCAATGTTTGAACTACCAAATTATAATGCTTGATTTGTGGCACCTCTCAAATACCTAAGAATACATTTCACTCCCATCCAATGTTCTTTTCCTGGATTGTTCATGTACCGTCTTACAACTCCCACTGCATGTGTAACATCAGGCCTTGTGCAAACCATTACATACATTAAGCTTCCAACTGCTGATGCATATGGAACTTTAAAAATATAATACATTTCTTCCTTGGTCTTGGGGCACATATCCTAACTTTAAAATGGCTATCCAAAGGTGTAGTAACTAGTTTTGCATTCTGCATATTAAATCTTTCCAACACATTATGTATGTACTCATTCTAATAGAATTTTGAATTTGCAATTTTTCCTATCTTTAGCTATTCTCATACCAAGGATTTGTTTTGCAGCTCCCAAATCTATCATTGCAAATGAATTTTCCAATTTTCCTTTGAGCACATTTATTTCCTACATGTTAAACCCTAAAACAAGCATGTCATCTACATAAAATAACAACATAATATGGCTTTAATATTTTTTTCTTTTGAGATAAAAACAATGATCAGAGTGACATCTAGTATAACCTTGTTCAGACATAAACTTGTCAAATTTTGGATATCACTGCCTTGGAGCTTATTTTATGCCATACTAGCTCTACTTAAACCTACACACTAATTTATCCTTCCCTTTTACCTCATATACTTGTGGTTGTTTCATATATATCTCTTCCTCCAAATCCCCATTGAGAAAGGATGTCCTTACATCTAATTACTCAAGATGAAAATCTTCTCCTGCTACTAGACCAAAAATAGTTCTGATTGAAGTCATTTTAACAACAAGAGAAAATATTTCATCAAAGTCAATACCTTTCTTCTGTGCAAACCCCTTCACAAGTATATCTTTATACCTTTGTTTACCTCCATCTTCTTCCTTCAACCTGTAAACACATTTATTCTGCATTTTTTTTTTTACTTGCAGGAAACCTGACTAAGTCCCAAGTCTGTTTTTGTACCAAGGAGTCCATATCTTCTTTCATGGCTAGCTCCAACTTCTTCCTAGTTTCTACCTTCATTGCTTCTTGATAAAATTTTGGTTCACCAGAATTAGTCAACAATACACAATATAATGAAGGAGGGTATTGTTTAGGGGGTCAACTTATCCTGGTAAATATTTTAAAACCACTAGCAGTTGTTTTAGGTACTTGTTGTTGTTGTGGTCATTTATTATTATGATTTTCAGGCACCTTTACTTTTTCTGTGATCTCATCAAGCACTATGTATTCTCTATTTTCTTTTTGTTGTTTCTTTTCCTGCTTCTAATCCTTCTACAAGACATTTTCATTGGATACAACATCTCTACTCCTAAAGATTTTGTGATTTTCATAATCATATAAGCAAGTACCAAAATCATTAACACCATATCCAATAAAGGTACATTTATTTGATTTTGCCTCGAGCTTTGTTCTATTTTCTTTATTAATGTGGGCAAAGGCTTCACAACCAAAATTCTTTAAAAATTAAAATTTTACCTTTTTACCTGTCCATGCCTCCTTTGGAATACAACCATCCAAGGAAATTGAAGGTCCTCTTTTTATTATATAAACAACAATATCTAAAACATCTGCCCAAAATTTTAAAGGAAATCCTACATGCAATCTCATGCACCTTGCACGCTCCATGATTGTCCTATTCATCCTTTTTGACACACCATTTTCCTGTGGTGTTCCTGGAACTGTCTTCTCACTGGGAATTCCATGCTTTGAATAGTACTTATCAAACTCTTTTCTGCAATATTCACCTCCATTGATCTGAGACTTCAACTTCTTTCCTGTCTCATTCTCAACCAAAAATTTTAATTTCTTGAAAGTATCAAATACATTATATTTATTCTGAATACAATAAATCCAGATTTTCCTGGTTGCATCCTCAATAAGAGCAACATAATAACCACAACCACTGAGATATGATACCTGAGCAGGTCCCCATACATCTGCATGCACAAGTTCTAATTTTTCTCTCTTCTTTTCTCTCCCAACTCTAAGAAATCTGACTCTCTTTTGTTTTCCATAAACAAAATTATCACTGAAATACAAATCAACATGTGTCAAAACTAGTAACAAATTTCTTTAGTAAATAATATGCATCCCCTTCTCACTCATGTTCATGAGCCTATGATGCCACAATGTTGTATCTTCTTCTGTGGAGGTTAAATCATTAACAGAATTAGAAATACCATTGCATAAATACAATGTACCAACCTTTTCTCATTTTTCTATTATAAGGGATCCTTTAGTGACCTTCTAATTTGTATCTGTAAATGTAGTTACACAACCTTTACCTCCCAACTTCCCTGTTGAAATCAGATTTTTCTTTGGATCTGAAACATGCCTTACCTCCTTTAGTAACCATTGGTTTCCATTCTATTGTTTTATAAAAATTTTACCCATTCCAACGATTTTACATGGTTTATCATCACCCAGACGAACCTGTCCAAAATATTCTTGAACATGTTCATGAAAATGTTTCCTATCAGGCATGACATGGAATGAGGCCCTTGAATCTACCACCCAGGCATCAATAATATTTTCTAATGAAAGAATCAAAGAATCTTGTAACACATCACCTGTCACATTTTCTTCATGATTGTTTTCTTGTTGTGTGTCTCCTTTTCCCTTCCGAGACTTACAATATTTCTTCAAGTGTCCTTTCTTCCCACATTTCCAACATAATATCCCTAATTTGGACTTGGATTTTCCTTTCCTTTACTTACTGCGATATCTTGGGCTCTTTCCTCCTCCATTTTTCTTCCCCTAGTGTCTACACTCAAAGCATTACCTGATGTCTCGCCAGAGATTTTCCATCGCATTTCATTGCTATGGATGGAACTGACAAAATCATCAAAATTTAAAGTACTATATCTAGAGATAGACTCTACTAATGGCCATAACTAAACCATTCCAACTTTCTAGCAATAAGAACAGAAATAACAGAGTCCCGACTTCATCATCAAAATTTACCCCTACAGAACTTAACTGACCGGTAACCATTTTAAATTCATTTAAATGATCAAAAACAAATCCACCTTATGACATATTCATATTAAATAAACGTTTCATAAGAAATACCTTATTTGAGGCCAAGGGTTTTCATATAGTTTGGCCAATTCCATCATTAAACCCTCTGTTGTCATTTTCTTTGAAATATTAAATGCTAACGATGCCTCCAGGGACAACCGTATTGCTCCAAGCGCCTTTCTATTGAGAATCTCCCATTCTGCGTCTTTCATACTCATCAGATTCTTTGTATTTCTGCTCAATGGTAGGTAGATATATTTTTATACATATAACCTTCCATATGCATCTTCCACAAATGATAGTTTTGGCCATTCAAATTTCTCGACCCTAACCTACCATCTTCCACCATTGCTCCCACTCGAATCAGGAACCGTTATTTCATGAAATTTTATCAACCAAATAGACCTTTGACTTTGATACCAGTTGTTAAAAAATTATATATTACAGAGCGGTGGAACACATAAAATATGCAAAAATAATAAACACATAAAACATATAAAACAACAGAGACACATATATACGTGGTTCACCCGATTTGGGCTATGTCCACGGAGAAACAACCACTCCTTCCTTATATATTATCTAGCAAAATAAAGCGATACAACCTATAATCGATCCTCTGCAATTTCTTCTGCTCTCTCACATAGTCTCTTCTCTCTTTCTTGCTCAAAATACACATAATACACAACCGCAATAAAATTCATTCATATAAACAGAAAGGTTTCCTTATAGGGAAAAAAATCCTTAAATTAAACATAACTTCTACCATCATATCATCTGCCTAATGAACGACCCAAATTGACTATGAAATTATAATATTTTACAAGGTAATTTTACATCTATTTTTAGCTTTGGGGGCACTGCACTCCCCCTCCCCACGTGGAGGGGTGTATAGTATTCCCGGGGTATACATCTAGTTAAAACAAAGACATCTCTATCAGGGAGATAATCAGGATCCACACCCAATAGATAACTAAATTTCACAAACAATTATCAAGGTTAAGGAGAATTGAATTAATAAGCTTCCTTACTACATTCTCCAAAAATATTTTTACAATCCACACTTTGATGTTTTGCAGTGTCCATGAAATTTCTTAAAACACACATATATCAAGTCTCACAATGCACTTTCATACGATGCATAGGCTTTTCACTCTTTATACAAGTTCAACTCACTGCCTCTGATAACAAAATGATTGGCATGATGTGGTAGTGAAAGCAACACATATATAAAAACCAAATGATACAACTACAAACAATTTTTTTTGAAACAAATAATATCAATATTCAAAACTCGCACTTTTATTCATTATAGAGCTTGGAACCTTTTCCCCTTCTTGCTTGGACCAACAAATTCATTACATCCCTATTTATACTTATAGAAGGAAAGATCTAGAATTTCTTAAGAAATAATTCCTCTCCTTTATTTTTGGAGGAAGTTGAGAGAAAACCTCTTAATTTTAGGAAACCACTTTTCATAATCTTAGGAACTTACTTTCTAAATAAAATTAGTTTCCTTTACATATTTTTCTAGAGTTTCTACACAATCTTGAAATTCTAGAGACTTCCTAGACTTTAAAAAAATAGATACCCATGATATGCTCTTGTATCAATTGTGTAATCTACACAGTTTATGTTTGAAATTCCAACAAATCTTTACTAGATTCTATGTAAAATAACCAAAAAAATATACCTAAAAAGGAGCTAAAATGTAAAATAGCGATTTATTTGAATTGATAAGATTTTTTTTTTCTCCAATTGTTATATATATATATATATAAGACCTCATATATTGGATGTCAATATACAATGTTAAATAATATTAACATATATTTAGAAATATATTAATAACAGGTAAACTTTTACTATGCACAATATAATTTATAAATAAAATATCTTTAAGTAAAATATTTCACTATGAATTATGTACATATTATAAATAGTTAATATATATTATATAATATTTAATTATATATAATATATACATAATTAACTATTATATAATATATACATAATTCACAGTGAAATATTTTACTTAAAGGTATTTTATTTATAAATTATATTATGCATAGTACAGGTTTACTTGTTATTAATATATTTCTAAATATATGTTAATATTATTTAACATTGTATATTGACATCCAATATATGAGGTCTTGGATAAATGGTGATTGGGTGTATCATTAAGGCACTCCTTGATGTGAAGTCCTTGGTTCAATTCCCCGCCGGATTGGGGTGATGTACTTGGACATGATGATGAAGATGTAGTCCTACCCAGCTTACAAAAAAAAATTATTGTATATTGATATTTTTTTATTTATGATCTACATTGAATTTTATTATTATTATTAATATTCTAAATGCAATATATTAATTTTATACTAAAAATTTGAATAGATTACACATCTTCCTTTTATTATTCTTATCAGGAAGTAATTGAACTTGTTTACTTTCAATTACTTCTTCTCTTTTCAGATTAAAATATTTTATTATGGTCAACATTACACACATTATCTCTCTATATGAATTGATATTAATATAAATCAATTTCCATTGATATTCAAATAATTTAGTTAAGTTGTGCATTAAAATATTTAAAATATATATATAAGAATCATACATTTTTAACAATCAAAAGAAAAAATACAAGATTTAATACAAGATATCGGAATATTTTATTTATGGTTCAGAGTGAGAGTGAAGGATTTATACATCTCCTTCATATTGGGTTGTAATGTTAACTAATCAAGCGAGCATACAACCAAATATATATATTTAAAACCAACCATATATATATATATATATATATATATATATATATATACTATTTTATTATTATAGCCAACTTAGTATTTTCATTTAGGGAATATTTTATTTACGTGACAACTAGAAGTTGAGCACATATGGAATCACCCATCATCCTCATACTAGGCTATAAAATGTGCCTCTCAGTGCAATAATTTGTCCTTAGTATAAGGAGTATTATTGTGCTATTATTTGTCTGATTTATCTTTGTAAATTTGTCTAGTCTTGTTTAAATATATCTTTTTTAGGTCAATTAATTGGGTTTAATTAGAACTGTTGGGATAAATATTTTTATCTTCCTCACCTATGTTAAATTCCATCATGTAACATGTTGATCTCATATGATAATTTTCTTGTAATGGATTTGATCCTACAAGGTACTAAAGCTATGTGTTTTGACCTTGAGAGTATTGATAGTTCAAACTCAAGAGTGGAGCATGACAATGGGTTACGGTATAATGGAATAAATGAGAATGCTCCTAATATGTCTTGACCAGGTAGGGGAAAAGGATAGGTAAAATGAGATTATTTTCAAATATGTTTATATGTATGACATTAAATGAATGATGTGGGATAATTAGAAATAATTTTATCAACTTAGAAGATGGTATGGCCTAGTGTTGCAAATGATCAAAAAACATGTCTAGGGATTGGGACACCAAGTTTCAAGGACTCACTACAAGGAAAATACCTTCTAAAAGAGGTTATAACAGAGGGTTTTAGAGTTATTAAATTGGAAAAAATTGTTAAAAAAACCTCCGCTAAAACATATGTTTGCGGTGCACTTAATGGAAAAATAGCACCGGTGCACTAACACTATAAAAACAACGATGTTGTAAATTTAAATAAAATCATTAGGTCATTGAATGCAAACAACATCGGTGCATGAAAATTATACTGCAACAGTGCTTATGTCTTAAACAAATGCCCTAGGCAGTACTTTTCAGGAACAACACTTTGGAAGGAGAAAAATCTTGTAGACCCGATGCTTTTATTTAAATTTACAACACCTGTGCTTATAAGTTGTACAAAAGCACCAGTGTAATACTAATATAAAAGAAATTGTATTTGAATAATGCATTGGTGTTGGAAACAATATTTTGGAGCACCAAGGTGTTGGTTCTATGAAATCACTAGTGCTTTAATAATTATAGTGCATCGGGTGTTGGTTATATGAAAGCACCAATGATTTAGGAATTACAGTCCACCGGGGCGTTAAATGCAAACAATACCGGTGCTTGAAGAGTATAACTCCCTGGTGCTCATTTTTTTCCAAACGCCCTGGTGTTGTTTATTTCATAAAAGGCACTGAGCCATGCAAAAAGAAATCTTTCCCCACCGGTGCTTTTACATAAAATAATGCACCGGTGCTTTTACATAAAATAATGCACCGATGCATATTTATTTCACAGACGCATTGATATTTTGTATAGGATACTATTTTTATTATTTTTTTCCAAAGATAAAAGCATACTTCCATTGATATAATAAAAACAAAATTACGTTATGCATATACACTTATATCATTGCGTATTGTTTCCATTTGTTTCAGTGTTTAGGGAGAGACTTATAAAGTTCTATATTTATACAGCAAAAGCTATAAATACGTACACAACTATAATTGTGCCATCATGAATCACCATACATAAACCATCGTAAAAAACAAAAAACAACTTTTATTTTTTTACAAATTGTTTATGTACTAGGTTGAACCTTATACAGAAAAGCATGTCATTGCTCAAAAAATCTGCCATTTACATATACAAAAAGTCAATTTGTGCCCAAAAATGAAACAATGAAACTATTGTTGTTGTTAGTGTCTGCCAGTCCTGCCAGTCACCAGTGATCAAATTTTCTCTTACAAAGTTTTGTTAGGGTCTTAGGTCAAATTTTTATGGTTTCAATAGGTCTTCAAATAAAAATTTGGTCATTGGTTAGTGTATCTAGGTGTGTTACTACTTTCAAAATTCGTGTTTTGGTCATTGTCATCACTCATTTTGATGAGTCACCACTGAAATGTCTTCATCACCATCTTAGTCACATCACCATGGTCATCATTCAACTCATTTCATGTAGTGTCACCATTAGGTCTTAGGGTCAAAATCATAAAATCAGGCATTTCGCCACCAAATTCAGCTTTGTAGGAGTAGTAATATTGAAAAATGTTCAATAAAGTTACAAAAGTGTAATTTCATTTCAATCATGATGTAATATGTTTCGTGAGGTTTTAAAGCTACACATTCAAATCAAAAAGTGAAAAAGACTTGGTGGGGCCACTCAACCACCAAAGGTGAAAATCGATTTCCAAAGTTATAAAGGACCAAAAAGAGCTTTCATTTGCTCATTTCATATTAAATAAAACTCTATCCACCAAGAAATCTCATTCTTACCCTCAGAGTAGCCATTTCTTGCTTCGATAAGTGTCATTTCTCCTCTGCGTTGTGCATTCGCTACGCAGGTGTTGCGCTACGCTTTGCCAGAGTGTCGTGTTTTCTTCTTTATGAGGCCAAATCATCATTGCAAAGGATTTCTGCATCAAAATAAGGTTTCATTGTATCAATTACAAGAAATTGGGCCTCAAAATCACCTCTTATGTCTTCATTTCATGCTTGGAAAGAGAAATTCCCTTTTCTAGGGTTTTTAGTGCATTTTCTTGGTTTCATGTTCACATTAACAAAATTGATAAGTAAACCCTAATATTGAAGCTCAGTCACATTCACCAAATTTTTATGCACTCTCCTGATCATTTCCCATCATTCCTATTCCTCATTTACACTATTTTCCTACAAACCCTAGCCTAGACTAGATATATCTAGGTTAGGAAGTTTTTTCCCTTTTTGGATCCCTTCCCCTCACCCATTCCCTAAAATTTCACTTTCCACTACTCCCTAGCATCTCTCCCTACCCCTTAAAATTTCCCAAGAATTTAGGAGGCCTCTAACTCCTTCATTTCCCTTCATTCCAAAATTGCCCAAATCCCCTGTTTTTCCCTTCACTAAAACCTAATTCCCTTTCCCATTGAGCTAGGGTTAGCAATGGATTATGAAACCACTAAGCAGAAAAGGCACAAGGGAGATAATATTAGCAGGTATGAGCCCATTTCAGCACATGAGATCATGTCCTCACCTTTCCTCAAGAAATCATTTCAGGATGTTGGTTGCCTTGCCTTTTGTCAAAAGGTAGAGGAACTAGGTTTTCATGACAAAATTACCAACACTTTTTCCACCAGGTTGAGGAGAGATAAGGTGACCATTGCAGGGTTGGTGTTCACTCTTTCAACAGATACCATTCTTATAGCCACATGGATTCAAAATAGTGAAGAAATTTGGTTCAAGAGTAGAGACCTTGACCTTGACAACCATAAAATGTACTTGAAGCCAGCATACAAAGCAGTTCCAACACATGTCTTTCCATTTAGACAGTTTTTGGACAAGTATGCCCCTCTCATGATACTGATCATGAGATATTTCACATGTGAGGGTAGATACTCAAGGTTTTATCAGTACCATATGAGACTCTTGATGCATTTCACCGGTGTAAGAACCATAAACTTTCCTAATTACCTTTACAAAATCATGATAAAGATGGCAGAGAAGGTAAGAAGATTGAGAGAAAGTCACCGTGCTAGTTTGTTTCACCATGGCGTGGTGAAGATCCTGGTTTCCCATAAGCTCACATAGATAAATTTTTCATGGGATGGTTTTATATATTCAGCTTCCCTTTTGTCTTCTCCAGCTCAGTATAGTGGTTACTCTACACCCTTGGCTTCACCAACATATCAAGAGGTTGCTTCCACAAGAAAATATTCCAAAAGAGTTCCTAGGACAGAGGTGAAACAAACATATGTCAGAGGTAAGAGGCTTGTGTTTGCTCCAGATATTGTTGAAAGGGCTAAGCCTACATCAAGTGAACAAGGATCATCATCAAATCATGAGGCACCATTGTAGGATGAGTAACCATTACATCATGACAATGATATGTCAGATTTGGAGGTGAATGAGGAGAAAAAAACACTGGAGCAGATCATAATGGAGAAGGAGGTTGAGATTAGAGAGCTCAAGGAGATTTTTTTTAAGGCCAACTTCTTGGTTTCATTCTTACAGTAGGAGAACATGCAGCTAAATGTAAATCAAATGCTTTTAAACAAACCCAGAGTTGATTTGACAAAGGATGATACAAAAGGTAAGGCAGTGATTGAGATTGATGATTCAGAGGATCAGGAAAAGCAGGTTAGAACAAAGAGACCAAGGACAAGAGGCCTCAAGAGGGCACTTGAGCAGCAAAAAGAAATAACTCCACCAAAGACTCAAATGACAGTTGATGAACTTATATTGGTAGAAATTGAAAAGACAATATAGGTTGGCTTGATAGAGTGAATTTCCACATGGAAATTCTTCTCAAGAAGGAAAATAGGAACAACAACCTACAAAGACACATGGCCATGCATTACTATACAAGAAACCAGGTCTCCCAAGTAATAATCAAGCAGTTAAAGAAGAAGCTCAAGGAAACCCTAATGAGGCAAAAAGAGAAGGATAAGATGGATTTGCTTGTTGAAGCCTCTCTTATAGAATGACATATCATCTCAAGCCTTCATGGGACAATTTTGGATAATTTTTGAAGAAATTTTGAAATTTTTTGGTTTTTTTTTATATTTTTGGCTAATTTGGAAATTACATTACAGCCAAAAGCACAACGTCTTGGTGCTACACTTTGTCCTCAACCATCCAAATGCCGAAAATACTATATTTCTGGATAGATAATCACTTCTACATGTGAGTATCCTCTTGGGGTTCCTTGTACACAAACTGGTGGAGTGAAAATCCCAAAAAAAGAGGTCAAAAACACACTTTTTGCCGCGGTTTTGGAATAGGCAGTGCGCTTTTTGGATTACCTATGGGAAAATACATTTTTCTCCCTCATGGAGTGTCCATATTACTTTCTTGAGGTGTCTAATGACAACTAGACATCCTCAGATTTCCATATCATCTTTCAAAACTATATTTGGAGCATGGGAAGGCCTTCAAAAGTCTCTCACAATCTGTGATGCACTTTTGTTGCGCTTTATCAGAGATGTGTTGTGCTTTTCCTTGTTTGTGAAAATTTTGAGTTTTTTCTCAGTAACTCTTGGTCTAGTGATGCAATTTCCTTACTTTCATGTTGATTTGATGTAATATGAGGTAAATGAGGTTGTCATGTTCATTTTTATGTAATTTTGGACCTCATTAATTAGGAGTAGGTCAGTCAGACTCTAAATGGAGGGGTTTGTTTAAACCTCCCTAGTCTTTAGGAGTTTGTTGAGAGAATATTGTGAGTTGTTCCTATCTGGGGATTCAACCCATGAGAGAGGAGATTTTTGAGTCTATATGTATGTGATTTTAGTCATTTTTGATTGTTGGACATTATAGGGTGGAAATCTTGTAGCTTGTACTTCATCACTTTTTTTCAGGAAATCAAAGGACGATTTGCAGCTATTATTCAAGAATTCTCGTGTTGTGAGTTTGTGATAATGTTTTCTCTGTTATAGGTTTATATGAATGATATACTTGTCTCGTTACCATATCTTTGATCTTGAGCTATTTTCTAAGAGGTTATAAGCATAATTATTTTTAATGACTCTTTTTTTTGGGAATATCATTTTGTGTTATATCTTCTTTGTTACACCATTTTTGGTCATCTAACCTATTATTATTAGATGAACCCAAGTACACCATGTAAGACCAATTTTACCCTAAGTAAAATTGCTTTCACCATATAAAATAACTTATTTGTTTATATTTCCTAGTCATATTTAACCCAAAACAAGGAACTTAATTAAATAAATCCTTATTTATTTAATTATTTCCTAAGAATAAGTTATTTAAATCATTATTTAAATAATATTCTTAGTTAAATTTGACTAAATCATACATAAATAATTAAATAAACCATTATTTATTTAGTTATATTCCCATCATTCCCCTAAAATGATAAATAAATCATTTATTTATTTATTATTTATAAATAAAGGAATTGACCCAAGTCAAGAATCCTTTTCCCTCCAACAAATATAATAAAATATTCCTAGAAGGTGGTTCTAGAATTCAATTAATAATATTTTATTCATGCACCGAGTTCTAGACCGCCCCGATATTTTGTTATAAATAGGGGGGTTTTTCCCATTCTTTAGTCACCTCCATTGCATTAGATCACTCTAGATCTACTCTTGGTCACCATTTTCCATTTTGCTTTGTGAACTCCCATTGAGTTCTATGTTTGTTTTTCTACACCACTAAGAGAGAGGAATGTTAGATCTGAAACACTGAGGACTTTCAAGAACCCATCCCACTGAGGAGAACCGAAAAACACCTTTCTTGTTTTCCTCTCAGGTGCCCCATTCTTTAATATAATATAAAATTCTTTTAAATACATTGTTCTTGTCTTGTCTATTGGATGCATGGAGCCATATTGTATTTTATCTGCTTAATGTCTTTTGTGCTTAGATCTGAATTTGTGCAGCAAACTTAAAGATATTTTGCAGCCATAATCGATGTTAGGGCTATTTGTTATGCGTAGCTAAAGTGATCTTTTACGACGAAAGATTCATACTAACAATTGGTGACTCCACACGGGTTTTCTTTTGAGACCGCTGTCGTTTTATATATTCTGCGGGCGCGATAATTCTCTTCCTTCTCAAAGAGAAAGAGAGGAAAGGCAAGGGCAATCAATCTTCCCTAGTTATCGTGGACCCAATCCTTTGAGTGTTAGTCCTCACACTTCCAACCAGCCCACGAGGTTCTCGGCCCAAGGCTGGACGGGCCACTCGCACCCCGATAAAGCCCGATTCGTGTTGCGGTGTTTTTGGTCATTACACTCACGATTGTCACTTATTACCACAAATTAAAATGAGGGGTACGATGTGGTGCTGGAAGAGCTACCGTCGGGGGAAAACACTCCTCCCCTACTACTCCTCCCACCCCAACTACTTCTCAACCGTTGTGTTCCCAGTCCTTTCCCTTCGGCAAGGATTTGTGGCCACTCAACCCCCTCATGCCCTGGTAACCACTCAACCTTCCCCTTATGGTTCCTCTGATTACCAGATTCTCATGATGGCCTCTGACCCACCTCTCACCGTCAACCTCAACCTTCAAACTCAGTCTCGTCAATATTCCACATCTCCCATTCCGTCTGCCTCCGAGTCTCCATCTTCAGGTCCTACAGAGCCTCTATTGACACCCAATGGTCCCTTGCAACTCCCTCCGCCCAAAGCCGAGTTTCATCCCAAGCCTCCTAAGGGACCATTACGCCGAAATGCTGCCTCTGGTCGGGCTGCCCATTCATACAGCATAGTAGATGATCTGGCCCAATATCCTTCCGCCATTTCAATACTGGAACTCCTCCAGTCGTGCCCTTCTCAAAAGAGGGCTCTACTATCTGCCATGGGCACTGTAGATCCTTCTGATGAAAAATTGATTGTTTTCGATGCCCGTCAGCCATAACATCCCCCTCTTCCTCCTTCGGTTGCTTTCCAAATCCCAGTCAAAATCCGAAACACCAATGTTGCTCGATTTATTATTGATGAGGGGGAATCTACCTGCGTCATGTCCGCTTCGGTTTGGAAACAACTCAGATCCCCTGAACTGGCCCCTTCCACCATCACCCTTCACGCGTGGGATGGCCATGCCTCCTATCCCATTGGCCTTTTCTGTAACTGTCCTATCACCCTTGCAGGTAAGACTGTTTGTGTCGATGTTGAAGTTATCGACGCCCCTCTTAACTACAACATTATTGTAGGGCGTAGTTACACCTATGCAATGTCTGTCATCCCATCCGCAATCCACCACAAGATGTTTTTCCCTCATAATGGCACGATTGTCACTATTTACCAGTTGACTTACCATGAACCAAAATCTCAAACCTCCCCTCAGTCCACCATTTCCACTGTCACCAATAAGCAAATTGTTGATTCTTTGACCAGTGTTTCCCCTGGCGTCTACAAAGACTCCTCTTTGCTTGGAAATTTTACTGGTCCTCCCCCTCCTCCTGTCTCTGACCCTAGCTTAGTGAATGTTTGCATGATGCAATCATCTCAGGCTAACCTTCCGTAGCCTGCTCCGGCTAGTCAGCAACCTCAATATCGCCCCCTGCCTTCTGCTCCTAGCCCTTCGCTTCAATCCACCAAACCTTTTTCTGGCCCTTCTCATCACACTCAGGAACCTCCCTACCCTCCTGAGTCAGTTCCCTCAGGTCTCCACCATATGGGAGCCGTCCCCACAGTCTGCAGTTAGTCGGGATCTCCACCATATGGAGTACGTCCCCCTGGTCATTGGTTAATTAGGATACAATAACTTTCCCCCCCCGGCATCTATTCGGTCCCCGTCATGGCCACCCTTTCCCTCCCTAATTTAACCTTGGGAATTCCAGTATGGTATCTTACTCCTCCAGCCGAGACCCCACCAGGAAACCCTAAACCATACATAGTTGTGACACCTGTGCAACCGATTCCCTTCGCTCCTTCCACCACTACAGTGCCCCTAGCCCCTCCGCAGAACCCTCCTCAAGCTGTGACAGCTACAGGCAAGAAAATAAAAACTCGCAAGGGGGCATCCAATGACAAGGCCACCGCACCCGACCCTACCCCTCCCCCACTCGCCAAGCCTTGTGCCTTGTGTGATGGTATCGGTCATCCCACCCATACTTGTCCTGATTTGCCCCGTATCCAACCCATGGTTAAAGTCGCGTTCCCTGAATCTATGGTCCCTGAAACCTCTGTTTCTTCCTCATCCATAGCCAAGAACCCAAAGACTCTTTGCACCAACAAACCCTGTGCTCTGTGTGGTGTCCATGGCCATTATTCTCACCATTTTCCTCACCTCACACATTACCGAGCCTCTTTAGAGGTCATTCGTGAGTACGAAGTTGAACAAAATCAATCTGCCTCTCCCATCCTTGCTCAATATGTGTCTGGTCTACTCGAGGATACCCCTGCTACCATTAACATTCCTCCCCCTGATGTTGAAATGTCGGAACCTACTACCCCCCTCCTATACCTATCATCATCTGCACGCCCCTCGGAGTACATTCCCTCTAAATCCACTCCGCCTGTTCTGCTTGATCCTCCTTCAGACACTTTTTCGAGCTCTTCATATTTTGACCATCTTTTTACTTGTTCTTTTTTCATTCCCCGTGATGACCCGTATCTGCGCCTCTCTTCCCATACTGATGACTTAGGTACCTTTGCAGAATCGTATGTTCTCCTTGACCCTTCCATTCCCTCCCATAATCACCATCATACCATCTGTATCTTCGATGTCCTTCGCAGCCTGAGTGCCCACTCTTCATCCCATAGTTCTCATTCATCTCCCTCTCATCGATCTATGAGTCCTAGACTTCCTACCCGGACTGCTCCCTCCCATAGCCGTCAACGGATGTCTATCCCCTACTCACGCTGCCATCCTTTTTCTCATCCCTCCCATTTCTTGTCTTGTGACACTATTACATCGGCCCTCTCGTCCACACATTATCTTGGCTACGCCGATGGGGCAAGTCTCTATTCCCGCCATCTCGCTTCGGCAGCATGGGCCATATTTACCCCCTTGCATACCCAGGTTCTTGAAAATGGGGTCTGCATTGGTAATGCCACCAATAATCAGGCCGAATATGATGCAGTTCGTGGTCTCTTAGATGATGCCCTATCTCATCACATCCTCCATCTGCATGTTCATTTAGATTCCCTGCTTCTTGTCTTACAACTTAATGGTGTCTATCGTGTGCATAACCCTATCCTGTTTAGAAAATATTTACGAGTGAAACTTTTGATACATGAATTTAGATTCATTACATTTAACCATATACCTAGACATCAAAATCACTACGTAGATCAAATCGCAAATCATGTTCTAGACTGGAATTTATCACACACAAGACAATAACATTTAACACCATCAATAAAATGCATATACATCATATCACATGTGTTTTTAGAGTCCATCTACTACGAAAAATATGACATGCCCATAGCATGTTACAATCACAAAACTACAAAAAATGGGGGGCACCACTCGCCCCTACATAGACACTGGGGGGCACCACCTGCCCTACATCTAATCACTCTCTGGAGGATCCCGAGCCAATGGCTCTGCTCCCGCAGCTTGTAGATCATGCACAGCCTGACCGACCATCGCCATGCGTCGCATGATACCTCGCCACTCTGAGGGTAGCCCAATACATAACTCTATGTACTGGTCATCTAAATCCTACCAACCATGCTCCGACACACCAATCAGCAGCCCCTCACATCTACGATGAATGTCCTCCACCAGAGCAGCCATATCCTCATTCTGTGTAGTCCTTGATCCACTTGCACCTGTAGCTCTTGCTGCTGTAGGTCATCCCATATATTCGACTGGTTTTACCGGAGCTATAAGCACCATGTATACTAGTCACAAACTCTAAAATAACCATAATATATTAGTTGCTTGTCACTTACCATCGGGCCCCCACACTCGACCAGGAAGAAGCGGCAAGTCTGGATCTCCCCAATAACTCATCCCACTATAGGGATAGTCATCTATGTATAATGGCATTTGATCCCAATGCGCGAAGAACTCTGGTTGGAACACCCGTCCGACCGCCCCTCCCCCTCCTCTACACAGTAGTCATCCCCACCGACACATCCAAGGCTCTCTCAGACCTCCATCAGGCAACTGTACACGAGGTCGTAAGGTTGGGATCTTCTCAAAGAAGAAAGAGCACAACACCGTCCCATAGGCACAATCATGATTCACTTGCCGCTTGCATAGCGACAGCTGTCGTTTCACCGATACCAACATCATCTGGGCCCACCCATAGTAGGTCCCACTCAGCACACTCTCCACAATCATCATCTGCCCTCTAGTGATGTGATGGAATGCTTGGATACCCAAGATCCGCAACACTACTGCGACCACTGCCCGGGTCTCCAACCTCTCTAGATCACCAATGGATATCCGAGTCCCTTTGACTCAGACACCTAGTCGACAATGTTGCTCAACAAAATCCATAATGTTACACCCCCGTGGTAACACTCGCTGCGTATTTCCCACCATCCCTAATGGTGGGAGACCAGTCAAGAAATACAAATCCTGGACCGTCAACTCGATCCTGTGCCCCTGCACTACAAACGCCTCATGATCTGGATCCCAATAACTAATAATCCGGTCCAACAAGGGCTCTCTAGCCCTCATCAAGGGGTTCTCCAAAAATTTCAGAACCCCATGCCTAGCCAGTGCATGACAGACACCCTGATCCACCTAGATTTCCATCTATAATGTACCTAAGTCTCTCTCTCTCCACTTGATCCGTATATCTGCCATATCTGCACAAATTTTTTTTTTTGTCAGCCTCCAGATCAACAAAACTACATTAACATACACCAAAATAGAATCTCAGCCCATAACAACACTGAAACTCCCCACATCTAACAGGTTGCACTTTTTGGGCAAAACCTGGGCTAGGTCACACTTTTCAGGCCAAAACCTATGTCCCAGGTCACATCTTTTGCCCCAAAAAGTGCGACCCAACTGTAATGATGAAGTAAGGGTAGTTACTGAGATTTAAAGCCCTAATCTGCAATTTGAATCCATCAAAACAAAGCTTAGGATTAGGCCTCTTACCTGCAACTGACGGATCACAATTCCAGCGGTCGATTTGTCCGCTACGATCGCCACAAGATTTATGGCCTTCTCTCCTCTCCACATTCACCACAGCTACACAAGCAAATGAATGATTTTGGAGGGAAAACGCCTTATTAGAAGAAAACCCCTGTTTTTTCTTTCGCCCGCTGTGACCAAACCGTAGCCCCATTTGACACATCGTCCACACCATTGGAAAGCTCTCACCGAGCACTCAAATGGGTATCTATCAGATTTTCATGTTTTTATATTTCACGAGGACACATTTTGTCCATGAAGGGTCTATTCCCCTCTTCTCAAAATCGAATTTCTTCACTTACGACACTCGTACTTGGGGCACCACTTTGCCTCCTTACTCGTCTTCATTCGTGTTGATTTTTGTCATGAGCTACCCTATTGTACTCATGCTTTTATGGTCCCCCATTGGACCCGTACTATGAGGCAGCACCATTGAGTCGCCCTTGCTTAGAGCATCCGAGTCGAGTCACCATCACATTCATGGAGTCTATCCCAAGTCCCTTTGTACCCCACTATAGTCCTCCATCCTTTCCTGCTTGGTCCCTCTCTCGTGTTGCACATTATGGCCTTCAGTACCCTTGTCCACTATCCCTCATGATATTGTGTCAGTCACTTCCAAGCCATTCATACCCTTTTTACTCTAACAAGGGAAGTCGTCCAACCGCTCCTTCGTTTCTCTCATTCCATCATCATCATCAGTGTCTAGTTGTTTGTCGCTCTACTATTTTCCCTCGTGCCTCAGTTGGGGTTCCTTTATTGCCTCACCCATGGCGCACCTACTTCTGTCGACATCAGCTCCTTTATTCTAGAAGCCAGGTCTAGGGGGCAGTGTACCTTGGTTCGAGCTCTTCCTAGTACGATCTTGATATATACACTTGATGGTCCAGTGACGTAGCAGCAGCTATTGATGATTCCCAGGCATGTGTGAGATGTCTCAACCCTCATGAGGGGGTGGCCCTGCAGGTAGCCCCCCACATGCCCGGATGACTTCATTTTTGCCCTTGATGCAGCTCCTCTCATATGATGATATCGGCCTCAGCCGCTTGCAGCGCCTTTTCGATTGACATGTCTTTGTTAGATTTTGTGAGCCCTTCCCCGTGTGTAGGGGGCATTTGGGTATCTTTGTATCTCATGTACTACCATATTATTGTATAAGTCCTGACAATTATTCCAGGCCTTGCATGCATGTGGGATTCATCCTATTATTTATCTGGCTCATGTTTAGGCTAGCACATGCTTCATTATTGCGTTTCGTGGTTTTTCGGGCACCTTATTCTTTGTACTTTGTCTCGGCGGGCATAGGTATGCCTCCCCCGCCGCCTTTAGCATAGGTACCACTTCATAACTTAGAGACTTGTTGCACCTGTAAGTCTCATCTCCTCAGGGTATAGTCGTTTAGCACATCAGATAACCTTACATTTCTCTCTCTCACTTCCCTCTTGATGTCTAATGATTGAGTTCTTACAATGTACTTCGGTCATACGATTTGCTCCTAACACTCATACATTGGGGGGCAATCCGTTACACCAATTTTTGGTCATATAACCTATTATTATTAGATGAACCCAAGTACACCATGTAAGACCAATTTTACCCTAAGTAAAATTGCTTTCACCATATAAAATAACTTATTTGTTTATATTTTCTAGTCATATTTAACCCAAAACAAGGAACTTAATTAAATAAATCTTTATTTATTTAATTATTTCCTAAGAATAAGTTATTTAAATAATATTCTTAGTTAAATTTGACTAAATCATCCATAAATAATTAAATAAACCATTATTTATTTAATTATATTCCCATCATTTCCCTAAAATGATAAATAAACCATTTATTTATTTATTATTTATAAATAAAGGAATTGACCCAAGTCAAGAATCCTTTTCCCTCCAACAAATATAATAAAATATTCCTACAGTGTGCTTCTAGAATTCGATTAATAATATTTTATTCATGCACCGAGTTCTAGACCACCCCAATATTTTGTTATAAATAGGACGGTTTTCCCCATTCATTAGTGACCTCCATTGCATTAGATCACTCTAGATCTACTCTTGGTCACCATTTTTCCATTTTTGCTTTGTGAGCTCCCACTGATTTCTATGTTTTTTTTCTACACCAATAAGAGAGAGGAATGTTAGATTTGAAACACCGAGGACTTTCAAGAACCCATCCCATCGAGGAGAACCCGGGAAAAAACCTTTCTTGTTTTCCTCTCGGGTGCTCCCATTCTTTAATATAATAAAAAGTTCTTTTAATTACATTGTTCTTGTCTTGTCTATTGGATGCATGGAGCCATATTATATTTTATCCGCTTAATGTCTTTTGTGCTTAGATCTGAATTTGTGCATCAAAATTAAAGATATTTTTGCAGCCATAATCGATGTTAGGGCTATTTTTTTATGAGAAGCTAAGGTGATCTTTTACGACGAAAGATTCATACTAACGATAGGACAACCAAATCGGAGAGAATATTAGTCTCCATAAATTTTATAATAACAGAATCATTGGCCTACCTACAAGGTATGGCTTCTATCCACTTAGTGAAATAGTACGTGGCGGTGAGAATCCATCTATCCCGGGTAGAGGATGGTGGATGGATTTCTCCTATGAAGTCAAGTCCCCACTCGTTGAAAAGGAGCTTCAACGGTGATTGGGTGCGAGGTAGGGGTAGAAGTTTTCTCTTTCTTTCAAAAAGTTGACATTTATGACGAAAGCTATGATCATCTTGTGTATGTCATGGAAAAGAGTAGGCCAATAGAAACCAGACCCTCAAAATTTTGTTGGCAGTTGTCTTCCAAGTACAAATGACCTCCACACTCTCCTTCATGGAAGCTGGTATTTAAACTTCTCGCATCAAACTCGGAAAACATTTAAGAAATACACCACTTGCATTTTTTCCAATAGAGACATCTATCTATAATTCAATAGTTTACAACTTTTAACTTTAGGAACCTTGACTTTGTTTTTGTCAAACCAGGAGGTGTATTCAAATTAAGCAAAACATAAACAATATCAGCATACCAAGAGGAATTCATGAAATGGTCTTCAACAAAGGGAATCTAGAATTCTTCTTGGTCATCTATAACATTAATCATATTAATATCAATAACTTCAAAATTGGATTCACCATTAATCTAGCTAGACCTTGGCCTTTGATGAGTTTATGGGTTTTATCTCTAAATCATATTCAAGAATAATAGCAATCCACTTACCTCTCTTACCATCCGGGTCTTGTGTTAGAATGTCCTTAACAACTGAATTTGGGACAAAGGAAATGATGTGTGAGTGAAGGATGTATACTATGAAGTCTTTTAATTCTTTAACCAAAGCAAAATCTTGCTTCTCCATAATTTTATACTTCGAGGGGGAATCCCTCAATGCCTTGCTAAAGAAAGCAATAGAGTCTGCTCTTTTCCTTGTGGATTTTTTACTCGTAGAAGGACAATAGCTATGGTATGTTCGATGCGAATGAAAAAAATATAAAAATCTTTTGAAAAAATCGGGACTTATTAGAACTGGTGTTTTGGTTAACGCTTGTTTCACCCTGCTCAAAGGATTTCTTTGCTTCCAAGGTACACTTTACCCCTTGCTCCTTCTTTAACATGTTTGTGATATTCCTAAGGAGCTCGACTAGGTTGGTGATGAACCTTCTCGTAAAGTTAATATTTCCAATGAAAGATTGAAACTACTTGATGTTTCGAGGATGAGAGATTTACAATATGGCCTCAATCCTCTTTGGATCTATCTTAATACCCTCTTCGAAATAATTTTCCCAAGAAGTTTAACTTCTTGGAGCCCAAATAGTGTCTTCTTAGGGTTTAAATATATCCCAAACTTTCTGCATTTCTCGAAAAACTCTCCTTAAATGTTCTAAGTTCTCTTCATTAGTTTTCGAAAAAACAGTGACATCATCAAGGTATATAATGATGAAGTAGCCCAATTCTTCCGCAAATGCTATTTCCATGGCTCTACGAAAAGTTGCTCCAGACATTCATTAGACCAAAGGGAATTTCCACATACATGAAAGTGCCCCATGGTGTAGTAAATGTTGTCTTTAATTGATCGTAGGGGTGAACTAAGATCCGATTGTACCTTGAATAGCCATCCGGCAAATAAATTCTTCTAGACCCTACCACCCTTTGTAAAATATGATCCATCTTAGGTAAAGGGTAGTTGTCTTTCAATGAAGCTTTTTTTCAAGTCTCTAAAGTCTATACAAAGCCCGATCTCTCCGGTTTTCTTCCTAATCGACACCGGATTAGACACCCACTCGGAATATCTAATAGGGACAATAATACCAGCTTCATACATTTTCATGATCTCCTTTCGAACCAAAGGAAACTTAACGGGGGTTTATTCTCCGTAGTTTCTATTTGAATGGTTTTTGGTTTTTCCTTGAGAGGGATTTTTGTGCTATATTATTTCGAGTGTCGTAGGATTTCATATCTTCGTAACTCCATGCAAAAACATCAGAAAATTCTTTAAACAAATCTATGTATTTGAGTTTAATATGAGTCGGTAAATTTTTAGACGAGTTTAATCATTTTTTGGTTTAAGTTTACTACCTATACTTCACTCTTCCACTTTCGTCTCTACAAGCTCCAGTTTTGGTTTTTCGGCCACATCGTTAAAATCAAACAACTCTTCCAAAGGTGTGAGACCACTTGGAAAACTTTCATCTTTAGAGTGCAAAGTTTCTAACTCCTCTGTTTCTAACTCGCATTCAATTCCTTTTTGTTTTCAAGTTTTCTTGTCGAGAAAATTAATATTGACAAGCTCGGGAGACAACTCTTCTTCACCAAGAAAATTTTCTTATTTGCGATCTGTTTCATATTCGAGTCCGAATTGTTTAGATCGAATTCATTTTCCGAATTACATGAAGTCTTCTATTTGTTTGTCTCCGTCAAACACACGCTAATACTTTTTCGTTATCGAGAACGGTGGTCTGAATTTTATCTAAGTTGTGCGATCTTTGGTTTCATATGGCATTAAGCATGTTCTAGCTGCAAAGGCTAAATTGTGGGCTACAATATTTCTTTTTTCTTGGGACAAAAAACAGTTTGGACTCAAATGTTTTCGAAAGGTCCATGACATCGTTTCGGTAAGCTCTAAGTCTAGGATGATTTGCGTTATACTCCCCATTGACTTGCCTAATGAATAACTCTGAATCCCCATACACATTAATTCTTGTCGCTCCTAACTTTTTCAATAGATGTATGCCTAAGAGAAGGGATTCATATTATGCTATGTTATTGAAACACCGAAAGTTTAATTTGCAAGAACTTCTTTACGTGTGGTTGTTTTCGGTGTTGGTAATCCGGACACACACTCTGACATTTTTCTTAGTGCATGACCCATCAAAATACATACTCCACAAGAGGACTATTTTCGGTTTCATCCCAGTTACTTGTCCTCTTCAACTAATGTGCTCAAGGGTTGTTGTGGAATCTCGAGCACTTAGTTGTATTTGTTTTGATTCCCCATGATTTTCATTTATTTGAGGGTTGTTTTCTTGATTGTGAATGTTTAAAAGAAATGGACACCTGACTTGTAGCTCAAGACCTTTGTTTGGTTTGCTAATGTCTTCAAATGCAAAAAACTATTTTGACACTCCTACGTTGTGTTGCTCTTTCTCCCTATCGGCCATTAATCTCGTTAAAGTGACTTGTTCACTAAGTGTTTCATCATTAAACATAATAAAAGAATCAAGACCCCGTATTTACTGAGAATATAGAGGAGATTTTTTGTGGTCGGTCTTGACTTGTAACTATGTATTTTATATGGGACTCCCTATAAAGTCTTCTATTCCCGATTGAAAACGGGGGATAGTCGCATAGGTCATGTCCATTTGCATAGTCCCTTGTAACTTAGCCCCCCAAGATCTTGATAATAGCATTCCATATTTTTGGGGGTACATCAACCACAACAATATCCATTACTAAGCATTTGGGTGGAATTTGGGCTAATTTAACACGAGAGGTCTTTGATTAATGCTAAACATTTCACCCTACTGGAGTCAAAGGAGTAGAGGTCTTTATAAGGTCCCGGTGAATTCTAGATCCGGGCTCTCCATTACAACTTTTGGCATTAAATTATGAGAAGCCTCGGAATCGCGCATAGCGTTGTGCAAGATTTTTTTCATGAACGTTTAAACTTACATAAAAAAGGAGGAACGAGGTCCTTCTTGATATCTACCTTCAATCTTAGGACCAAAAATCAGCTCCGGTTGGTCATCGTTAAGATTAATAGTGTCCTAATTTTATTCTATTCTTAAAGCCTTCAAAATTTGGGTCCTATATATATGTTGGGCGGCTAACTCGATCAAAGGCACCGAGATTTTGATTTTGGAAATTTCTCGCTCCAGTCGAAAGGAGTATGATTCTTTGAAGTGCTTATTTCAACCTTATTAGCTGCCACTCTATTAGCAACATCAACTTGCTGATTTGTTCTATTTACATTTGAGGAAATGGTTTTAACAGGGAGTACTAGGTGGACTTGTTAGTAATGCTAAGGTCTGCACTCTATTTTTCATTTTTTTTGAGTGCCTTTCTGTTTACCTTTATCGGGAATTTCATGCTAATTTGTTTTCTCCCTTGGTTTGAAAATTTTAGGCTTAGTTGCGGTGTTGTTTTGTGAAGATTTGTCGGAGGTTTTCGTGTTGGGAGCTTGTTGATTGGTTTTGCTTCTAAGGTCATATTCTCTTTGAGACTCTATAATGACATTTTCCATGTCTTGATAATAACTTTCATCATCATCTCTTCTTTGTCATCATAAGGTGTGTATAGACCTTGTTTTTTTATCATAATGAACTTCAAAGTCATCATCATCTACACCCAACATGTTGATATCATATTCCTCTCGTTATCTCATTTTTTTTCCTCAACCTCACTTATATATTTTTGATGAAAGGGAGGAGTGATCCGTTGATCATATTCCCTAGGTCTCGTTTGGAGGTTGGTTCCTTCTAAAATTCTAATTCTAGTTTTGGTTTCTATTTTGAGGAGCGAGTTTGGTTTTGACTTGCTTGTGCTCTCTCAAGAATGCTCATTTTCTTCATAATCTCCTCCATCATTCTTTCTATCTTTGAGTTGGAAGTAGAGGGTGTGGATTCCTCTCCTAAAAGATACTCTCTCTTCAGTTTTCATTCTTGCTCTCTTCTCCATTAAGTTGACTTCCACAGAAAGAGCACCCTTTTGCATATCTTCAAGAGTTACAAAATCTCTCTCTCTCTCAGCTGATAGGTCATGTCAGAGTCAAATCCTTCAGTAAAATTGTTTAAAGCTAAGCCCTGTGGAGGTTTTAGTTCTGGGGAAAGCGCATTATACACACTATTGAATCTAGTGCAATAAGTTTGCACACTTTCCCCAGTGTTTCTATGGAGGTTCTTGTAATCAGAATGGACTTGAAGAGGGTTTTAATTTACTTCCCATTTGTTTAAGAATTTTTTATGGAAGGCTTGGAGATCATTAATACTATGGGGGGCTAGGCCTTTGAACCATTTTCTTGCTTCTCCCCATAAGCTCTGAGAAAATAACCTAAGCTTGACAGAATCATCATCAATTTCATTTCTGTCAAAGTATTCATTCATCTTATCCACATGTTGTGATGCAGTTGTAGCATTGCTAGCATCATATAATGGAATTTTGGACTGATAGTCCTGTGGAAGATTGACTAGTGGTGCAAGAAGGACTAACGGAGCATACCATGCTGCCATGATATGTGGTGAGGGTGGATTGAAAAGGAGTGGAGTAACAACAGGAAAATTGGGCTAAGATGTAGTGGTTTGAATAGTGGATGTAGGGTGAGCAGAAGTGGACGGCCCAGGAATAGACTGCTGAGCTGATCTTCGATGAGAGACACCTAAGTTGTGAAGGAAAGGTAAATCAGGAGGTGTTGTTTCTCTGCTACCAAGAGGTTCACTTGTTTCAGGAGATGATAGTGAAGAATAAAAATATAACTGATCTAAATCACCAAGAGACCTAGTTCTAAATGGATTTACTAAGTCAACTTGAGATTGTTGTAGAGCTGAAATATTTTCAGGAACTGAATTAGCTCTCAAGGGTGATCTGAAAATAGTTGATAATTTAATCTTAGGAGACTTCCTAAGGATACTTTCTGGGTCATCAACTACTTCAGGTGGATCAGGATCAAGATGGGCTCTAGTGTGAATCTTTCTAGGAGCCACTATGCTGTGTTTTTCAGACCCAAATAAACAAGACAAGTTCAACCAGGTATGACAATCTTTAAGAGGTTAACTCGTCTGTTTTACAATTTTAATCCTACAGTCTTCTGACTGAGTTTGAAAGATATTGTGATGATAAGGGTTCTTCCCAGTGGAGTCTTAAGGTCTGTTCAGGATTGTGGAGTCGCCAAGTGGATGTTTTTAGCTCCTTTAAGAGGTAAAAGGTTTTATGGTCCACCACCATGTTTATCGAACACCAATCTGAAATATTTTTAGGTTTTTATGAGTTATTTTTGAGTTGTATGTTTTTTAAGAATATCCTAACTCTGCTTCAAAACTTAGCTACGGTTACGAGACAAAGACAGTTTAATCTTATAACTAAGCCAGCTGATTTTTCAAGGTTAGATAAAGTTTTTTCAAGGTTAGATAAAATTTTATGAGAATCCTAGGGTTTACCTAGTTTGTCACTGATTCAAAAAAGTATTACCATGATTACCTTTCTTTGGTAGTGCTTGAAAAGGCTGCTTATTACTCTCAAAGTTTAATAAAAATGAAAATGATCCTGGGTTCGGTTCCCCAGCGGAGTCGCCAAAAATGTTAGCTATTGGTGGCTCAGCTGGCAAACAGAAAAATTGTCATAAAACCAGGGGTTATCTAGAGTTTTAAGGTGTTTTTTAACTTTTATTAACTCAGAAAATATTCCCCAGTGGAGTCGCCAGAAATTTTAGCTCCCTATAATCAGCAAGATTGGCAAAGTCCGATCTCAGGGAGAAACATCGTTTCAACCAACTTTGGGATTCTAGGATCTAGCGATCCTGAATCCAGAGAGGGATCTCTCCAATAAGTGCAAAGATGGATTTGTCTTTGAAATTTGGGGTAATAATATTAGGCTAGTTATGAAGGCCAAGGGTTTGTTTTGTTTTTGGATGGTTGAGCATGAATACTATTTGAGGTGGAAAGTCTTAAGTGCAAAGAGTTTCAAAGGTGAGAAGTTGCAAGTGAATAGAACAACTAGGCTAAAAAGATAGATATAACGCTGGTTTTTAGTCCATTGGGCTATGGAGTCATAACAGGGCTTTGATTGAGCAACAACATCAAGAGTGATCCAAGGGGAAAGTCATCTACATCACAAGATTATTGAGATTAAAATGATGGAATGGGAACAATAAAGTGTTGGAGAGTTGGAAACTGATAATAATTTCACAAAGGATTTATAGTCAGTCCAAACAAGAAAAGCCTCTTAAGTAACTGTTTAAAACCAACCAAAAGCATGGCTAACCATCGACTTCTTGGGCAGGTTTGTATTAAAGCAGCTTAATTGACAAACAATCCAGTAATCCACATAATTACCTTCAGAAAGTATGAAAACATATAAGAGAAGACAAAATGTAACTTAAGATCAGATAAAGTACTTTTAAACCTAGTCTTCTTTCAGTCAACACCAAGGGAAACTTTCAGAATCTACCTTTGGAGAATAGAAGCTAGAAACAGGGCAAACCATCACTTTTCTAGTCTAACTTTAATAAGCAAATAAGGAAAATAACTTTCAAGAACAATGTTTAAAGAAAACAGTAGGACGAGGGAACTCTAGCATTCCTAACTGCTTAAACTGTATTAAATCATTCTAAAATAAACAATTTGGAGGAAAACATTGAGATAAAGCTTTTCAGTCAGAGAAGGTTACTGATGTACAGCAGGTCCTAACTCTATAAATGTTGTTCTTTATCAGAGAATAGTGAACAATATGACATACATAGAAGGAAAACAATAACAAAGAAAGGGGCACTTCACCAGTGATATACACTAGGATCCCAAGAAACAGCTTTTTTGTTGATGTCAAACCAGTTACAGTACTCAGGTCCAATGTTTCAGTTCAAAAATCATCTTCACTATCCAACCTAACTAATCTAACACAAAAAGAGCTTCAAGGGCCAATGAACACTATTTACAGATAGAAGTCTCAAGCTCAATTACATTAGAATGTTTCAGCAACCTAATCAACCAACGGTTTCTCATCTTCTACAGAAGTATTTATAGAAGAATGAGGAGGTGAGATCTGATAAAATATCTCTCAAGACAATTAATACAGATTCAAGACTTCTCGGCCTTTGAGGGGCTCGATGGAGAAGTTTACAGGTGGTTTGTCTGTATTAACTATTTTTCATTTATGAATTAAGCTCAGTGGAGATCTTTTATTGAATTTGAGGCTCTGCATTACGTTGGAGTAATTCTGCAAATAATTTTTGCATTGAATTCTCTGGCAGAATTAAATCTTTAGCTGCGCTGAGGCAAATATCTTCGTTTGATCAATAACTTCAGCCTCTGTTGAAAGCTTTGAGGCACAGGTGTCTTTGTGGTGGCTGGGAGGAATCAATTCGCCTCAGTCGTGGCGGTGGAGGCCTTTCTGTTAGATAAAACACTTACGATTTTTCCTTTAACTGTGTTTAATTTAATGGATTAGGCTTTTGATAAGCAATCTTAGCAGTAATCCATCAAACTGTGGATTTAATCTTCAATTTTAATTCTGCAGTGTTTGGGTCTTCGATACTGATACTCTTTTAATCGTGTTTAATAACACAGTGTCTTGTCGATGTGTAGGGCCACGCAGGGCTCGCATGGTGTCACTGCCTCATGAAACAATGATAAAACATTGAATCCAAACCTTGCGAATGGTCTCTATTGATGAATCAAAGGCATGGGAAACATCTTTCCCGGCCTTCGGCATTTCTTTTGAACAATGAAAAAAAACATTAATCCCTGCAAAAAACACAAAATATTAGAAAATCCTGTGTTGTTTGGAAAAATTGCTTCAGAAGGCGTGGAAGGATCGTAGCTGTTGAATCAAAGCATCCAACGGTGGAGATTTATTTTGGAGGAGTTCAAAGAAGAGCGGGGAAATGAACAAGATGGAGTGATTTTGGACCGTCCAATCTAGACACATGGACGGTCCAGATCTAATCGGAGGATTGCAATCGGGGGATCGCAACCGGGGGTGGCGAGCAAATGCATCGATTGAAAGTTGTGATGTGATGTAGTGCTGGCCGTTGATCTGAGGATCAGATCGATGGTGGGGAAATGAATCGGAAGGAAGGGCGATCGGGGAACAAAAAAAAGCAGTGATTGAAAAATGCGATGCGATTGAAAAACTCCGGAGCGATGTAGCGCGGGCCATTGATCAGCCTTAGATCAATGGTCAATATCTTTTCAACTTTGCACCGGTGGAAACCCTTTGCACTTTATGAAAAACTCACAAATTTTTAATAAAACCAAGGTTTTAGTAGATCAGAGCGGAAAATATATATATATGAAGTGACTGGCGCCCAATTGCGGGGCCACTGGATGTATGGAATACAACGGGCCCGGGGCTTTATATAATAAGGGCCAATCACAATCGAAGCTTCAGGCCCGGTCTTTCAATCAATCCATTTGGAATTTGCGATGCGATTAAGCGCTTCGGGATTTCAACACTTGGTCTCGGGGCATAGGTTGTATGGAATGAAAACAAATGGGGCGGGGTTTACATATATGAGACCTAATCGCATCGGAAATTTGATGTGGTTTTTCAATCAACCCATTTGAAATTTCCCCGATGCGATTGCGCGATCGGATCTTTTTAATCTAACCATTTATATTAACACATGACTTTGGCATTTTTAGATCAAACTTTGGATAAATGGGTTTTATGATTTATAAAGGAAAAAACGGATCAGGAATGGATTTTCAATGTTTTAAGCTCGGAAGGCGGGCCCACGGGTTATATGGAAATGATAATACGATCGGGGTTTTTACAATACAAAGTCTTAATCGCATCGAAACTTTCAGAACATGGCAAAGACTTGCACAGTTTGATTTTTTCGATGCGATAAGTGTCGAGAAAGGTTAGCGCTTGGTTCTAGGGTGTGGGCATGTGGGGGAAGTGGTTTGAAACTCAGCCCAAGGGGGCTTGAGTCCTTAGTAATAAAAACTTTGTTTTTTACGACTTTTTTTCAGAGTTTTCAATGGATTTGGGGGTTTCGGTAAGGTTAAATGAGTCTTTAACCTTGTAAAAGTGATTTTCATGAATGGAAGAAGAGGAATCATGAAAACAAAGGATTTTTTATGGAGAAAAAGGGGAGAAAATGAAGGCTAGTTTTGAGTGGGGGAAGGGGAAAAATGACGATTTTGCAGTAGTTTCTTCTCATGAAATCAGCAGAACTTCTGAGTATAAAATGGGAACAACAGTGAAGATTTTGGACAGAGGCATGAGGCCTTCCAAAGTCTTCAAGAGCCAACAATTTTTAGCAATGAAATTTGTTCATTGAAGGCTCAAAAATTCTTAGCCACCTTTGCTATAACAAATTTTATAGGTGGCTAACAGATTGTAGGGCAATTTGTGGTTGAAGGGGCATTTCATCTCTACGAGATGGCCTCCCTATTCGTTGGTACGTATCACAAGCTTTACAATAGTCATGGGCGTTATTATGTAGGGTTGGCCACCATAACCCAGCCCTCAAGATCTTCTACGTCGTTTCTTTCCCTGCGTAATGACCTCCTGCTACTCCGTCGTGAGCGTTGGTCAAGATAGCATGCCTTTCATGCTCCAAAACATATCGCCGCAATACTTCATCTGCCCCCATCTTAAATAAGTGTCCTGCGATAATGGTAAATTCTGTTAACTAGGTGAATAACTCTTTTTCTACTGTATATAGTACTCTGGAGGTGTCATCTCGATAGTCAAGAACTTAATGATATCAGTGAAGTGTGCATCTACTACCTTGATAGAAAATAGCTGCACATCAGGAAATCCGGCTTCTAGGTCGGTTGACTCCTCACCACTCTCTATTCGAGACAAGTGGTCTAGCCCAGCATTCAACTTGCCCAACTTGACTATGATTTCAAATTCATACTCCTAAAATAGCAGTAGCCACCAGCATATTTCCCCCCCGCTCAACATAGGCTTATTGACCAGGCATTTTAAATTTGAATTGTCTGTGAACATTTTGAAGTGACCTCCTAGCAAGTAGTGTCGATATTTATGCAATGAGTAAACCATGGACAATCCCTTCCGCTCGGTGGTGGAGTAGTTGCATTCCACTCCAGAGAGCTTCCTACTTGCAAAGGCAACCACATGGTCAATATCGCCTTCCCCTGGCTACGTAAGGACAACCCCAAGAGCAATGCCTGATGCATTGACATGAACCTGAAATACCTTCTCCCAATCTAGAAATATGAGAATAGGTGCTGAGACCATGTTTTCCTTTAGTATCTCGAAGCTCTTTTGGCATTCTTCATTCCAAAATAATGAAACATCCTTCTTGCGAAATTTTTCCATAGGGGCAGTATTCAGTGCATAGCCTTGAATGAATTTCCTGTAGTAGCACATGTGTCCAAGGATGGAGCGCAGCTGTTTCTCCATGGTTGGTACTGGAAAATTTATGATAACTACAATTTTGGCAGGATCGACCATTAGTCCTTGCCGACAAACTATGTGGCCAAGCAAGATTCCGAAGGGTATGCAAAAGATACACTTCTTGATTTTCAGGGAAATCTGGTGTTTCCGACCAGCATCCAACATCATGTGTAGGTTTGAGATGTGTGCCTTGACCAGGCTGAAGACAGTCTAATCATCGAAATACACTTCGAGGAGCTTGTGAATGAATTCTTTGAACACTGCGACGATGACCTAAGAGAAGATCGCAGGGGATTTTTTGAGTCCAAACAACATGACAGTATACTGAAAATATACCCACTCAGTGGTGAATGTGGTTTTGCTGCGGTCCTCAGGTGTGATTCTTATCTGATGGTATCTTGAGAACCCGTGAAAGAGTATGCTTCATGTCCTCCCATGTTGTCTAATATTTCATCTGAGAATGGAATTGGCAATGGGTCATGAACGCAAGCATCTTTTAACTTGCGTAGGTCCACACAGATCTGAATCTCTCCCTTAGTTTTTTTCTCCTGAACCACCATTGGACTAACCCAGTTTGATTGTTCAATAGGTTCGATGATTCCTGCAAAAAGCATTTTATCGAGCTCCTCCTTGACCTTCTGCTTATATTTTGGGTTCGACCTATAAGGTTTCTGCTTTATGGGTCGTGCATCGGGCTTGAGAGTGATATGCATGACCCCTAATTCCCCTATGATCCCCTTTAGTTCAGAAAATTTTGTAGGGAAAAATTCCGGATATTCTGTAAGTAATTCAGCCACTTTACCTACTATATTCTCATCCCAGTAGTCCTCGATCTTAGCCAATTTAGGGTTCTATTTTATCCCAATGTTTACTTTGCACAGTTTGAGAGGCTTAGTGACATCCACTTCCTTTAGTGGAGTCCTTCAACAGCGTGCTCCCCTTCCAACTCTGGGATAGAGACAGACCGTGAATCATCTTCACCTCCCTCACTTGCCAAGCTGCGACAGTTGACAATATCCTTCATCTTCGTTTCCCATGTTGGCGTTCTGAATCCTACAGAAGAGCTGGTCTTACCAAACACGAACATATCTATATCCATCAGAGCTTTTTCAAGTGCCTCAGAACCCCCTATCAATCCAAATGTTCCTATAAATTCATTCTTCAAAGTTTCCCAGTGGCAGGTGCGCTGATGTAGCTCCACATCCAAGTACTAGGCAGTGGGGATTGAACCCAACACGTGAATAAATATGTGAACCCATTCTCCTATATTTTCGTCATCCTACGCCTCCATCCAAGAAACCACGTGTTCATGGGTATCCCCTAAGCCAAGAAACATCTTGACATGTACTTTCACTGGGGTCTCAAATCGCAAGAGCATCCTGCCTCGAAAATCCTCCCATGCCGGGAACACTTCCTTATGTGTCTCCCACCTTCGTGCAGGGGTCGCACGCATTGCTAGGTTAAGGGCCCATAACCTTCGCTCCCTAGGAACCTCAGCTACAAATGCCCACAAAAAGTCCCTAACATTACCAGAACCATCGAAATAAGGTAGATCTCTTACCTCTGAGGAGATGCAGTGGAAGTTCTTCATGATCCAAACACATCTCAGCGCAGAGACATCATGTAACTGGTTTTTCCAATTCTCCATCTCCTCATCATATTTGGAGAAAAATTCGTTGTCCTTTTCCCAACAGAGTACCCCCTCCGCCATGGGGTTGATCCAGTCCTCGTCTCACACAGTCAACTTATAGACCTTATCCACATCCTCTTCTTCATGCACTGGTTCTGTGTATCATTTTCCTTCCTCCGGATATAAAGGTACTATTACCCTTGTACCGTTATTCTTGAATAACATGCTTCACTCCTTTAGGTTAATGATGCCTCCCATATCGATGGCCCAATCCAATCCTAGAAGCGCGGGGTAGGGGTATGCATCTTCAACAATCTGAATTACTTCAAAGTTAGCCCGAACCCTAACCCCTGCGATATCCACCACAATCTTTGATAGTCTTCCCAATGGAATGATATTTTGTTGATTAGCCATATGCAACTGGATAGTAGACCATTCCAACTTATGCTCCCCCATTCATTGCCAAGACTATTTAGGTAATACATTCGCATCTGACCCTAGGTCCAAAATAACCTGATCCATCTCGTAATCATCGATCTACGCATTCAACCGCATCTCCCTACCGGTGTGTTCCTCCAGATAATCTTCAAAGCATCTTGTCATTGAAGGAATTGTCTCACAATTCTAAGTTGATAGTTGTTGATTGCTACTTGTAGGCTTAGAAGCGGTGGTTTTCGGCAAAAATTTCCCTAGCTTATATCTAAGTATAAGAGGCATGCATGTGTAATTTTAAGAATTTTTTTTTTTTCCAATTTCTAAGAAGAAAGAAAAATTTGCAAACTTTCGACAACTCCCTGGAAATGGCACCAAAAAGTGATGGCCCTCAGTATTCCATAAACAATATTATATCCCTGAAGGTCTTTCATTTAATATGTCAACCCAGGGTCTGTACAAACATGAGAGGTGCCATGCACTATATATGTAAGCCATATTCCTTCTTACTCTTAAATGCATACTAAATAATGAAAGAAAATGTCATCTTCATCTAGTAAAGGGGGTAAATCATGGAGTGAAACAATCACTCTGCTAACTTACTCTTGCATAAATAGAACTAACTGCATAAAATAGAGTTGTGGGAAATAAATTTTCTACTTTGTAGGAAATGAAACTAAATTATTCTTATAGGGAAATAAAATTTTGGAGCGATGTGTAATTTATTCTACCCTTGTAGGAAAAAAAATCTAGTCCTATTATGCAAAACATGAAAAAAGAATAGACAAATCTATAGTGTTGTAAGCAAGAATGTGATCATGTGGAGTATGTATGACCATTTACACCCCCCCCCCCCCACCCCCACCCCGACCATAAGAATGTGATCATGATCATTATTCCCCTCTTCACTATATCATGTAAAAAGAGTTGTTCAAGTGTTTTTCTAGATGAAATATGCATAATCACGAGAAAGAATGCTAAATGCAAGCTATTAAATCTATTGCTATAGGAATTTCTGTACTATTACACAAGAAATTCATGTAGTCGTATATGAATTTCTAGGATTGAAAATGTGAAAAATTAAAGAAAGTAATCTTAAAAATTGTAATACTCCAAATTAGCTATAAGCTAGCTGGAATATTAAATTTTGTTTTTTCTCCTTAGAAGAATAATAGGGTATGGAGACCCATAAATCTCCTTAGTAGGAATTAAATCACTGCTAATGTGAATGGAGATCAATTTAGTGGCTTGATTAAGCACCCTTGTGTGTGAAAAGGGGTTGGAGCATGTAGACTGGGTCAACTTTGACCAAATCAATAGCGCTAGTATGGAAGGACTGGCATTCATTGAGGGACAACGCAGTTTTGGAGGGAGACTCCATGCATGGAATTAGTGGCTTTAATGAGTGGGGCCTAATGTGAGGAAGGTCACCAAGCATATAAGGAAGGGGATGGCATCCATAGAAGGCATTTTTTTTATTACTATTTTTATATGCTTTGTATGACTTGTTGCTTTCTTCAGCTATTTAGCAGAGACTGCAGCGTTGTTTAGTACAATGGTTTTCCCGAGTGGGAATCCCACCTTCATCCTCGGGGGACTTTGAGTGCCCACTCAGAAGAATTATTTGCACTATATTTCCACATTCCGACATCAGGCCAAGCTCCATCTTTCTTCTACAATGCATTTTCTGCAAAGGGTTTTGTTGTGTTGTAGGGTGCAGCAGTGGAGAGTACATTTCGGTCACTTTAGAGATTATTTTCAGTGGAGAAAGGTTTCCTCCATTGGGAGGCTAGTAAAGAAGACCCTTGAGCTTTATTGCAGCATTTGGCACTAGGCCAAGTTATCATTAGCCCTACAGTGCAGTTTCAGTCTTGGACGACGTTATTTCCGGGAGGAGTTGCAGGGGTCGCTTCAATACACCCTTTGGGGAGATGGTTTTCCAGTGAAGGGATTAGCCTTTTAGCTGGAGAGTCTATTGGGAGGAGGCTTCATTCTATGCTACATCAGATCAGTGAAAATTTTTCAACTATTTATTTGCAGTGAATATTCAGCCCTAGGGATTTGGTTCACCTTTTTTATATTGGTGTATTTTCCGGAAACCCTCTTGGGTTATTTTGAGAGGTTGTTATAGAGCCTAGATCTTTTCCTTCTATATATCTAGAGGCATATATCAGCCATTTATATCATTGTATGTTCATATGTTTTATTTGTGCTCATCATGACTGCGTTGTAGCAGCTTTCCAGTATTTTGCATATTAGCAGCACCTCATTCTAGAGAGGGGGTTTTTTCATTAGAGGCTTGTGGGATTATGTTGTATGATTTATGCCTCATTATCTTACACTATTTTTCTGCTGATATGATTAATAAAATGGATCCATATTGGATTCATATGTCTATGCATTGATCTTCACTGCTACGCTCCATTTTATGTCTTATATTACTGCTTTCCCCATTTGGGAATATTACAAAAATTGAATTAGCAACTCATGAGAATAACCTAGAAAATAAAAATATTAAGCTCCTATTTTTTTACAAGAAATTACAAAGTGCATCATCCACTAAACTAATTATGTTAGCAATGAAAGAAATTAATAGCATTAGAAATAAACATCAAAACAATCAAGAGAAGAGTACATTTTATTTGTTGTATCAACTCTCTTTAATTTTTGTTTGAGTTTCTTATTTTCTTTCTCCAAATATTCACTCCTATTGGCCTCTTGGATTCTTAAGATCATTAATTGTTGTCTAAGTTTGTAGACCTCATCTTCTATCCTAGCCACATCTCCAACTCCTTAATATTTAGGATCAGTTAGATCCATCTCTAGTGTGAGGATATCCTCAATGCGGTGAAATTGTACCCAATGGGAATCGTGGCTTTCTTACCATAAGCTACCCAATAGGGGTGAACCTTGTATTGGTCTTCCATGTGGTGTTGTAGGCCCATGTTGCCTCAGTGGTTTTTTTATCCTGGTATTTACTACTCACTTTGGTCAGCATGTTTTCTAGCTCTCTATTTGTTATAACCTACCCATTAGCTTTGGGATGATGTGGAGTGCATTTATTGTGATGGATATGATGTTGCTCCACAATATTTTTAATCATGTTGAAAGAGAAATGGGTCCCTTAATATATAACCTCCTCTCTTAGGAACATAAACTTATAGAAAATGTTTTCTCTAATGAAATTTGTGGCATTTTCCATTGCTGCTACCTTAACTACTTCCACCTTATCCCATTTGGTCAAATATTTAGTACACACAATGATGTACTTATTTTAACCTAATGGAGGATTATTCAGTCCATTGAATTCCATCCTCCATCTTTCAAAAGGATAAATGACACTTGTGTCTATAATGGAATTTCATTTCTTGTATTATGACTCCCCATTCTCTAATATTCATCACACTAAGAGGCATACAAATGATCATATTTGTGAAAATGAGGCCAAATGTAACTAGTTTGGAAAATATTATAAGTTGTTGTTTTGGTTGCAAAATGTCCTCCACATGTCCCATCATGGAAAGCCTCTAGAACATCATGTACTTCAACCTCTCTCACACATATTCTCAATATCTAATTAGTTCCAAGCTTGAACAAAAAACCTACAATCCAGGTGTAGGAGGTGCTTTTCCTAATGATCTTGCATATCTCCCTGTAAGATAAGTGAGGACGACGATTCCTAGTGCTTAGGAAGTTAACTATGTTAGAAAACCAAAAATTGGCGAGGACAAATATTCCTATTTCTTAGGAAGTTAACTATTTTATCAAACCAAAAATTGTATGTTGAGATGTAAAATAAGTGTTCAATTAGAAAGTTATCATATACCACGCCTTCATCTGTAGTCTAGACAAAACATTTGTAACAGTTTCCTCTTTTCAATTATTTTTTGGTCAAAGTACTGCAATAATAATAACCGTCTAATATTTTTAGCATTAAAATCATTCTTATTAATTAAATATTTTGTAGTAGCATGATCATTGTGTGCAAAAATATAATAACTAGTGATATAATGCTTGAACATATTGACAACGTGAATGACAAAAAAAAATTACTTTTCAATTGCAATGTTATTCAATTCTATATTTGAAAAATTCTTACTGATTAAATAAATTGAATAAGGCACCTTATAGTTATTTTGACCAAGCAATGCCCATATTTCCCTTTTTGAATCATCAATGTGGATGTGGAAAGGTAAGGTCTAATTAGGGTATGGAGGACAAGATCTAAGATGATTTTCTCCTTAATGCAATAAAAATATACTTGAAAGTTAGATGACCAAAAAAAACACAAATCCTTGATCAATAGGGAAAATAGAGGAGAATAAATCATTTTGAAATCTGTAATGAACCTCATATAGTATCCTCCATGACCAAGGAAACTTTGAATAGATTTTTCTTGTATGGGATAGGAAGGTGTTTGATGATGTTTACTTTGCTTCGATTTACCTCGATCCATTTTGAGGATATTTGATTCCATAATAAAACACATCCACTCATAAGAAAATGGAACTTCTCATGACTCGATGAGATTAATTTATCCACATCTTTGGAGAACCTTGTCAAGGATGGTGAGTGCTTCCTGAAAAGTATTACCATATGGTGTAAAGTCGTCCAAATAAATATCTATAGTTTCATGGATAATATATTAAAATATGCTAATTACTTCCCTTTGACACGTAGTTGGAGAATTTCATAAGCCAAAGGGAAGAAATTTGTAAGAAAATTTTCCCCAAAGACAGGTAAATGTTGTTTTGTCTTGGTTTTTCAGATTGATTTGAATTTGGTTGTAACCACTAATCCTATCAAAAATGTGAAGAACTCCTTTCCTAGCAAAACATCTAAGACATGATCAATGAAAGGTAGAGGAAAGTGGTGCTTCCTAGTCACATTATTTAATTACCATTAATCCACACATATTCTCCACTTTCCTTTCTTCTTAGGAACAAGAACCAAAGGTGATACCTACTCACTATTAAAAATAGGATACATGAACCCAATATCTAAGATTTTTTTTGTTCTTCTTTAACAATGTCTTTTAACATAGGGTCCATCCTTCTTTGACGTTAGTGAATGGGATAATGAGATTATTTCATATAAATGTGATGGGTACAAATAAATTGATGGATTCTTTTCATCCCCTTATAATCCCATGCAAAATCATCAATATATATTCTCAAAATAGTAACCATGTCCTATTCTTGATTAGCAGTAAGGGAGGTATTGATTTTTAACAACTTAGAGTGACATATTTCAATTGTTTTGGTATTGTCCTTATCAAATATAGTAGTGAGTATTTCTTCCAACTCATTGTCCCTTGAGATAATTGGCTACTAGATAGTTTTACCATTATTTAGACCATAAATTCTCATAATAGTAAGATATTAATTTTGTATAAATTAGAAATTAAGTCATATTCATCAACTCGTTTATTACTAACATCCCTATTAATGGTATAAATAAGATAGAATGTTGTAAATATGGTGATGGACCTCTTTAATAGGTACATTATAAGGCACATTTTTCCATCCTCCAACCTATAATTTCCTCTTTTATTGTGTTTTTTAACATTTTTTTAACTATAATGTGCTTAATAGGGATACTAAAGGATGTTTGTCATATTTTGTGGGTTAATGTGATTAATGTGTAGGAAAAGAGTACATTTCAGTGCATTTAATATGCAGAGGCATGTTGGAAGAAGAGGTTTATACCATGCATTTACTCACCCACAACTCAACTTTATCCCTAAAATCACTCACCTACAACTCGAACATCTGCTAGCAGTCGATGCACTCAAGGAATTACGAGGATCTAAGGGAACTAGATCCACTTTTTAGAGATTTTATATGGAATAAACCATCCTTCCAAGGAGGTTTACACTCATAAATTTTTTACAAATAAGCAAGCCTAAGGGCTTTATATGATTCAAACTTTTGGAGAAGATAGGAGCTACTAAGAGCTAGGAGCTTAAGATTGTCATTTTAATTTATTTACATGATGTACTTAAACTATTTTTTATATAAATAAAAGCTTATTGTTATCATCCATCTAATTTTCTTTCATAGGACTGAGTTCCCTTGGGTTAGTGCCCAACCCAGAGGCTCTAGTCTCTCTTTGTGTATTTTGTCCATGCAATGCCTTTCATAACAGCATCTCTTTCCTTTCTTAATAGAATTTTTCTTATAAATGTTATTGGTGCAGGTCTATATACCACCTCTCTTGTGGGAAGTGTGGTTGAGGATTTTTTACACCATTTTTTGGTCATCTAACCTGTTACTATTAGATCGACCTAAGTACACCATGTAAGACCAATTTTACCCTAAGTAAAATTGCTTTCACTATGAAAAATAACTTAGTAAACCACATTTATTTTGTTGTTTATGATCTAAATAGGAAACCCCATGAGGAAATATTAAATAAATCTACATTTGTTTGATTTTTCTCAAGGAATAATTAGTTAAACAATAGTTTAATTAATATTCCTGGTCATATTTAACCCAAAACAAGAAAATTAATTAGATAAATCATTATTTATTTTATTATTTTCTAGGAATAATTATTTAAACCTTATTTAAATACTATTCCTTGTTAAATTTAACTAAATCATTCATAAATAATTAAATAAATCATTATTTATTTGATTATTACTCAACCACATCCTTAAAATAATAAATAAATCATTTATTTATTTATTATTTACAAATAAAGGGATTTGACCCAAGTCAAATTCTTTTTCCCTCCAATAAATATAATAAAATATTCCATAAAAGTTGGACCTTGATTTGGTTAATAGTATTTTAATTATGCACCAATATCTAGACTAACTCAATATTTTGTTACAAATAGAAGGGTTTTTCCATTCACTCACTACCTTTTATTGCCTAAAGATCACTTCGCATCTATACTTTTGATCTGACTTTGATCCACCATCATTGTCATATTTTGCTACCATTTTTCTTGTGAGCTCTGTTTGAGCTCCATTTTTTTGTCTGGGTTTTCTACACCATCAAGAGAGAGGGATTTTAGATTTGAAGTGCTGAGGACTTACAAGAACCCATCCCATTGTGGAGGACTGGTAACATCCTTCTATGTTCTCCTCCCAGGTGCCATAAATACAAAATTATTTAAACATATTCTTGTCTTTTCTATTGGATGCATGGAGCAACTCTTGTTTTTATTTACTGCTTAATGTATTTTAATGCATAGATCTAGATTTTTGTAGCATTTATCTTGGTCAACTAATTGCAGATCTAAAGATATTGGAAGCCATGTTTGTTGTTGGGGTTGTTTTTTATGTGCGGCTAAAGTGAGCCTTTTTCGTGCCCTTGTGATTAAGATTCATACTAATAATATGGTTACTTTCCTTTGTAGTTTTTGTATCGTATATTAGTCCTCCTTTACATACTCTATTTTTTGCATATCTAGGGGTTAAATCACAGTCTTATTTAACCTTTCATGGATATCGTTCATATGCATGCTGCAAGCTAGATTTTCTTTTGATGTAGTATATAGATTGAAAATAAAATTCAACTAATCATTTCTTATTTAGTTTCATAAAATCCAACTCATCCTTTCTCATTCATTTCCATTTTGTTGCAAATTGGTTATTATTTTGGCATTATTTTCAAGTTCAAAAAGGATTATTTTTATACTGTGCAAGTACTATTTTTGTCTTTCGGGATTGGAATGGTCCTCCCATAGTCCTTCTATCATTACCGACCTCTCTCTCCTCACCTCACAATGCCCAAAAAACTCTACCATCGAAAGCACATTTATGGGTCATTAAAGGACATTGTGTGCATTTGTTTTTCCACAATATGGGCCTTTGAGAGGTACTAAGCTTGGAAAAAGCCTCATAAAACCTTCATATAAATTCATCTACCATTTCCCACCTTTATATCACCTTTTCCAACCTCATAATTCTCATGGATCCAAACATCTAACAAAATAGGGCAATCATGTAGCAACTTGTAGTAATCATGTAGTAATCTTGTAGGATCCTGTAGCATTGTGTCAACTTGTCCAGATTTGCTCCAAAAGCTTGATTTTCACCTCTTAGCCTTGAATAATTTCCCCTAGGCTCTGATATCATTCTTGAGGGAGACCAAGGACCACTTAGGACTTGACTTTTCTTCACTGCAACACATTTCTGCAATTTGGGTCAGTGGACAGATTTATGAATTTAAAGATACAGTGATGATTTTCTTGATTGCCTCCTGGAATGCCAAATGAAATCTATCGCTGAAGCTAATATCTTTGAATATAGTTATTTAAGTTTGAATTCATGCTCATTTATTTATGTAATATAGATAGAAATGTTTCTCTTGTATTCATGCTTCTTTTAGGGTTTCAATTACAAACCATTGTTATTTCCATTGCATACGTTAGGTTTCCTTTTCAATGCAACTTTCACATTATGCAAATAGATTAGTGTTTCCATTTATCCAAGTATTATAGCCTTTAAATTCCTACAAAGTAGGGTTAGCATTACTTTTTACTAAGCAACATTTCCATTCATTTTCAAGTAAAGAGTAATATTTCCATTTTTTCAATTAGAAAAGAAATTTCCTTTCATGAAATTGATTTCTTTTCCTATATAGATTCAGCTGATATAATGGTCTTTGTATGCCTTTTTCTATTCCATTGTTCGAAGGTGGCATGAGTAGATATTAACCTATTGTGCATATAGCATTGTCACCTCTTAAGTTTGTACATACCCTGGGTTTATAATTAAAGATGTCTACCTTGGGAGTTGTAACACTCTTGTTGCAATACTAAGGATTATCAAATGGAATTTTACTCTTCTTCATATTCCACCCAATTAGGAAAATCTACTGTACCTATGGTTGAGAAGGAGGGTATAATAAAAGTCATTTCTAGTATTTCTCATTATTAATTGTCATGTTACCATCCCTACATCTGATAGAGCCATCTTTAGTAGCCAACCAAGGTCTCCCTAAGATGAATGGAGATCTATTGAACTTAGTCTTTAGTTGCAAGACTAAGAAATCAGTGGGGTGCTCTCAAGAATCAATTGAAACCATGACATCTTCTATCATTCCCTCTGATTCCATTATTGATATATCAACAAGCTAAAGCACAGTAGTGGTTTTTCTTAAGGAGTATTTAAGGTTGATTTTGAACATAGCATTCCCAATCAAGATGTTGATAGTCGCTCTTAAGTAAATAATAGTATTTTGAATTGGAATTTGATTAATGTTGACATCTACAAATGGGCTACCTAGATCCATATATTTGGGAACAGTCACCCTCCCAAGCAATAGATATTCTATTTTCCCTATGACATTGATTGTGGGGTCATCCCTTTTTCTCCTCCAAGGCCTTTTAACACATTCTTCCCTGATGATTTTATTATATATGGGAACATATTTAATGGCTTATAAGAGAGGTATATTAACACATACAAAAATTCAATTCCCCATAAACTTCAATCTCCTTAGGTGTATGTGTCTATTTGATGATCAACCTCTCAAGGTAAGGAGGAATTTGAAAAATTTTGTTGAGGTCCAAGTTCCTCTATTTAATTTTCTAGATAATATTGTGTAGAAGGATGAGGAGGTTCTTTCCTGACCTAAGGTTGATTTCCTAAAATTCTAGGGAATAATTATAATTAATATTAATATTGTAAAAGAATGATCCTCCTTAATATTGGGGTTCAGATTGGATTGGGCAGGACGTTTAGGCTAATCTGGTGGAGCATTATTTTGAGGTGTGCTAAACTATTAAGGATGAGGCATTAAGGCTAGTATCTAATCCATTAGCAGTCTCCAACCTTCGGATACATTATTCCTTGAGGAGACTAGTTTGGAAATTATTGGTAAAGACGGAAAATAGATTGGTTGGGGTAATTCCATAAGGAAATCATTGTATAAAATGAAGGATTAGGTGGAAAAAAAGGTTGATTTTTAAATTGTGATAGGTAGTTATTGAAATATTTTGGAGGTTTGTAGCCCATACCTTGCAGCTAATAAGTTGTTGGTGTTTTTTCCTTTTTCAGTTAATGAAGCATACTGACTATATTCTTCCTTTAGTTCCTTAGTATACAAACTTCAAATATAGTAAATAAGGACATTTATCAATAGGATGTTTTTCCTCACAAAGTGCTCACAGACTTTGTTAATGCATCTGCAACATTCTTCAAAGTGTCCACCTTTACCAGCAACACCCTTTTAGCCTCAACCATATCTCTAACAAAGTGATATTGAACATCAATGTGCTTTGTCTTTGAATGATAAGCAGGGTTCTTAGCCAAGAAAATTGCACTTTGGCTATCATAGTCTATCCTTATAGCTTGCTATACCAACCCCATACTTGAACACAATCTCTGCAACCAAATTGCTTCCTTGCTTGCATGAGTGGCTGCTATTTATTCTGCCTCTATAGTTGAAAGAGCCACTACAGACTCTCTTTTACTCATCCAACTGACTGCGCCTCCAAATAGGCTAAACACATACCCACTTGTAGATCTTCTTTGGTCCAGATCTCAAGCCCAGTCTGCATCAACAAAACCATGAATGTCCAACATTCTTTCCAATCCTGGTCTTCCCTGGTAGCATAAGCCATAATCACTAGTGCCACGTAAATATCTGAAAACCCGCTTCACTGTTGTCCAATGCTCCTTCCCTGGATTTGACATAAACCTGCTCAATACTCCCACTGCATGTGCGATGTCTAGTCTAGTACAGACCATTGCATACATCAGGCTACCCACTGCACTTGAATATGGAACACGGGACATATACTCCTCTTCTTCTTGTGTCTTGGGACACTGTTCAGCAGACAACTTTACACCTACAAGAATAGGAACATTTACTGGTTTACTATCCTGCATATTGAACCTCTACAATATAGTCTCCACATACTTCCTCTGGTTTAACCAGAGCTTCCTCTTTGCCCGATCTCTCTTAATTTCCATGCCCAAAATATAGTTTGAAGCACCTAGATCCTTCATGTCGAATTTGGAGAACAGTTGGGACTTCAAATCTTGGATAATTTCTTTGTCATTTCCAATCAACAAAATATCATCCACATACAAGACCAAATAAATGACACGGTCACCAATTAATTTAAAATAAACACAGTGATCCTCCTTGCTTCTAGTGAAGCTAAGTCCCCGTATATAGGTATCAAATTTCTGATACCACATCCTTGGTGATTGTTTTAACCCATACAAAGACTTCTTCAACCTGCATACCAGTTCTTTCTTACCCTTCATTATAAAGCCTTCAGGTTGCTTCATGTAGATCTCCTCTTCTAGATCCCCATGAAGAAATGATGTCTTCACATCCATCTATTCTATCTCAAAATCAAATGCAGCAGCAACAGATAAAAGTAATCTAATAGAAGTAACTTTGGCAACAGGAGAAAAAATATCACCAAAATCAATTCCCGGCACCTGGGAATAACCTTTCGCTACCAACCGAGCTTTATATTTCTCCACCTTGCCTTCTACATTCATCTTCTTCTTAAACACCCATTTGCTCCCAATGGGCTTCCTTCCAGCCGGCAACTCCACCAGATCCCATGCATCGTTTTTGTGCAAGGATGCCATTTCATCAACCATGGCCTCCTTCCAAAGTTTTCCATCCTCTGAATCTACTGCCTCCCTGATAGTTCTAGGTTCATCATCAGTTATAGTTAAGGCAAAACCTGAATGTAAAGTAGATGGACTATACCTTTCTGGTTGCCTTCTTTCTCGAACTGATCTTCTCAAAGCTGGAGTTTGTGGCTCTTCATCTTCTGAGTCTTCTTCTATTGTAGAGTCTGATTCATCCTCCTTTAGCTCAAACTCTATCTTCTCAGGTTCCTTTGGTAGGACTTCATGTTTAACAACATCTTTCCCTTCTCTAAACACCACATCTCGGCTGTACACAACCTTCCTTGTTTCTGGGTTCCAAAGCTTGTAACCCTTTAAACCATCCTTATACCCAATAAAGATGCACCTTTCAGATTTATTATCCAACTTGGTCCTTTTCTCCTTTGGAACATGTACATATGCATCACATCCAAATACCCTTACATGTGAAAGAGAGGGTTTCTTACCAGTCCATACCTCATGTGGGGTCTTATCCTCCAACGCGGATGAAGGTGATCTGTTAACTAAGTAACATGCAGTCTCCACTGCCTCTGCCCAGAATTCTTGTCCTAACCCGGTACCACTGAGCATGCTTCTTGCCTTTTCCATCAGTGTTCTATTCATTCTTTCTGCAACTCCATTTTGCTGAGGTGTGTATGGAGTAGTCTTATGTCGTGCTATACCACACTTCTTACAGAACTCTTCAAATTCCTTCTTGCAGAACTCCCCACCATTATCTATCCTCAGCGCCTTTATCTTCTTCTCTGTCTAGTTTTCCACCAGAGCCTTAAATTCTTTAAATCTGTCAAAGAATTCAGATTTATTCCTCAATAAATATATCCATGTATTCCTTGAGAAGTCATCTATAAATGAAACATAGTACACAGACTTTCCCAGTGATGGAACTGACACAGGTCCAAACACATCACTGTGCACAAGTTCTAATATCTTGTTCGCCATCTTACCACCAGAAGGAAAACTCACCCGATTCTGCTTCCCATATACACAATGTTCATAGAAATCGAAATCCAGAGAGCAATTAGACATAGCTTCTAACATACCATTTCTATGCAGTATCCGAAGGCCCTTCTCTCCAATATGTCCAAGCCTTTGATGCCATAGCATGGTCTTTTCTCCAGGGACAGCTAGGCTTTCTGATCCACTTTCAGGAACCATAGAACTGTTACACCCATCAATAACAGTGCTACCTTGTAGCTTGTACAGAGTTCTAGTCCGAACTCCCCGCATTAATACCAGTGCTCCCCGAACCATCTTGCAGTCATCTTTCTCGAACACTGTTTTTACGCCTACATCATCCATCTTGCTTACAGAAATCAGATTTCTGGCCAATGCAGGAATATGCAGAACACCAGGAAGTGTTCTAATCCTTCCACCTTGCATCTTCAGCTTGACCTTTCCACGTCCAACGATTCTGGCCTTCCTATCATCCCCTAGGAAGACATCACCACCATCATATTTCTCATACTCGCAGAACCACTCCCTATGGGGAGTGAAGTGAAAGAATGCACCTGAGTCAATCAACCATGACTCATGATCTACATGTGTATTTGAAGAAGAAGCCAAATACACATCCCCACCTTCATCTGAGGTGGTTTTTGCCTCTGCAGAAGGAGCTTCATCAGATCCCTTTCCTTTCTCAGGAGCTTTAGATCTGCATTCCTTTTTGTAGTGTCCTTCCTCTCCGCATTTCCAGCACACCTTTACAAACTTTCCAGGAGATTTAGATCTTCCTCTAGATTTGGATCTCCCACTCGAAACCTTATTCTTGTTTCTGTTCTGGGACCTTCCTCGTACAGATAAGGCATCTCCATTCTGACCCTCCATATTTCTCCGTCTCATTTCCTCTGACAGCAAGGCTGAGACAATGTCATCAAAAATTCAAGGTAGTTGTATTGCTACCCATACGATAGCTTGATACTCCCACGAGTCTAGTGAAACAATTTTGACAAGTGATACTTATCTTCATCTGAGATTTTAATATCAACAGATGACAGCTAACTTACCATAGTATTGAAGGCGTTCAGATGCTCTATCACCGAGTCTCCATCCTTGATCCTCAGGTTATACAGTTTTTTCCGCAGGAACAACTTATTCACCAGAGACTTAGATTGGTACAAAGTCCCAAGTTTTTCCCACAAATTCTTCGTCGTAGCTTCTCCATATATATTCAACAATACTGAATCTGAGACACACAACCGTATTGTGCTCTTAGCCTTCCGATCCTGTTTCTTCTAGTCTTCATCTAACATTCCCGTTGGTTTAGTACCTGGATCTACCATGATCCACTGATCTTTATCTACCAGCATATCCTCCATCTTGAGCTTCCACAACTCAAAACTCTGACCATTAAATTTCTCGATCTCTATCTTTCCACTGCTCGCCATCTTCTTTCCCCGCAAGAATCGATCCCGCAGATCTCCCACTGAACAGGGTCTACCTCAGGCCCGAACTAAAAACCCTCAGCAGTAAAGGCGTCCCCTTGAAGCCGAAATAGCTCTGATACCAAATGTAGGTTTTAACCCTAAACAAAAATTATCTACTCACGAATCTTATAACAGAAGATAAACAATAGCGAGAGCATAAAACATAAAACAGATAAACACAGAGATTTTTCCCCTGGATCCCAAATCGGGACGACCAGCTTGATTTTTCATTATATTCCTTTTAGTGTTACAACACATATATATACATGCCGAAGCATACATAAACCCCAATCCATTAACCCTGGATTAGAACATAACCGTAGTTGCCTTGACCGGATCTACAAAAAATACCAGGGGCTGAAAACCATTGTACCCCAAAACCATGTGCAAAACCATGGACGCAGATGCGGACTTAGTCGTGGAAAGAATATAACACATACCCAACATACTGGCCCTTTCAGCAGTGACCTGCTTGTGTAGGCCAAAGTCTCAACCGAAGTAGTATTGGTGGGTGATGGAACCAAGTTTCTACACCCTGGGAGAGGGTAAGTAAGTCAGGAAGAGCTACGTTCGACTTCAAAAATATTAGATCGCATATTACAAAACCCATATCTATCATTCCCTTTGCATCCACGTGTGCAATACCATGCAACTAATAACAGATATAGGGTAACAAAGCAACTATCGCAACTATTCTTACATAAAGTCGAATAAACAGATTCAGATCAATTTTCTATGTAGCATAATTACTTAGCACAGTTACTTGCGGAGCTCAATATAGAATCATGCATACCATAATAGATCTAGATCATAGTATAAACAAGTAACACAAGTACTTCCGCAACTTAAATCAATGACACAGAGCATACATAATTATATATCACAGGTTAAATAGATTCAGAGATTTCAACAACCTTCCGCATTCATTAATCCTCTAGATCCTTTTACAATACCCAAAACCAAACCTGTGCACACAGCAGCAGGGTGAGCACACAGAAGGACTAAGGATCTCCGCGCACACAGCCAGCAAGAGTACTTTCCCAAAAACCTAGAACAAATCTACTAATTTGCAATTCACACCAGTCTTAGTCTCAATTTGTCTTACAACTAAAAAAGGTTCAACTACTTATACTATTTTAGCCTACACATCCAATGGTCCACAAACCGTGGTTTGTAGACTTTTGGTCTACCCTTGACCCACTTACAATGCACGCGGGGCTTTGACCCACCCCAAAACCCCTGCGTTAGACTAAATATAATCAAATATATACAAAAATGGACCATATTCGCAGCTCGTGTAGGAGACCCTATTCCAACAGCCTCAATCACTTGATCATCTTTATCATATACCTCATAAATATAAGAATTTTCAAACTCACCTTCCAACTGCAGAAAATTATTCACCTGTTTGTCATCTTAGAACAATTGCCAATACCTCAAGTTGTCAGGGACAGCTGGTCGATGTTTGATATGAATTTCAAAATTCCTATTAGAAAATATTGGAATCTTAAAGTTACTTGATGCTATGGTAAGTGAATCTTCTATAATATTCTGAATCTTGGAATGACTGACAATATATATTCAAGAAACATTTTGAGAATGTCAAATACAACATTTTAATATGCTCTCATCCTTGGATTCTTTTCCTGGTATTCCCCTTTTACCTACTTAATTACAAGCTCGGAGTCACCATAAAAAAAAAATTCTTTGCACCTAATTTTTTCATAATTTTGACGCTGGTGATCTATTCCTCGTACTTAGCTTCATTATTGGAGCAATCAAAAGCTAATTTATAGGAACACAATCTCATATTTTTTGTAATTTTACCTCATTGATGAATTAGACTACGGATCCAGATTCTGATGCCTACCCCGTGTTTTCTTAAGGCACCATTGAAATCCACGATCCAAAGACTATTCTTATCATCGGGAAGTTGGAATTTTTCTATCTGATTTGTCTCTTCCTTTTGGGCTGCTTTTTCAACGTGTTCAGCTCCCTTTTCTGATTTTCTAATATCTACTTTGAATTACTAGGTTGATTTCCTTGTCCCTCATCCAAAACTTCTCGCACACTATTCAAAATTTGTGTAATTTCCTCAATTTCAATAATATGACAATCTAAATCATCAAAACCACTATCATTAAACAAAATAAAGGAATCAATATCAGTATGTACATAACTGATAGGGTGATTATTTGTTTTCTCTTTATTGGTGATAATATACTTCATTTTTGTATCCCAGTACAACTTCCTTAGTTGCACAAAAACTAGGATGGTGGCATAAGAAAAATCCAATTGTAGAGTACCTCTTAACTTTTCCCCCCATGACCTTGACAGTAGCATGTCATACCGTGGAGGTTTATCAGCTACTACCACATCCATTAAGACATTTTTAGTAGGAATTTTCTCAAGTGAAACCACCAAGTCCTTTATAAGACCGAGACATCGTCCTCTACCTGAATCAAAAGAGTAAATATCATGGTAAGGTCGGGTTATGTCCAAGCCAAAATTTTCCATTATGGCCTTTGGAATCAGGTTATGAGAATCTCCAGAATAAAGCATGGAATTATGGAGGATACACTGGTGAACCCTCAAAGTGAGATAAATTGGGGGAACTTCATTATCTTCTAGTTTCCCATCTATGGTTGGACCAAAAAGGAGCTCGAATTTATCATATTCAACATTAACCATATCTAACATAGGGTCCAATTTCAACATTTTAGCAACATGATATTTGTATTGGTTATTTTTCACAAGCTCGGTCAAGGGGATAGAAACTTTCAACTTAGAGATTTCATTTTCTAAGCTAAACATATTGGATTGTTTATCTACCTCTTTTACAGTGGTATCCCTCTTGTCGGGTTGGTATTTTTTTGTAGATTCCTTATTTTGACCTTCTTTCTCTTTGTTTGGTGTACTTGTAGATGCCTAGTTTTTCTTGCTCTGATTTGTAACTGCAAGAGATTTCCCTTGTTTTGACTAGCTTGGGGATTTTTCTTGGCCTGGGTATCTTTTTGATGAGTTGTCCTCTTCTGAAAAGGAGTGGTAGGAACATCTCATTTTCTCAAATAATATTGTCTCTACTATGAGCTGAGAGCATTGATATAACCCCTTGATAGTCATCAGATTGTACCTCAAACTGATCATCATTTGCAAGCATGTAGTCCTCATATTTTGGTAAATCTGTTTTTTAAATTTATTCTTCATCCTCTATAAGGAAGATAGGTTATACATATTCTGTGAAGGAATGAATCTATTCTACAATCTCTTCTTCCTCTTCATCCTCTTCAGCATAATTCTTCTTCAAAGTAGTGTGAATCTGTTGTTGTGATGGCTGATCTGGAGCTCTTTGTTCCCTTTTTTTAATCCGAAACTGAGGTTGTTGTTATTGACCTTGGAAATTAGGATTTTGAACCTGAGTTTTTGGTTACCTTTCAGTGATAGAAATTTTATCCACCATTCTCTCCACAGTCCTAATCAGGGTATCCAATTTTGAATCAGAGGATGTGGGTGGTTCTTCCTTGATTGTCATATTTATTTCACCTTTGGTCTTTGAATTGTTTATCATCAAATTTTCTTCGACACTAACTGTTTTTTTATGCATCTCCTTAAGTGTTACAGGGATTCTTTCTCAGTTTTGGTATGCCATATCAGGATCAAAAGCATCAGGATAGTGCAAGAGATCCAAACCTAGAGGAGGCATGATATCATTGGGGATTTAGTTATATACTCAGTTAAAGTGAGCAGTAAAATCCTGAACAGACTCATTAGGATTTCTTTTTAAGTTGTCATACTCAGAAAGAACCTAAAGTGGACTCCTTTTCACTTCCCATCTAGCTATAAATGCATTGGTTAATTTCTCTCGATTTTCTATGGAATGGGTAGTCAAAGAATGGAACCATGTTTTTACATCCCTGGAGAATCTTTGGGAAATGATCCTCATTTTTGCATCATCGGCATCAATCTCTTCCAAATAAATGAAATCATTTAATTTCAATAGGTGTTGTCTGGCACTAATCTCTAAGGTTTCATCAAAGAGAGGAAGCCTTTGACCATAGTCTTGTGGTAAAAGTGCAAGTTGACTAGGTAAAACTAGAGGTGAAAATCTCACCATGAACCCTGTTGAATGTGGTGTAGGAGTAACAATGGGAGGGGTATACTGGGAAGGATTATAAGGAAATGATGTAGAAGGTGTTGGCGCTGGAATCAGCACTTGCACTATAGCAAGTGCCTGACCAGACACATCTTAAACTCTAAGGAAATTTTAATGTTTTGTTTTATATGATTGGAAGATGGTATAAATTTGATTCACTGAAAAGAGATTTAGATCAAATCCACAGTTCTACTAAAGAGGGTATTGTAACTTGATGTGGTATCAAGGTGCAAGTTTGTAGTCTATGAGGAGAGGAAATTGTAAGATGAGAGAAAAATCAGTAGGTTTGTAAAACAGAAATCTACTAATTTAGAAGAAATTCATAAAAGTAGCAGTTTGACAATATTCCATTGAGAGAAAGCTATTTCTAGTCTGACAAGATTATCACTGAAATATTATGAAGAATAACTATCATGAGTGATGCACTTCCACTGTTATAACATATATTTTATCAGGAATTCTCACTATCTGAGACTAACAAAAACAAATAAAACACATAATAGTATGATGTTTTGCAAACTGGAACTGGAAGAAAGGAGATATGGAAACTCAAGTAAAGTAGAAAATGCACGCAGCAAATTGGTAATAAGTCCTCAGCAGTATCATTCCATTTCATTCACACAAAAAATTACAGATCATGTAAGTCAAATTATATAACCATCAACTAACCCTCACATCATATCAGTTTGGCATATATATACAAAACATGATACTATCATCTTCCACACAAAAAGGTGAATATGTTTCCAAAAGTTATTATGATGAGGCTTATCCTTTAATCTTAATTACAAAGTGCTATGACATAATGAAAATAACAACATTAACGCTAAAATTTTGAAGTGGTTTGTATGATGTGGCAATTTTATGGGGAGACTCCTCTTCCATTATGGTGCAACCAACTCCCTAAAAAGTGCAAACAGTAGTAAAAATGGTGTGTGGTTGTTCCTTGAATGTTGCTCAGTGCCCGGTAAAAATGTGTTGGTACTGAGAGCAGTGGTAGAAATCTGTTTGAGAGAAACTTTGTCGTTGTTCCGCTATTCCTTTCCCTTTTTTTGGTTGAAAACGCTTTGTAATGGTGGAAAACCAGAAACTTTTGGATATAATGACGGAGGTTCATTTTATGAGAAATTACAAAGAAACCCTTTGAAACAGGTTTAATTGATAGAGGAGATATGGAGCGGAATGAATGATAAGCGAGGGGGGTGATGATGTGGCGAAGGAGTGGGGATGATTGCAGATCGCACATTGGAAGTTTTATTATGAAATGCAGGAGTTAAATGTTGTAAATGGTGAAGTGTGATGTGCGATGAGAGCAGAGATGATGTGGCAGAGAATTGGGACCGATCGCAGATCATGCATCAGAAGTTTTATAAACATACATACGCGTGAAATCAATAACGTTTATCATAAATTTAAACAAAACATAAATTAATCCCAACAATATGCATACACATAGAATTGTAGTATCAGGGACCCACAACATGTTGGCGAATCAGAATCAATCACCCATCAGTCACCCACAAGTTTAACTTTACACTGATAATGGCTAAACCGTTAACTATGCGATGCACAAAATCGTGCTAGTGCATTATGCCGACACGTGCCCCTCACCTCATCGCATCGCAAATCACTTAACATACCATGTGATTTCCTTAACGATAAAATTTAAAAACTGTGATTTGTGAAGTTGCTCCAGTTTCCATTTAAACTGAGTCATCGGTTTCTTCCCTTTCGAATTTGTGATTGGATCATGGTCATCTGATCATTCCACACATGGTTCTTCTTCTTCACTTCATTCCTTAATTTAATTCCTGGCGATCTCCCTTTAAACATTCTCTGCTCCTCTTCTCCGAATCTCCCACTCTGTTGGTCAATCTATTTTCTTCAGGCAACATTGTTCTTTTAAAGAACTCTAGTTGCAATGTTTTCCACGAAGCCTTAATTTTCCAGCTTTGAAAAACTGATTACATGTTTACCTATAGCCTCTTTTCTGAGATAACCAAAATCTTTAGTGAAATAGTTGCGCTTTTCACTGTGTGGACTATATGACTTTCATTTCAGAGAAATAGCTTCCTTTTACTGCATTACTATTTTGACAATGAATTTGCAACAAAGGTAGCTATTATTTCTAGACCAAATGATTACAACTTTATTACCCAAACATCGACTAACCTTCAACCATAAAATAAGTAAAAATAGAGATTTTAGCTTATTTTATGACTCTGAAACACTATGAAACCTATTCATTTATAAATACCTTGATGTTGGGACTTTTTTTTAAATTTTATTGGAAATGATTCAAACTTTCGACATGGACTAGGACATAATAAAAATTTGAAAAGAGTGACACAATGGCGATTACACCATTAACATTTTCAGTGCTAACAGTGGCTCCTATTGGGGATGATTTCCTCCCTATGAGGCTTCAAGGACTATAGACTCAGTGCCTTAAAAACTCTTGAAACTCAGAAGACTTCTTGAAAATAAATACTAGGAGTGACCATTGACTAATTGGACTCAAGATGGACTATATATAGAGACATAAGTTCCATTGGGAATGGAGCTTATTGACACATCACACCAGATATTTACAGTGGAGTGACTCAACTGACTTACTAAATAAATAACTTTTTAATAAAATGACCATTTACTGGTCCTCCAGTCAGCTGATCATCATCCAGATGTTTGAGAAGAAAAGTATTATTTTCCAAAACTTTAGCAACTCTAAATGGCCCAAACCACAGATTGTCGAACTTACCATGTTTTCCATGGTCTTCTCTCCTAGCATCCTAATGCAGCACCAAATCATTCTCCTTAAACAACTACTGATTTGCTCTTCTATCAAAAAAATATTTGACTTTAGCCTGATACTTCTGAAGTTTTTCCAACAATTATTCTCTGATTTGGTGTGCCTCTATCAATTGTAGCATTCTCCTTTGGACTGGATTTTCATGATCAACTTCATCTTATAGGAACTTCATCATAGTAAGAGCTAATTTAAAAGGCATTACAGCATCAGTACCATATACAAGCTAAAATGGAGACATTCCAATTGATTTTTTACCACTTACTCTATCTTCCCACAAAGCATGTATCAGCTGAGTGTCCCAATTCCTCTTATTTTCAGGAAGCATTTTCTTAATAATCCTTACCAACATTTTATTGGATGACTCAGCCAATCCATTACCTTGATGGTAATAATGCATGGAATGAGTCAATTCAATTTCATATTGCTGACAAAAGTTGAACATCTTAGCAGACTTAAAGGCCATTGCATTATCAGTTACTAAAATCTATGGATAACCAAATCTTGACATAATATTTTCCAACAGAAATTTGATAATTACTATATCAGTAGCATTCTTGTTTGGCACAACTTCAATCCATTTAGTGAAATAGTCTGTAGCTGTGAGAATCCATCTATGTTTTCCTGATGAAGGTGGATGAATTTCACCGATGAAGTCTAGCCCCCACTACTGGAAAGGAACATCTGCTGAAATAGGGATGAGATGTAATGGTAGAAATTTATGTTTACCAGCAAATTTCTGACATTCGACACATCTCATGAATTTGGCAAAGACATCAGAGAAAATATTTGGCCAGTAATTGCCAGCTCTTAATATTTTGTTTACAGTTTCTCTCTAATATAAATGCCCTCCACACACTACTACATGTATCTCTGTCATAATCTCTTGGGATTCTGCTTCATATACATATATTAACAAGACTCCAACAGGATCCTTCCAGTAAACATGGTCTTCCAAAATGCAATACTTCATAGCTCTCAATTTAAAAGCTCTTCTTTTAAATTTCTCCATTTCAGGTGGACAGTTGCAATTTAACAAGAAGTAAACGATATCCTTGTACCAAATTGAATTAAATATTTCACAATAATTAGTAATACCTTCTCCATCTTCTCCTTCAGCTGCCTCTACATTCAAATTTAAAGCCTTGCATTTAGATTTAGCCATCAAGCAAGCCAAACCCTAACCCTTTATCAATTTATTTGGTTTGATTTCAACATCAAATTCCAAAATATTGGTCATCCATTGTCCCCTCCTTCCATCTGTATATAGCTGGAGAAACACATTTTTAATAATGATATCGGGCACAAAAGAAATTGTTTTTGAATGCAGCACATAAACTCGAAAAGACTTCAAAGCCTTAAGTAGTGCATATGCTTTTTTTTCAGTTAAGTTATACTTTTATTCAGCATCCCTTAAAGCACGACTGAAAAATGAAATTAGCTACTCCAAAACCTCCTTTTTCTTCTGTAGTAAGACAGTTGCAATTGTTTCTTCTGAAGCATGTGAAAAAATCAGAAAATCATTTTCAAAGTCAAGACTAATCAAAATTGGAGCTTTAGTCAAGGCAGACTTGATTGCTAAATAAGAATTTTTTGCTTCATCTCGCCACTTAAATTTTTCATCTTTTTCCTGCGAGACATTTATATGTTCGATCATCTCTACAAATTTAGGAACAAAACGCCTCAGAAAATTTATTTTCCCTAAAAAAAACTTGAATTACTTTTTAATTCTTGGAAAACCAATCTCCTGAATGGCTTCTACTCTTCCCTAATCAATATAGATGCCACTTTCTATTACAATATGTCCCAATAACTTACCTTATTGGATAACAAAAGATGACTTTTTGGGTTTAAGGACAAACCAAACTTTCTGCATTTGTAAAAAACTTGCTTCAGATGTTTCAAGTGATCTTCATCAGAATTTGAATATACTGTGATGTCATCCAAATAGATGACCAAAAATTTGTCATTTTCTCCCGCAAAGGAAATATTCATTTCCCTCTGAAAGGTTTCACCTGCATTCATCAAACCAAATGGAATTTTGTTGTACATGAATGCACCCCAGGGTGTGGTAAATATTGTCTTTTCTCTGTCTTTCCTGTCAACCGAAATCTTATTATAGCCTGAAAAGCCATCAATCATTGACAGCCTTTTGGATCCAAAAACTTTCTGCAAGATATAATCCATTTTGGGTAGCATATAGTTATCTTTCAAGGAAAACTGGTTCAAGTTGCGAAAATCAACACAAATTCTTATCTCTCCATTCTTTTCCCGGACCGGGACTATATTAGCTACCCATTTAGAAAATCTCAAAGGCGGAATTATCTTTTCTTCCCATAATTTTTTTATTTCTTTCTCAATGATTGGGAGCAGCATAGGATAGATGTGTCTTATTTTTTGTGCTACAGGCTTTTCATCTGTTTTCAAAGGTATCTTGAGCTCCATTATGCTCCTATCATAAGTTTTCAACTCACTATAAGACCATTCAAAAATATCAGCAAATTCCTTCAGCAGTTTGATATATCTTGTTCTGGTTTCTAGACGAAGGAATTTGGACACTTTGACTAATCTTGGCTAGTCTGTTGTACCAATGTTACATTCTATTGTAGTCTCTCCATCAACTTTGCTTTCAGGCTTGAGAAAAATGTCATTATTATCAAACAAACTTTCTAAAGGAACTAAACTCGTAGGAATAAAGTTAGTTTTCATATCTATAATTTTTTTCCCAGCCATATTTTTCTTAATAGGGCTACTATTTTGGTTTTCAACAATCTCCCGCTCATCATCAACTTGTATGTTTGCAAACTCTACTACACACTCTAAAAATTTCTAAATCTCCCTGTGATCCTCAAATACTTACCAGTGCTTGATGTTATCAGGAATTTAAGGTATGTTTTTTATTTGAACACCATAGACTTCCTTGACATCTAGAGGAACTTTGAAATTACTATCTAGTGAATCAGCAATTTGATTTTCTTCTCTAGTGAAAAAATTTATATTAAATGCTGAAAATTAATGCTCTATCAAATCCCAAACTTCATTCCTATAATTCTTCAATTTGGAATTTTTCACTTGGTAATTGTTTCTCACCCACTTTATCAAAAAATCTGAATCACCAAAGGAAATTAGTTGTTCTTCTCCCAAAAATTTTGTTGCCTTCATACCCAGCACAAGTGCTTCATACTCAGCAGTGTTGTTAGTGGTAGAAAATTTCAATTTGTATGATATGCAAACCTTCTGCTAAGTAGGAGAAATGAGGACTACAGCAGCTCCTGATCCTTCTCTTGAAGAGGCTCTGTCAAAGTACAATTTCCAGATCTGTCCTCCTTCTGAATGCTGCTCATTTTCACCTTGAAAGCATTTTTTTTCACTTAATTTAGGCTAGAAATTAATCATTGTCATCAGCAGCAAGGTGTAGAATTGATTACCCTAATTCCTTTTCTTAAGCATAAATGGGATGATTTTATGGATTATGATGATCACTAATGATGTAGGCCATTTGAGTTTCCCTATACATCCTTCTGAATTCCCCTCCAAATACTGGGATGGTAGCATATGACATTTCTATCTGAAAGGTACCTCCCAATTTCTTATACCAAGATCTGGAAAGTAGCATCCCAAATCTAAAAGGAATATCAACATCCACAATGTCCATCACTAAGATCTTCATAGGCAGTTGGGTAAGGGAAATAACCAAATCCTTAATCACTCCTAGACACTTGAATTTTTTGGAGTGAAAGGTGTAAATTTTATGGTATTTCTTGGTGATCTCTAATCCCAATTCATATACCACTTTATTTGGCATGAGATTGTGGGAAGCTCCAGAATCTAACAGAAAATTATGTAGCAATTTTTCATGTATATTGAGTGACATGTATAAAGGTGGTGAGTTATCATAATTTTGGTCTTGGACATTACAGCCTAGATAAATAGTGGGATGTTCATCCTCAAGGTTGACTAAATCAGGACCGAGAGGAGGCTGCAACAGACTCTTAAAAGACTTTATATATGTTGTATTTTTCAATAATTCCAGTAGTGGGACTGGAATTTTGATTTTATTCAATTCAGATTTGAAATTGAAATAAAATGGAACTAATTCCTTATTTTCTGTAGTAATTTTAACAATTGGAGCAAAATTTTGAGGTGGAGGAACCTCATTTACCTTAGCCTTCTGTTTAGCAACTTGTTTATCTCAATATGATTTTTGTTGAGGCTACTGGACACAACCTTTTGACCTCAAAGGGTAATTTATGTTTTGAACTTCTTGTTGTTTCTGATCATTCTGTGCATAAATTTGATCCAGGTGGATATTGGTGGCCACCCACCTATTCCACTTAGGCTCCCACCATTGTCTCTTTCAGTTTTTCAGTTTCGGTATAACTTACTATTTTTAGCAGTTTTTCGGGTCCTGAACTTCTGGAGCAGTTTTGAGGCCCTAAACGACGTTTTTTGGGCATCGCACCTCCGGAAAATATCATTCTGTTCTAGAATGACATTCGTGGTGAAATTTGTATTCCTCGGATAGATCTTTCTAATGATGTATCATGTGCGTCAAACGGAGATAGTATGCCAAAGTTACGTCCCTGGGAAGTTGAAACACCAATTTACCCAAACGGGGCCCATAGTTTTGGCGCTTCATCTCCTAGGGTTAGGTTTATGGATGTTTAGGGTTCTCCATTGTTTATCAATAATAAATAGGCCCTCGAGCCTCATTTTCACTCAGTTCAGAGGCCTGTAGCCGCCACATCTCTTCTCAGAGATAGCTACCAGCGCCCTAGCTAGTTTTATTTCCATTCTGTCTGTAAGCAAATTTCAGTTCTTTGATATTAATGAAATGAAGTGTTATTTCCGCCGCATCTCTGTATTTATGGTTATGTGTTTATTCTGTTGCATTCCTGCATAAATCCGGATCAGTGGTATCAAAGGGGTCTGCTTTTTCTCGATCCTTCTTTGCATGTCCCCAACGAGGTCGGGGTATAAGGAGCTAGGGCTTGATCTGGTGGAACCTTTGCAAGATCAGCCTCGCAAACCTCGACTGACGCCCATGGGGGACGAAAAGAAAGATGAGGGAGCAGGAGATCCTATCAAAATATTGCTCGAGGAGGCCCTCGAAAAACAAAGGAATGCGATGATGGATAACTTTGTTCAGATCCTTCAACGGCTGCCCACCGGCGGCACATCTGCATCCAGTAGCCACTCCAGAGGTGCGACTCCCTTTAAGGTACAAGTAAATTTTGACATTCCCATATTTGAGGGTCAAATAGATGCAGATGTCGTAGATAGATGGTTGAATCTATTGGAAGGATATTTTTCTGTTCATGACTTTTCAGACCAGGAGAAGATTATTTTTTTCACTCCTAAAAGCTACCCCCCATGTTAAGGACTGGTGGGAAACCTACTGTGAGAACAAGGACCAGACAGAACCCTCTTTGTTCTCGGCTGTACCAACTTGGAATTCTTTCTGAGACGCAGTCAAGGAACAGTACTATCCCGTGGGGAGCTATGAGGACAAGTACCTACAATGGACCATGCTGCGACAACAAAGGGATCAAGATGTGGATGAGATGACGAATCTATTCCATACCCTGCGCACAAAGTTGGGTATCAAAGATTCAGAGAAACATTTGGTGCTAAAGTATCGCAGCTGTCTACACAGATACATTTAGGAGGAAATGGAGTTCCTCGACATCTCCTCGCTTGGTACAGCATACCGGTATGCTGCCAAGATTGAGCATAAATTCAAACAGAAGAAGCGAGACTTTGGATCTGCGAATCAAAAGCAAGGGAAAGGTGCTTCCAAACCGCAGAACAAAGGACAGAGCCAAGGAATGGCGGCTAAAGACAACCCTTCAAAGCCACAAGAAAATAACAGCACCACAAAGCCAAAGAAGGACATGGGAAAGTGGTGTGAGTTCCATAAGAGCTCCACTCACAACACAAGTGAGTGTCGGGCCAAGCAGTCGCTAGTGGATGAGATGAGGGCTTCTAAGTCAGATGCATGCTCCAACTCCGAATCAAAACCTGAAAAGGGGAATGAAAAAGGGAAATAGATTATTGATGTGGAGCCCAATGCCACTGTTGCCACTACAAAGATCCAGAAGGAGGAACCGAAAGATCCAGAGGAGGAGGAACGTCTCTTCCACTCCCAGATGTGGGTAAAGGGCTCCCCTGTATAGTTCATTGTCGACAATGGGAGCCAAAATAACCTCATTTCAGTAGACACCGTGAAGCGGTTTGGTTTGTCGACCACAGCTCACCCACATCCATACACCATCGGGTGGCTTCACCAAGGACGAGATCTCCGCGTCAGCCAGCTGTGCCGCCTTCCCTATAGCATCAAGCCCTTCACGGATGAGGTATTATGTGATGTTGCTCCTATTGATGTTTCTGATGTATTATTAGGACAACCATACTTGTGGAAGTGCCATGCTGTGTCTGAGTCTCCACCTCGTGTTGTCATTGTTACTTTGGGAAATAATTTCTACAGGATACCAGATGTACAACCTCCTGCAGCTATCTCTTTGGTTACTCCAAAACAATGCAGTAAGCTCATTTCCCAAACCAGGAAATTCGTTTTCCTGATGATCCGCCCCAAGGGCTAGAAGAAGACTGTGGCCACGATCTCCAGACAGGGCTCCTCTGCACAACAACAACAAATGGATAAGGTTGTGGATAAGTACGGGGACATCTTCACCTCACCCACAGGGGTTCCTCTACACTGTCAGGTCAAGCACCCGATTGATCTGACCCCAGGTGCGCCGCTACCCAATGGACCGATCTATCGGCGCTCTGTTTTGGAGAATGATGAAATCAAGAGGCAGATTCAGGAGCTGTTGCAGAAAGGTCACATCAGACCAAGTTCATCACCCTATGGGAGCTCGATCGTGTTGGTACAGAAGAAGGATGGGACGTGGAGACTCTGTATTGACTATCGGGCGCTGAACAAGATCACTGTCCGGAATAGGTACCCAATCCCACGGATTGATGACCTTCTCGACCAACTCAAAGGTGCAAAATATTTCAGCAAGATCGACCTGAAGTCTGGGTATCACCAGGTACCAATTGAACCCTTCGATGTGTGGAAGACTGCCTTCAAAGCCAAGGAAGGCCTTTTCGAATGGCTGGTCATGCCTTTCGGGTTGACGAATGCTCCCGCCACCTTCATGAGGATGATGGATGACATCTTGCGGCCATTCACCAACTCATTTGTAGTGGTGTACTTGGATGACATTCCGATCTTCAGCCAGACTTGGGAAGAGCACCTTCACCACATCCGACAAGTCCTCCAAACACTGCGGCAACACAAGTTGTGTGCCAATTTGGAGAAGTGCACTTTTGGCATGACCCAGGTTCAATATCTGGGATACATTATTGATGAAAGGGGGGTGCATGTGGATCCAGCCAAGATCCAAGTCATTCAGGATTGGCCAGCCCCGACTACTATAACAGAGCTTCGCAGCTTTCTGGGTCTTGCTAATTTCTACCGTAGATTCGTGTTGGGATTCTCTCATATCACTTGGCCCTCGAGTCAAGTCACCAAAGGAGGAGCGAGAGCAAAATTCTTTTGGTCGGAACCTCAACAGAAGGCGTTCAAAGAATTGAAAAATCGCCTCTGTTCTGCCCCAGTGCTCACCTTACCAGACTTGCAGCAACTATTTGAGATCGAGACAGATGCCTCTGACTATGCTATTGGGGCAGTTCTTACTCAACAGGGACATCCAGTGGCATATCACAGTGAGACATTGTCTGAGACAGTTCGCAAGTATCCCACCCATGACAAAGAAATGTATTCCATTGTGCAAGCCTATCGACAATGGAAGCATTACATTTTGGGGAAGGAAACAATCATCCACACAGACCACCAGCCCCTGCAATTCATACAGACACAAGGGAAGTTGCAGAATGATCGCCATCAGAAGTGGTCCACGTATCTGCAACAGTTTCATTTGAACATCAAGTAAAAGAAGGGTAGCACCAATAATGTTGCAGACTGCCTCAGCCGACCACCGATCGTGGCGCTCACCACCGTGCTCAACTCTTGTGGGCACGAGACTTCTGATTGGCCGCTCCTCTATGAGAGTGACCTAGAATTCGGCCACACTTACAAGGCACTCTTGGGGGGCACGCAAGTTCCAAATTTTCACCTCCAAGATGCACTTTTATGTCACCTGGGACACCTTTGTGTTCCTTCAAGCGAGCGTGCTAAGATGATATGGGAAGCACACTACAGTCGAGTCGCTGGGCATTTCGGGGTCGAGAAAACAGTAGCAATACTACAGAAGTATTTCTATTGGCCGAACCTTCGAAAGGATGTCAAGAAGCACATCAGATCCTGCACTACTTGTGCCATTTCCAAACCGACCATCAAGAAGCAAGGCCTATATACTTCACTACCTACCCCTAGTCGACCTTGGGAATCCATCTCCATGGATTACATGTCGGGCCTGCCTTCTACTAAGAATGGAAATGACTTTGTTTTCATTGTCGTTGACAGATTCTCGAAGATGGCCATTATGGCGGCTTGTAAGAAGAATATCACAGCAGAAGCCACTGCTAAACTCTTCTTTGAACGAGTGTGGGTGCACTTTGGGATCCCACAGTCTATCATATTAGATCGAGATAGCAGGTTCCTCATCACATTTTGGTCCAGCCTCTGGTCAATGTTGGACACAAAGCTCACCAAGTCCACAGCTTTCCATCCCCAAACAGATGGCCAGAAAGAGGTCGTCAACAGAATGATTGTACACATTCTGCGCATGTACAATTCCAATCATCCATGATTCTGATGAATTTTGATTCTGATTTAGGACAGCAGAAAATTGGGGGTCTTGAGTTGATTTTTTAGGCTTTGGAACTGAGAAGAGTGGGTTTTCAAAAATATGAACAGAGGATGTCTTGACTTCTATTTTAGTAGAAGAATCAAAATCTAAAGTTGTCTCTTCAGGGGATGGAGTTAATTCGGCCTTATTTTGCTAAGCAAATAAATCATATAAATTAAAAGTAAGACCTTCAGGTACAGACTCTTCAAATGGATCAAAGGAAGATGACCCAACAACTGGATTTGGAGAGAAAGGAAAATTTTCTTGTTGAGGGGTGACAAGAGACTGGTATTTGAGATGAGTTTGCAAGAAATTTAAAATAATCTAAAGTATTCTTCAATCAAAATACCCTCAAGAAAAGATGCAATAGCCAATACTTGTTCTAATTCCCCTTCATTCAGCACAAAAACTTCTGAATTTTTAACAACATCCACTTTATTTTCTACGAGAGTACCTTCAACTTGATATTTTTCAACAAAATCTTTTGAAACTAAAACCTCCTTAGATTCTAAATTAGATAGAGGTACCTTTTTATTTGGAACGTACTTTTTTTGTAACTTCTTCACTGACTGAGATGTGGCTTCAACTGACCTCTATTTTCCTTTAGCATCTTTGATGATTTTCTCTGGGTCAGCAACTAGGGTCACAGTTGGAGATCTTTGATTCCTCCTTGTAGAAGGAGGTCTTGAAACCCCTCTTCCTCTTCATGGAGTCACCAGGTGATCAAATTTTCAGCCTTATTAAAGTCACCAATTCTTGTTCATCATCATGAACTTATTATCATAAATTCATAACAATAAACTCGGGAGAATACTTCATTACAAGGAAACACACCAAAAGACGTTGGCGCTGGAATTAGCACCTGGACTGCAACAAGTGCCTGACCAGACACATCTTAAACTCTAAGGAGAACTTAACTTTTTGTTTTATAGTATTGGGAGATGGTATACACTCTAATTCACTGAAAAGAGATTTTGGTCAAATCCATAATTCTACTAAAGAGGATATTGTAACTTGATGTGGTAGCAAGGTACAAGTTTGTAGTCTATGAGGAGAGGAAATTGTAAGATGAGAGAAAAATTAGTAGGTCTGTAAAACAGAAATCTACAAATTTAGTAGAAATTCACAAAAGTAGCAGTTTGACAATATTCAATTGAGAGAAAGCTATTTCTAGTCTGACAAGATTTTTGCTAAACTATTATGAAGAATAACTATCATGAGTGATGCTCTCCCACTATTATAACATATTTTTTTATCAAGAATGCTCACTATGTGAGACTAAAAAAAACAAATAAAACACATAGCATGCTTAAGAGACTAATAAAAACACATAACAGTATGATGTTTTGCAAACTGGAACTGGAAGAAAGGAGATGTGGAAATACAAGTAAAGTAGACAATGCACATAGCAAATTGGTAATAAGTCCTCAGTAGTGTCATTCCATTTCATTCACAAAAAAAATTACAGATTATATAAGTCAAATTATATAACCATAAACAAACCCTGACTTCATATCAGTTTGGCATATATATACAAAACATGATACTGTCATCTTCCACAAAAAAAGGTGAATCTATTTCCAAAAGTTATTACGATCTCGTGCAAGAGATGAGGCTTATCCTTTAATATTAATTACAAATTTCTATGACATAATGAAAATAACAACATTAAGGCTAACAATGTGAAGTGGTTTGTATGATGTGGCAGTTTTATGGGGATACTCCTCTTCCATTCTGGTGCAACCCACTCCCTAAAAATTTCAAACAGTAGTGAAAATGGTGTGTGGTTGTTCCTTGAGTGTTGTTTGGTGCCTGGTAAAAACGTGTTGGTCCTGAGAGTAGTGGTAAAAAACTGTTTGAGAGAAACTGGGTCGCTATTCTATTGTTCCTTTCCCTTTTTTTTGTTGAAAACACTTTGTAATGGCAGAAAAACTGAAACTTTTGGATAGAATTACGAAGGTTCATTTTATGAGAAATTACAAAGAAACCCTTTGAAATAGGCTTAATTGATAGAGGAGATATGGACAGGAATGAATGATAAATGAGGGGGGTGATTATATGGCGAAGGAGTGGGACCAATCGCGGATCACACATCGGAAGTTTTATTATGAAACACGGGAGTTAAATGTTGAAAATGGCAAAGTGCGATGTGCGATGAGAGTGGAGATGATGTGGTAGAGAATTGGGACCGATCACATATCATGCATTGGAAGTTTTATAAACATACATTTGCGTGAAATCAACAGTGTTTATCGAAACTTTAAAAAAAATCGCAATTTCTCCCAAAAATATGCATACACATGGAATTGTGATTCTAGGGCCCCACAACATGTTGACCAATCAGAAGAAATCGCACATCGGTCGCTCGCAAGTTTAACTTTACACTAATAACGGCTAAAATGTAAACTATGCGATGCACGAAATCGCACTAGTGCGCTATGCCGAAACGTTCCCCTCACCTCATCCCATCACAAATCACTTAACATACCATGTGATTTCCTTAACGATAAACTTTAAAAACTATGATTTGTGAAGTTTCTCCATTTGCGCTTTAATCTGATCCGTCAGTTTCTTCCCTTTCGGATATGCGATTGGATCATGGTTGTTTGATAATTCCGCACACTATTCTTCTCCTTCACGTCATTCCTTAGTTTAATTCCTGGCAATATTCCTTTAAATATTCTCTGCTTCTCTTCTCCAGATCTCCCACTCTGTTGGTCAATATTTTTTCTTCAGGCAGCATTGTGATTTTAAAGAACTCTAGTTGCAATACTGTCCATGAAGCCGTAATTTTCCAACTTTGAAAAACTAATTACCTGTTTACCTGTAGCCTCTTTTCGAAGATAACCAAAATATTCAGTGAAATAGCTGTTCTTTTCAATGTGTGGACTATATGACTTTCATTTTTGAGAAATAGCTTCCTTTTACTGCATTACTATTTTAACAATGAATTTGCAACAAACGTAGATATTATTTCAAACCAGATGATTGCAAATTTATTACCCAAACATCGACTAACCTTCAACACTAACATAAGTCAAAATAGATATTTTAACTTATTTTAGGACTCTGAAACACTATGTGGACATGGACTAGGACATAATAAAAATTTGAAAAGAGTGACACAATGGTGATTACACCATTAACATTTTCAATGCTAAAAAAAGGGATGGAAGAATTGGAAGCAATTGATTGATATGGTGTTGGAGTGAACAAATATTCTTGTTGATACTAGATGATAGCTTTCTCAGATGTATATTCAAGTTCGCTGGCTAATTTTTCAAGTTTATAAAACTAACTCCATACTTTCCTATCAAAATCTGGCTCAGATTTGGATTCTACAGATGATGTACTATCTTCAAGTTATAGAGAATCAAATACTATTTCAAATAATAATGTAACTTCAGAGAACCTCAAGGGATAAAACACTATTTTAGACAAGGAAATTTCTGACTTTCATCTAAACAGAGATAATTCAAATTTCAGAACGAATGGAATATCTTCAAGTGATAATATTTTTGGAGGCAATGATGTAGACCTTACCAATGAATATGGACCTAACAGAATCTCTGAGTGTTGAGATCTCTTCGTTCTGATGATTTTCTTCAAATATTCAGCTGGAGAATTTGAACGTGGATCAGGATTCGATATTGTGTATCTTTTTGGGGCTAGTCTATTCTTTGCTTTCTGCACCTCAGCTCTCTACAAATTTGAAGCAACCTTCACGAACACTAGGGCATATCACCCATAGGCCTAGAATTCAATGAAAAGTAATAGTACACCTAGGGAATATTTATCACTTCGTTCCCCAGCAACGGCACCAGAATGTTAACACTCCACCAGTTCTCTGAAGACTGAAAAGGAGACTCACAAAGGTAACCACATACCACTTTGACCTAGCAGCTAGCGCTACCAGGTTGAGAGGGCTCTCTCTATGAGATCACATTCAAGGATTTATTGTGATATAAAATATATTAGGCTATATATGATAGGCTCAGGTAGGTTTTGAGTGTTTTAGGGTTTGATGCTAGATTAGGGATGAAACCAAGTAGCTAGGCTCAAAGGGTTTACCGCTACAAAGATATAAGGGAGAAAGGTAGAAGTGGATCTATGATGGAATTAGGTTTTTGTAGGTATGGTGGTGAGTCTGAAAAAGTAGAGGGATTTAATGAGCATTTTCAATCATGAATTCATTAAACTAGAAGCATGAAACAGAAAATGACATTTCCATATAAACAGAGCTAAATTAATAGAATTATGCCTATGAACTTTAAGGAAATCCACTGAAGATACAAGATATGAATAAGGAGATATATATCATTAATTAAAGACTATAATAGAGAAAATACATGATCATAAACTCACTGCACATGAATTCCTAGATAATAGTTGCAACTTCCTTCTTTGATTTCCGAATATGAAAGTGAAAGTACAAGCTACAAAGTTACAATCCTCTGATGTCCAACCAGTCAAATGACTCTGAAAATGATAGATATAGAACAAAAAAAAATCTCCCCTCTCGCAGGGGTCGAATCCATCAGTTTTGGTGCTGATTACATGATATTCTCAACAAAACCCTAATGTCTAATGGAGGTCAACCAATTCACCTCATCATAGGAAACTAGATACATTTGACCAAAATTACATTAACAAGCATTTATATACCCTATTTCACTATTTACCAACTCAATTACACCTCATGAAATCACAAAATCATCATCATTCATCAATTACATAGGTAAAAAGCCCAACTAGGTAAAACTACCTGTGAAAAATGCCTTCTGGAGAAAGCGCAATGAATTCTGGAGAAAGCGTAGTGAGCCTGGAGAAAGTGTAGTGAGATGGGGAAAAAAGCAATTTGAAGGCCTTCCAAGTGTCCAAATGTTGATCTGAAAGTTTCTATGGGAATCTATGGATGTCTTCTACATGATAGGCTCTTCAAGCACTCAAAATGGTGGCTCCTATCCCTAGAAATCTCCAGTCTCCCAAGAATACTTAGAAAGTGTAGTGTGGCCTCCAAAAATAGGGAAAAAAGGTCATTTGTTTTTTATGGTTTTTGACATTTTGACCCTCCAAAAGTGGTTGACATGCCTCCACCACTGACTAGGATTGATGTACTCATCAAGAGGAATCCAAAAATGCTAATTTTTCATCCAATGGATCCCCCCCAACAAAAGTGTAGTGTGGCCCACGTTGTGCTTTTGCTAGTGTGATTAGTTTATAAAACTACCTAATTTGATGAAAATTTCACAAAAACCAAAAATTTCTCCAAAACTCCTCAAAATTGGTCTAGAGATGTTTGACAAGGTGTATTATGCTACTAAGGAAGCATCAGCAAGTATCTCCAAGTTACCCTTCTCCTTTTGACATTTTAGGGTTTCCTTCAATTGTGCTTGCAATTGTTTGACTTTGACTTTGCAAATATGATTTCTTGTGTAGTAGTGGTCAGCCATGTGTTTTTTCATCTTTTTATTTCTGTTAGCCTTTTCAAGGAGCTTTTCCATGTGAATATTTACTTTCTCAAGCCAAAACTCCCTATTTTCATTGATTTCCATGGTTATCCTTTTTTCAAATGTCAACTCTTCATATGGTGGATTTCACTCTCTTTCTTTCTGAAGTGCTCTTCGGAGACCCATGGTCCTTGGTTCTTCCTTGTCACTTTCTCTTCATGCTTTTCTAAATATTCACTATCATCCACTACTTTTCCTTTCACATCATGCATACTAGCTTCAATTTGATTTTTCTCTAAAGACAATTGTTTTTCCTTCAACTGATTGTTGTCTTGCTCTAGGAAGGAAAATATGAAATTATCCCTTGCAAGTTGTCTTTGAGTTCTTTGATATGAGAATCTTTTTCCTTGATGATTTGATGTAGGTTTTCATGCTCTTCACTAGCCTCCAAGTCTACTATGTCAATGTCATGATGGATGAGCTCTTCATCATGCAAAGATGTCTCATGTTGTAAATGTAATCCTTTCTCTGTTGATGTGGGCTTGGCCCCTTCCTCAATCCAAGGAGAAAATGCAAGCCTTCTACCTCTCTACTATTTCTGAGTGACCTCAATCTCCCTCCTCACTGAAATTGTGCTAGGTGATCCAACCTCCACATGTCTAGATGGTGTTGATGGTGTTGATGGTGAACTAGGGCTAGTAGGCTAGCTACAAAAGGAAAAAATACATATGCCTACATGAAGGTTTCCCAAGTGATGCTTTTCATTTCAAGCTGGTATAAAACAATGATTTTTATAAGAGCATGGTGAAAGAGGCTGCTTTCAATATTACTCTGCTTATGTTAAACTTTTTTTTCCATCTTTGCCAAACTTTTGTTGAGGTAATAGGGAAAATTGAGTGGATTTACCCCTGTGAAATGCATGATAAGTCTGACATGATAGCCATATAGTATATAAAATCTTCCCTCACAGGTGAAGTACTTCAAGATGATCTTCATTAGTTGTGTATACTTCTCAAGGCGGTTCCCAACAAGAAAACGCTTCTTCATGTATTGTTGATAATGTCTTCTGAGATAGGGATGATAATTTTGAATGTCTAGGTCTTGGTTTTTGAACCATTTTTCACCATGATTACGTATCCATGTGGCCTTATATACTACATCATTTTATATAGTGAAAGTAAACCCTGCAATTATTACACTATCCTTTTTTTATTTGAGTGGCAAACAATTTGGTCAATGTGACATGGTATTTGACCTGCTCAACTTGTTCACAAAAATGAAGACACCCTACCCCCTGAAACAGTGCAGCTTGGATAATGGTGAAGACATAATTTCATGAGTAGCTAAGGGCTCGTGTCTTATCATCTGGCCTCCCTTATTTTAAGACTTATTTTCCTCCATTTTATGGTTTTACAAGGGGAAAAACCCTAATGGGACAAAATAGTGGAAGGGAGTGAAGGGATGGGATATAGGGGTTACGGAGGGATATGGAAATAGGAAAATTTAAGGAGATGGACAGGGGTTTTTGCGAAGTGTAGGAAGTAAAATGGATTGAAATGGGTATGGGAATTGAGCTAGGGAAGTTTTACACAGTCCTAGCTAGGAAAACTGCCCAAAATTGCAGAATCAGGCTAGTGTTTAGGGTTTGGGGCTTAGGAAATTGAAATGAGGGTTGTGAAGGCTATGGGAGATTTTTTTTTGTGTGAGGTAGGGTGAAAAGTGTATGGGAGAGTTTTTTTACCTTGAAAAATGTGGAAATGTGGTCCAACCACTAAAACGCAGTGTAGGGGGCAATGTAGGGTTTACACTCTAAAACAATAAAATTGAGCTATAAGGAGGGGTTACTTGGGATGTAACTTACCTGTCCACAAATGCTATACACCTTTATATCCTTCAGAAGCCTTCATAATTTTATTTCATGCCTCCAGGAGAGAAAACACAGCAAGTGGAAGAAAGAGTAGGGTGGAGCCTAGAAAGCGCAATGTGGATTCTTTGGCAACAAATTTTGAATTTTTTTTGGCTTGAATTTCTTGATGAAGCACTTAGTGATGAATGAGAGCTCTTCTTCAATATGATAAATGAGAAAATGAGCTTTAATTGGTCTTTTATAACCTGTGATGGTCACTTTTCTTCATAGTAGTGGGATGGCCCACTACATGTCTTTTCACTTTACTTTGAAACCTTGTAGATTTGAAACTTTCTATGAAGCTTTAGGAAAATTATGAACTTATTATATATTTGAAACATAAATTACATTTGAAACCAAACTTCATTGAAAAAATTTACCTATTACCACTCCTCATTACCAAATTTTATGTATGGAATGACAGATTTTGGATAATGAAACCCTAAGGACCTAATGGAGACACTGAAATGAATGAAATCATGATGATGTTGACTGAAGTGATGATAATGATATTTTATTTGATGGTACTCTCAACTAAGTGATGACAAGGACCGACATGTAAAATTTTTGAAAGGAGTGAAAATAGCTCTAGACACACTACCCAATGACCAAATTTCTATTTAAAAACCTAATTAAATGACAAAAAATTGACTATGAGAACCTAACAAGACATGACACTTAGATTATTTGATCCCTATTGACAGGCTTAACAGACTGACACTAATAGGATTGATATTCTTCATCCTATCTTTCCCATTGGTCTTTTATATGGTAAATTAAAATACCTTAGCGTGATCTCCATATTTAGCCATTATATTGTGAGATGGAGAACTACCTCCTTTTGATAGGGTCTATAATTATCTATCTTTCTCCTCCAAATAATCTTCAAAGCATCTTGTCATTGAAGGAATTGTCTCACAATTCTAAGTTGATAGTTGTTGATTGCTACTTGTAGGCTTAGAAGCGGTGGTTTTCGGCAAAAATTTCCCTAGCTTATATCTAAGTATAAGAGGCATGCATGTGTAATTTTAAGAATTTTTTTTTTTTCCAATTTCTAAGAAGAAAGAAAAAATTTCAAACTTTCGACAACTCCCTGGAAATGGCACCAAAAAGTGATGGCCCTCAGTATTCCATAAACAATATTATATCCCTGAAGGTCTTTGATTTAATATGTCAACCCAGGGTCTGTACAAACATGAGAGGTGCCATGCACTATATATGTAATCCATATTCCTTCTTACTCTTAAATGCATACTAAATAATGAAAGAAAATGTCATCTTCATCTAGTAAAGGGGGTAAATCATGGAGTGAAACAATCACTCTGCTAACTTACTCTTGCATAAATATAACTAACTGCATAAAATAGAGTTGTGGGAAATAAATTTTCTACTTTATAGGAAATGAAACTAAATTATTCTTATAGGGAAATAAAATATTGGAGCGATGTGTAATTTATTCTACCCTTGTAGGAAAAAAAATCTAGTCTTGTTATGCAAAACATGAAAAAAGAATAGACAAATCTATAGTGTTGTAAGCAAGAATGTGATCATGTGGAGTATGTATGACCATTTACCCCCCGCCCCCCCCTCACCCCCACCCCGACCATAAGAATGTGATCATGATCATTATTCCCCTCTTCACTATATCATGTAAAAAGATTTGTTCAAGTGTTTTTGTAGATGAAATATGCATAATCACGAGAAAGAATGCTAAATACAAGCTATTAAATCTATTTCTATAGGAATTTCTGTACTATTACACAAGAAATTCATGTAGTCGTATATGAATTTCTAGGATTGAAAATGTGAAAAATTAAAGAAAGTAATCTTAAAAATTGTAATACTCCCAATTAGCTATAAGCTAGCTGGAATATTAAATTTTGTTTTTTCTCCTTAGTTAGAAGAATAATAGGGTATGGAGACCCATAAATCTCCTTAGTATGAATTAAATCACTGCTAATGTGAATGGAGATCAATTTAGTGGCTTGATTAAGCACCCTTGTGTGTGAAAAGGGGTTGAAGCATGTAGCCTGGGTCAACTTTGACCAAATCAATAGCGCTAGTATGGAAGGACTGGCATTCATTGAGGGACAACGCAGTTTTGGAGGGAGACTCCATGCATGGAATTAGTGGCTTTAATGAGTGGGGCCTAATGTGAGGAAGGTCACCAAGCATATAAGGAAGGGGATGGCATCCATAGAAGGAATTTTTTTTATTACTATTTTGATATGCTTTGTATGACTTGTTGCTTTCTTCAGCTATTTAGCAGAGACTGCAGCGTTGTTTAGTACAATGGTTTTCCCGAGTGGGAATCCCACCTTCATCCTCGGGGGACTTTGAGTGCCCACTCAGGAGAATTATTTGCACTATATTTCCACATTCCAACATCAGGCCAAGCTCCATCTTTCTTCTACAACGCATTTTCTGCAAAGGGTTTTGTTGTGTTGTAGGGTGCAGTAGTGGAGAGTACATTTCGGTCACTTTAGAGATTATTTTCAGTGGAGGAAGGTTTCCTTCCATTGGGAGGCTAGTAAAGAAGACCCTTGAGCTTTATTGCAGCATTTGGCACCAGGCCAAGTTATCATTAGCCCCTATAGTGCAGTTTCAGTCTTGGACTATGTTATTTCAGGGAGGAGTTGCAGGGGTCGCTTCAATACACCCTTTGGGGAGATGGTTTTCCAGTGAAGGGATTAGCCTTTCAGCTGGAGAGTCTATTGGGAGGAGGCTTCATTCTATGCTACATCAGATCAGTGAAAATTTTTCAGCTATTTATTTGCAGTGAATATTCAGCCCTAGGGCTTTGGTTCACCTTTTTTATATTGGTGTATTTTCCGGAAACCCTCTTGGGTTATTTTGAGAGGTTGTTATAGAGCCTAGATCTTTTCCTTCTATATATCTAGAGGCATATAACAGCCATTTATATCATTGTATGTTCATATGTTTTATTTGTGCTCATCATGACTGCGTTGTAGCAGCTTTCCGGTATTTTTCATATTAGCAGCACCTCATTCTAGAGAGGGGGTTTTTTCATTAGAGGCTTGTGGGATTATGTTGTATGATTTATGCCTCATTATCTTACACTATTTTGCTGCTGATATGATTAATAAAATGGATCCATATTGGATTCATATGTCTATGCATTGATCTTCACTGCTACGCTCCATTTTATGTCTTATATTACTGCTTTCCCCATTTGGGAATATTACAAAAATTGAATTAGCAACTCATGAGAATAACCTAGAAAATAAAAATATTAAGCTCCTATTTTTTTACAAGAAATTACAAAGTGCATCATCCACTAAACTAATTGTGTTAGCAATGAAAGAAATTAATAGCATTAGAAATAAACATCAAAACAAGCAAGAGAAGAGTACATTTTATTTGTTGTATCAACTCTCTTTAATTTTTGTTTGAGTTTCTTATTTTATTTCTCCAAATATTCGCTCCTATTGGCCTCTTGGATTCTTAAGATCATTAATTGTTGTCTAAGTTTGTAGACCTCATCTTCTATCCTAGCCACATCTCCAACTCCTTAATATTTAGGATCAGTTAGATCCATCTCTAGTGTGAGGATATCCTCAATGTGGTGAAATTGTACCCAATGGGAATCGTGGCTTTCTTACCATAAGCTACCCAATAGGGGTGAACCTTGTATTGGTCTTCCATGTGGTGTTGTAGGCCCATGTTGCCTCAATGGTTTTTTTATCCTGGTATTTACTACTCACTTTGGTGAGCATGTTTTCTAGCTCTCTATTTGTTATAACCTACCCATTAGATTTGGGATGATGTGGAGTGCATTTATTGTGATGGATATGATGTTTCTCCACAATATTTTTAATCATGTTGAAAGAGAAATGGGTCCCTTAATATATAACCTCCTCTCTTAGGAATATAAACTTATAGAAAATGTTTTCTCTAATGAAATTTGTGGCATTTTCCATTGCGGCTACCTTAACTACTTCCGCCTTATCCCATTTGGTCAAATATTTAGTACACACAATGATGTACTTATTTTAACCTAATGGAGGATTATTTAGTCCATTGAATTCCATCCTCCATCTTTCAAAAGGATAAATGACACTTGTGTCTATAATGGAATTTCATTTATTGTATTATGACTCCCCATTCTCTAATATTCATTACACTAAGAGGCGTACTAATGATCATATTTGTGAAAATGAGGCCAAACGTAACTAGTTTGGAAAATATTATAAGTTGTTGTTTTGGTTGCAAAATTTCCTCCACATATCCCATCATGGAAAGCTGTTGTTTTGGTTGCAAAATGTCCTCCACATGTCCCATCATGGAAAGCCTCTAGAACATCATGTACTTCAACCTCTCTCACACATATTCTCAATATCTAATTAGTTCCAAGCTTGAACAAAAAACCTACAATCCAGGTGTAGGAGGTGCTTTTCCTAATGATCTTGCATATCTCCCTGTAAGATAAGTGAGGACGACGATTCCTAGTGCTTAGAAAGTTAACTATGTTAGAAAACCAAAAATTGGCGAGGACGAATATTCCTATTTCTTAGGAAGTTAACTATTTTATCAAACCAAAAATTGTATGTTGAGATGTAAAATAAGTGTTCAATTAGAAAGTTATCATATACCACGCCTTCATTTGTAGTCTAGACAAAACATTTGTAACAGTGTCCTCTTTTCAATTATTTTTTGGTCAAAGTACTGCAATAATAATAACCTTCTAATATTTTTAGCATTAAAATCATTCTTATTAATTAAATATTTTGTAGTAGCATGATCATTGTGTGCAAAAATATAATAACTAGTGATATAATGCTTGAACATATTGACAACGTGAATGACAAAAAAAAATTACTTTTCAATTGCAATGTTATTCAATTCTACATTTGAAAAATTCTTACTGATTAAATAAATTGAATAAGGCACCTTATAGTTATTTTGACCAAGCAATGCCCATATTTCCCTTTTTGAATCATCAATGTGGATGTGGAAAGGTAAGGTCTAATTAGGGTATGGAGGACAAGATCTAAGATGATTTTCTCCTTAATGCAATAAAAATATACTTGAAAGTTAGATGACCAAAAAAAACACAAATCCTTGATAAATAGGGAAAATAGAGGAGAATAAATCATTTTGAAATCTGTAATGAACCTCATATAGTATCCTCCATGACCAAGGAAACTTTGAATAGATTTTTCTTGTATGGGATAGGAAGGTGTTTGATGATGTTTACTTTGCTTCGATCTACCTCATCCATTTTTTTGAGGATATTTGATTCCATAATAAAACACATCCACCCAAGAAAATGGAAATCCCCTTCATGACCTGGATGAGATTAATTTATCCACATCTTTGGAGAACCTTGTCAAGGATGGTGAGGCCTCTGAAAAGTATTACCATATAAAGTCGTCCAAATAAATATCTATAGCTTATGGATAATATATTAAAATTAATTACTTCCCTTTGACACGTAGTTGGAGAATTTCATAAGCCAAGAAAGTAGCAAATTGTAAGAAAATTTTCCTCCAAAGACAAAGTAAAATGTTGTTTTTGTTTTGGTTTTTCATTTGATTTAATTTGAAGTTGTAACCACTAATCCTATCAAAATGCTGTGAAGAACTCCTTTCCTAGCAAAAACATCTAAGACATGATCAATGAAAGGTAGAGGAAAGTGGTGCTTCCTAGTCACATTATTTAATTACCATTAATCCACACATATTCTCCACTTTCCTTTCTTCTTAGGAACAAGAACCAAAGGTGATACCTACATAGGATACATGAACCCAATATCTAAGATTTTTTTGGTTCTTCTTTAACAATGTCTTTTAACATAGGGTCCATCCTTCTTTGACGTTAGTGAATGGGATAGTGAGATTATTTCATATAAATGTGATGGGTACAAATAAATTGATGGATTCTTTTCATCCCCTTATAATCCCATGCAAAATCATCAATATATATTCTCAAAATAGTAACCATGTCCTATTCTTGATTAGCAGTAAGGGAGGTATTGATTTTTAACAACTTAGAGTGACATATTTCAATTGTTTTGGTGTTGTCCTTATCAAATATAGTAGTGAGTATTTATTCCAACTCATTGTCCCTTGAGATAATTGGCTACTAGATAGTTTTATCATTATTTAGACCATAAATTCTCATAATAGTAAGATATTAATTTTGTATAAATTAGAAATTAAGTCATATTCATCAACTCGTTTATTACTAACATCCCTATTAATGGTATAAATAAGATAGAATGTTGTAAATATGGTGATGGACCTCTTTAACAGTACATTACAAGTACATTTTTCCATCCTCCAACCTATAATTTCCTCTTTTATTGTGTTTTTTAACATTTTTTAATCATAATGTGCTTAATAGGGATGACAAAGGATGTTTGTCATATTTTGTGTTATAATGTGATTAATGTGTAGGAAAAGAGTACATTTCAAAGGCATTTAACAGGCATGCTGAAGAAGAGGCTTATCCCTTGCATTTAATCACCTACAACTCGACTTGATCCCTAAAATCACTCACCTACAACTCGAAAATCTGCTAGCAGCCAATGCACCTAAGGAATTGAAAGGATCTAAGGGAGCTATATCCACTTTTTTAGAGATTTTAGAGGGAAGAAATCCTCTTTCCAAGGAGTATTTCCCGTAGTGATTTTTTTTATAAATAAGAAATCCTAAGGGCACAATAGGATTCAAACTTTGGGAGTAGATAGGAGCTACTAAGAGCTAGGAGCTTGAGATTGTCATTTTCATTTCCTTTGCATGATGTACTTGAAATATGTTTTATGTCACTGAAAATATTACTGCTATCTTTCATCTGATTTTGTTTCAAAGGGATGAGTCCCCTTGGTTTAGGGCCCAACCTAGAGGATCTAGTCTCTCTTTGTGTATTTTATCCATGCATTGCCTTTGTTAGTAGCATCTCTTCTATTTCTTGATAGAAATTTGGTTATAAATTTTGATGGTGCGGGCCTATCTACCACCTCTCTTGTGGTGATTATGGTTGAGGATTTTTTTACATTCATTTTCTTGTCATCTAACCTGTTACTATTAGATGGACCTAAGTACACCATGTAAGACCAATTTTACCCTAAGTAAAATTGTTTTCACTATGAAAAATAACTTAGTAAACCACCTTTATTAAGTTTTTTATGGTCTAAACAGGAAACCCCATGAGGAAATATTAAATAAATCTACATTTTTTTTATTTTCCTCAAGGAATAATTAGTTAAACAACAATTTAATTAATATTCCTGGTCATATTTAACCCAAAACAGGAAAATTAATTAGATAAATCACTATTTATCTTATTATTTTCTAGGAATAATTATTTAAACCTTATTTAAATAATATTCCTTGTTAAATTTGACTAAATCATTCATAAATAATTAAATAAATCATTATTTATTTGATTATTACTCAACCATATCCTTAAAATAATAAATAAATCATTTATTTATTTATTATTTACAAATAAAGGGATTTGACCCAAGTCAAATTCTTTTTCCCTCCAACAAATATAATAAAATATTCCATAAAAGTTGGACCTTGATTTGGTTAATAGTATTTTAATTATGCACCAATATCTAGACTAACTCAATATTTTGTTATAAATAGAAGGGTTTTTCCATTCACTCACTACCTTTTATTGCCTATAGATCACTTCGCATCTATACTTTTGATCTGACTTTGATCCACCATCATTGTCATATTTTGCTACCATTTTTCTTGTGAGCTCCGTTTGAGCTCCATTTTTTTGTCTGGGTTTTCTACACCATCAAGAGAGAGGGATTTTAGATTTGAAGTGCTGAGGACTTACAAGAACCAATCCCATTGTGGAGGACTGGTAACATCCTTCTATGTTCTCCTCCCAGGTGCCATAAATACAAAATTCTTTAAACATATTCTTGTCTTTTCTATTGGATGCATGGAGCAACTCTTGTTTTTATTTACTGCTTAATGTATTTTAATGCATAGATCTAGATTTTTGTAGCATTTATCTTGGTCAACTAATTGCAGATCTAAAGATATTGGAAGCCATGTTTGTTGTTGGGGTTGTTTTTTATGCGCGGCTAAAGTGAGCCTTTTTCGTGCCCTTGTGATTAAGATTCATACTAATAATATGGTTACTTTCCTTTGTAGTTGTTGTATTGTATATTAGTCCTCCTTTACATACTCTATTTTTTGCATATCTAGGTGTTAAATCACAGTCTTATTTAACCTTTCATGGATATCATTCATATGCATGCTGCAAGCTAGATTTTCTTTTGATGTAGTATATAGATTGAAAATAAAATTCAACTAATCATTTCTTATTTAGTTTCATAAAATCCAACTCATCCTTTCTCATTCATTTCCATTTTGTTGCAAATTGGTTATTATTTTGGCATTATTTTCAAGTTCAAAAAGGATTATTTTTCTACTGTGCAAGTACTATTTTTGTCTTTCGGGATTGGAATGGTCCTCCCATAGTCCTTCTAGCATTATCGACCTCTCTCTCCTCACCTCACAATGCCCGAAAAACTCTACCATCGAAAGCACATTTCTAGGTCATTAAAGGACATTGTGTGCATTTGTTTTTCCACAATATGGGCCTTTGAGAGGTACTGAGCTTGGAAAAAGCCTCATAAAACCTTCATATAAATTCATCTACCATTTCCCACCTTTATATCACCTTTTCCAACCTCATAATTCTCATGGATCCAAACATCTAACAAAATAGGGCTATCATGTAGCAACTTGTAGTAATCATGTAGTAATCTTGTAGGATCCTGTAGCATTGTGTCAACTTGTCCAGATTTTCTCCAAAAGCTTGATTTTCACCTCTTAGCCTTGAATAATTTCCCCTAGGCTCTGATATCATTCTTGAGGGAGACCAAGGACCACTTAGGACTTGACTTTTCTTCACTGCAACACATTTCTGCAATTTGGGTCAGTGGACAGATCTATGAATTTAAAGATACAGTGATGATTTTCTTGATTGCCTCCTGGAATGCCAAATGAAATCTATCGCTGAAGCTAATATCTTTGAATATAGTTATTTAAGTTTGAATTCATGCTCATTTATTTATGCAATATAGATAGGAATGTTTCTCTTGGATTCATGCTTCTTTTAGGGTTTCAATTACAAACCATTGTTATTTCCATTGCATACGTTAGGTTTCCTTTTCAATGCAACTTTTACATTATGCAAATAGATTAGTGTTTCCATTTATCCAAGTATTATAGCCTTTAAATTCCTACAAAGTAGGGTTAGCATTACTTTTTACTAAGGAACATTTCCATTCATTTTCAAGTAAAGAGTAATATTTCCATTTTTGCAATTAGAAAAGAAATTTCCTTTCATGAAATTGATTTCTTTTCCTATATAGATTCAGCTGATATAATGGTCTTTGTATGCCTTTTTATGTTCCATTGTTTGAAGGTGGCATGAGTAGATATTAACCTTTTGTGCATATAGCATTGTCACCTCTTAAGTTTGTACATACCCTGGGTTTATAATTAAAGATGTCTACCTTGGGAGTTGTAACACTCTTGTTGCAATACTAGGGATTATCAAATGGAATTTTACTCTTCTTCATATTCCACCCAATTAGGAAAATCTACTGTACCTATGGTTGAGAAGGAGGGTATAATAAAAGTCATTTCTAGTATTTCTCATTATTAATTGTCATGTTACCATCCCTACATCTGATAGAGCCATCTTTAGTAGCCAACCAAGGTCTCCCTAAGATGAATGGAGATCTATTGAACTTAGTCTTTAGTTGCAAGACTAAGAAATCAGTGGGGTGCTCTCAAGAATCAATTGAAACCATGACATCTTCTATCATTCCCTCTGATTCCATTATTGATATATCAACAAGCTAAAGCACAGTAGTGGTTTTTCTTAAGGAGTATTTAAGGTTGATTTTGAACATAGCATTCCCAATCAAGATGTTGATAGTCGCTCTTAAGTAAATAATAGTATTTTGAATTGGAATTTGATTAATGTTGACATCTACAAATGGGCTACCTAGATCCATATATTTGGGAACAGTCACCCTCCCAAGCAATAGATATTCTATTTTCCCTATGACATTGATTGTGGGGTCATCCCTTTTTCTCCTCCAAGGCCTTTTAACACATTCTTCCCAAAAGCGGTGATTAACTAATCTAAACCTAAGTAAGTGACGCGCTGCCTGTTACGCTCTGCTAGGTTTCCAGAGTGTGTGACGGCGGCCTCGGCCCTCTGGGCGTCTAGGTGGGCTTTGCTGCCCCCTTCCCGTGAACAGATCACATCTTTGCTGCGCTGCGCCTCCCTGGCTGGGCGAGAAGAGTTCATCAGCACTGCGTTTTGGCCCTTGGAATTGGTATTTTGGATTTGCAGGGGCGCTGTGGGAATGGATTGAGTCCCCTTGCTTCGTTCCATTGCTGCAGCCATGGGTGAACCCGGGGGTGGGGAAACCTCTCCCACCCCTCCGCTTACATCCGAAGAAGCCTTCCGTCGCCTACTTACACAGAAAGGGAAGAAACGTCCTGCCCCTGAGGTTCCAAAATTCATTAAAAACTTGAGGAAGTTCCTGAGATAGCCCTGCAAGAAGATCAGCCGATTAAAATTGCCCTTGCCCTAGCTGATAGAGGGCTGGTCGGGCAATTTATGGGGCGTTGGCCATCTACAAAAACCACGGATGATTGGATTCAACGCAACTGGAGGCCACAGCTGAAAAACAGTGTGATCTGTTATGCGGTTGGTAGAGGTTTCTTCATCTTCGAGTTCACCACCAAAGAAGACCGAGATCTGGTTTTTAGAAATGGCCCGTATTTCATGGGAAATCAGGGTCTGTATCTCAATAAATGGACCCCTGACTTCGATCCCTCAGTGGATTTTTCCAAGGAAGTACCAGTCTGGGTTCGGCTCCCTAACCTTCCGATCCACTGCTGGAGCTACCAATCATTGCAAAGGATTTGGAATGGTCTGGGCAGATTCATTGACAAAGAAGACAATAAAGGCCAATACACCTATGCAAGAATCTGTGTGGAAGTTGACTTAGAGGCTGGTCTCCCCGAGGCGATTAAACTTACAGTGGGAGAATGGCATCACTATCAAAAGCTGGACTACGAGCAACTACCTTTCAAATGCAGAATGTGTCACGAACACGGACACTTCCAACGGAATTGCCCCAAATCCCCGGCCAGGACAAAGGAGGACAAAGAAGGATGGAAAGAAATCAAAAGAGGCAAGGCTATCCCTAAGCAAACAGAGAAGAAAAATTCTGGCCCAGAAGGAAAGCCTCAGCCCAATCCAAAGGCCAATGAAGACCCAAAAGTTGGATCCTCCTCAGGTGGGAACGCAGAAACCATCGGGGCTCAAGAAGAACCGGAAGACTTGATGAAGGAAGTAAAAGAAACTGGTACTGAAATAATCACCCCCCCAGCATCAGGAGGCAATGAAGGAAATATAGATAAGGAAGATCATATCAGTCTGGCTTCTGAATCTGATGAAGACTCAGAAGGAAGAACCTATGAATCAGACAGCTCACAAGTCACCCCTATCAAATCAGCCAGGGGTCGAAAATCCAAGAAGAAACAGCGAGAGGAGAAAACTTATCTAGATGTTCTCCAAGGCTCTCAAAAAACTCTCAAGGGAATGATGAATACTAGATCAAGGCGCAAGCATGGCTCGGCTCCAAAAGGAGCCACAATCTCGCAAGCCAATAAATAATGAAGTACGTCTCCTGGAATTGCAGAGGATTAGGCAGCAAGCTAAAATAAGATGCCCTGAAAGATATAGTAAGAATGTATTCGCCTGAAATCCTTCTCATCCAGGAGACAAAGTTGGAGGAAACTCCCCTCCTCCATGCTAGCAAAACCTTCTGGCGCAAAGGTATTGGATGTGATGTCAGTGCAAGAGGCGCCTCCGGTGGAATCGCTACCTTCTGGGATAGCTCTATCTATGACCTGATTCAAAAAGATAGCTCCTCCCATTGGCTTCTCACGAAGCTCCTCCATAAAGACTCCGGACAACAAGTAAGTATGTTCAATATTTATGCTCTTGTTCTTCCTTCTGAGAAAAAATACTGTTGGGACTCGATTTTGTCCTATCTTTCGCTGCACAATCCTGAAAACATTATCATAGCTGGTGATATGAATGTTACTCTTGCTGTAAATGAGAAAAAGGGAGGCTCCCCGGTCAGGGATCCAGCTAGAGAATCGGTTGAAGACCTCATGTTGGGATGGGAATTGGAGGATATCAAGCCCACGTCCGGGAAGTTCACCTGGTCTAACAAAAGGGTGGGCCCAAATCATATTGCAGCTCGATTGGACAGATTTCTAGTCCAATCCTCTTTCCTAACTTGCGGACTAATGGCCTCGTCCAAAATTCTGCCAAACAGCACCTCTGATCACAAACCCATTATCCTCGAGCTATCCACGGATGAAAATCTTGGCCCTATCCCCTTCAGATTCAGTTCATTATGGCTTTAGCATGAGGGGTTCCAAGAGATGGTTTCAGATGCCTGGAACAGACCTGTTAATGGCTCCCCTTTCTACGTGTGGGAAGAAAAAATGAGGGGGCTCAAAAGAAGGCTTAAGGAGTGGGCTAGAACGCTGAAAAATCCTTCCTCCAAAAGAAACTTGGCCTTGGACAGTCTTGCTGCCCACCAATTATCCTTGGAAAACTCAGTTGTTTCCCAAGACCTTCTTCAGAGAGAAGTTGACCTGCAAAAAGAATTCCATAAATTAAGTAGGGAAGAAGAAGAACTCTAGAGGCAGAAATCCAGAGCTCTCTGGTTACAAGCCGAGGACAAAAATACTAGCTTCTTCCACAAACATGCTGAAGCTCGCAAGCAATTCAAATCTGTCAAAGAAATTCACCACCAAAATGCAGTGGTTAAGGATTTTGAAGGCATCAAGCGGGCAGCTCACTCTCACTTCAAAGATCTTTACTCTGCCCCCGATGATCCACCAATGGATCCCCATGCCTATCCGATGAATTTGATTCCTCAATGTGTTCAAGATTCTGACAATTCTATGCTGACTGCTCCAATCAGCATGAATGAGCTTAAAAATACACTGGACAGTATGGATCCGGACAAAGCTCCTGGTCCGGATGGGTTCCCTATTAGATTTTATCTTTCCTGTTGGGCCATAATCAAAAATGACCTTTTGAGAATGGTCAGGAAATCTCAATCTTGTGCTAAGATCGGAGGCGGCATCAACTCAGCTTTTCTGGCCCTGATTCCGAAAGAGAAAGGTGCAGCTGATTTCAGCAGATTCAGGCCAATCTCGTTGTGTAACTCTAGTTACAAGCTGATCACTAAAATTATAGCCAATCGCCTCAAGAAAATCTTACCGGCCATTATCCCTGAAAACCAAGGAGGATTCATCAAAGGGAGAAAGATTCTTGACAACATTGTGCTGGTGCAAGAAGCAGTTCATTCAAGCTATCACCGAAAGGAGAAAGGTATGGTGATTAAGCTTGACTTGGCAAATGCCTTTGACAGGGTAAAGCATGATTTCCTGTTTATGGTAATGAAGAAAATGGGCTTCTCTTCAGCCATCATTAACTGGATAAAAGCCTGCATTGCTTCTCCTTGGATAGCGCCTTTGGTTAATGGTCGACCTTCAGATTTTTTCCAAGCCTCTCGGGGCCTAAGACAAGGCTGCCCTTTGTCCCCGCTTCTTTATGCCATTCAAGCCTCTGTTCTAAGCTTCCAACTGGACCATAATCAACAGACTCAAACCCTGCCTGGCCTTCGTATGGTTCATCAGGTCAAAGATATAAACCATGCCCAATTTGCTGACAACACTTTATTGCTGGGGGGGGCAAGCATAAACTCTGCTAAATCCTTCAAGAAGGAGCTGGACATTTATAGAGAGGTCTCGGGCAGCAAGATCAACTTTCTAAAAAGCACAATCTATAGCTGGAACTGCTCGGTTAAGGAATTATCAGATATTGCAAGGATTCTTGATATGGAAGGGTCCTGGGTCTGGGACTCCTTTAAATATCTGGGGGTACCAATCTTCAAGACCACTCCTAAAGTTGCCCATTGGATGCCACTGCTGGACAAGATTAAAAGCAGAATCCATGCCTGGGGTGCTTCTTGGCTGAATAATGCTGGAAAGATCATTCTGATGAAAGCTGTTCTCTCAAGTCTTCCGTTATATCAGCACTCTATCCTCCTTGCCCCAAAAACCTTCATCAACAAAATGGAAGCTCTCCTAAGGCGTTTTCTGTGGGAAGGGGGGAAAAACAACGAAAGAAGGCTGCATCTTGTTAAATGGGATACTATTAAAAAGCCATTTATGGAAGGAGGTCTTCAAATTTGCGATCTGGCCGCTCAAAATCTGGCTTTGGGAACCAAGCTGCTATGGGACATTGTCTCTGGAAAATTAAGTTGGAGCAAGAAAGTCCTGTGGAGAAAATATTTTCATGGGAAGCGCCTTAGATGCTTGGACCAGCTTCCTAGAACCTCCAAAGGTTCTCCTGTGTTTAAACTCTGCATCAAAGCTCTGGATCACTTCAGTCATAAGCTGTATTGGATACCAGGTAATGGGCAAAAAATAAGAATCTGGGATGACCCTATTCTGGATGATCAACCTTTGAATCAGATGGAAGAACTTACCAATATCAAAGACTGGCTCCAGGCTCGCAATTTAAACACCCTCTGGGACATCTCCACTTGGATGGAGGATAGTCTTTGGGACAGCTGGCAACTGGGGGAGGTCCCTCAGTGGCTGGAAGGTGAAGCCTCTGTTCTCTTGGATAAACTTCAAGGGAAAGCTCCCTTAAAAGCTTCAGCAAAGGACAAACGAGGCTGGGGTTCTGTCTCAGGTTCGTATACAGCTTCTGAAGGCTACAAAAGTATTATGGCCACCCCGAATGTTCCTCCAAATCCTGCTCAATGGAAATTTATTTGGGATTCCCCCTCTCTTCCCAAAATTGATTTCTTCTGCTGGACGTTAGCTCACAACAGTATACTCACTCGTGATAATCTCTGCAGGCGTGGTATGGAAGGACCATCCTGGTGCAATCTTTGCATGTCGGATGAAGAAACTGCTGATCACTTGTTCTTAACCTGCCCCTATGCGCTAGAAGTCTGGAAGGGGGTCCTTATGCTAAACTCTGATAAAATCGAGCTCCCTAGGAACATCCCGAATATTTTCCAAACCTGGAGCAAATTATCTCCGTTTGGTCTTTCCAAAAATCACCTTCTCAAAAATTGCTGGCTGTGGATCCCCAAGATTGTTTGCTGGAAGTTGTGGCTGGAGAGAAACAACAGGTTATTCAGAAATGAACGCTGCAATTCGTCCAGAGTCATCACCAAAGTCAAAGCTCTATTGGGTGAAACTCTTGAAGCCAATTCTGCCAATAAGCCAGGAAAAGCTCTGAACAGAGAGGAAGATCTCTGGTTGAATGGACTGGTCCCTAACCATAAGAACTGTTCCACCATTTCTGCAAGTGTCCATTCCAACTGGGAAATTAGGCTGGAGGAGCAAGAGTTCATCAAGTGGAGGTCGGCACTGAATGATCACTGTCTATTTTTTGACGGGGCCTCCAAAGGCAACCCTGGTAGCGCAGGAGGCGGTGGGGTTCTCTTGGGCCCTGATGGTTCTGATGTGATCAGGTTTGCTTGGGGTCTGGGCAGGGAATCAAATAACAGAGCGGAGGCTCTTGCTCTGTGGCAGGGTCTTTTTCAAGCGCTCAAAGGTAACTTCCTCTCCATTTCAGTCTTCGGGGACTCCAGGATCATTATCCAGGCGCTGAACACCAATAAGAATCCTTCTCAGCTCCACTTATCAGCTATCCTCAGGAAAATTAGACTTATTTTGCCTAAATTCCACAAGGTCTCTTTCTACCATATCCCCAGAAAATTAAATTCCCAGGCAGATATGGAAGCCAATCTTGGCGTTCTGCGAAGTAAAAGATCTCTATCCGTTAACTATGTCGACTCCTTCTGCAATATCCCTTAAGTCCTGTGTTCTCTGGGCCAAGCTGGGTATTCCTCTCCTTCCATCTTCCCTTCTATCTGAACCGCAACATCTTTAATGATCATCTGAAAGCAATCTTGGTTCAACCCCCTATAAAGCAGTCTAATCTTTACTACCTTCTCCGCGCTCTTTGTTATTTTCCTGTTTTATCTGCCGTAAGCATCCGGATGAGAGGAGGTTGTGTGATCTACTTCTGCACTTTTGGTAGAAGCAATAATGCTCTATTCTCTATCCATAGCGCATCCAACGGTTATAGAAAGATGGGCTCCTCTTACGATGCCCTGGATTGCCCAACGAAGGACCTGAACGTTGATCCGGAGGGATTTCAAGCCACCGGCTCCAATCAGCCAGCGCTCATCTGCGGACCTGTCGGCAATCTCAGCGCTTCTTATTTCGATGCCATCTCCATCGTTCCAACTGATCACGACAGCACAGAGTATCGAAATCTGCAGTGGGGTATTGGCAATCTCTGCTATAATGTTTTCTGCCTAAGGAGGAATACTAGGCTCTGCGCTCTCAGCCAGAGCAGCAATGTAATAGCACAATGCCACTGTATTGGCGCCTTCTAATAAAATTTAACCGCTTCTGTCTAAAAAAAAAAAAAACACACATTCTTCCCTGATGATTTTATTATATATGGGAACATATTTAATGGCTTATAAGAGAGGTATATTAACACATACAAAAATTCAATTCCCCATAAACTTCAATCTCCTTAGGTGTATGTGTCTATTTGATGATCAACCTCTCAAGGTAAGGAGGAATTTGAAAAATTTTGTTGAGGTCCAAGTTCCTCTATTTACTTTTCTAGATAATATTGTGTAGAAGGATGAGGAGGTTCTTTCCTGGCCTAAGGTTGATTTCCTAAAATTCTAGGGAATAATTATAATTAATCTTAATATTGTAAAAGAATGATCCTCCTTAATATTGGGGTTCATATTGGATTGGGCAGGACGTTCAGGCTAATCTGGTGGAGCATTATTTTGAGGTGTGCTAAACTATTAAGGATGAGGCATTAAGGCTAGTATCTAATCCATTAGCAGTCTCCAACCTTCGGATACATTATTCCTTGAGGAGACTAGTTTGGAAATTATTGGTAAAGAGGGAAAATAGATTGTTTGGGGTAATTCCATAAGGAAATCATTGTATAAAATGAAGGATTAGGTGGAAAAAAAGGTTGATTTTTAAATTGTTATAGGTAGTTATTGAAATATTTTGGAGGTTTGTAGCCCATACCTTGCAGCTAATAAGTTGTTGGTGTTTTCTCCTTTTTCAGTTAATGAAGCATACTGACTATATTCTTCCTTTAGTTCCTTAGTATACAAACTTCAAATATAGTAAATAAGGACATTTATCAATAGGATGTTTTTCCTCACAAAGTGCACATTTCTCTATTTTGTTAAGTGGACACTAATTTTGAGGGTGTCTTTTAGTGAACTTGCAACAAAATTTATCCAATGTCATTCTTGTCTCCTCTTACTTCATTTTGACCTACAATGTATCCATATATAACTTTAGTGAGTTTAATATCTCTATTTTCATATCTTCTAACATGCCTCCTATTTTATTTGTTGTAAGTACAAGGGAAGAAGAAAAAGGACTTAACATACTTATACCAAGTCTATCTTTCTTTCTTTTTTCTATAGAATTATTTTTTAAGATTTGTTTGATAGTTTCATATTCTACCTAGTAGATGTCCTCGTTAGCTAAGAGATTAACTTTCTCTATCAAATTATCTATTACTCCTTTGAACAAGAAAATTTTTAGAGAGTATTCATCTAGGGTACAAATGTGTGCCCTCTTGTAACTTAATTTAAATCTCTCTTCAAATACTTACGAGGATTCATTATTTGCTTAGGTAATTTTTAATATATTAACCCTTGTATCTTGATCCCTATAATAATATTTGTACTTGTTGCTAAATATTTTCTTGATTTTCTCTCAATTAGCATTTGTTATGAAACCAGCTCACAAAATAGAAGAAAAGATAGATCAATGACTTAGAAATCGGACTCTTCGAGGGGGAAACATCCTTTACATTACATAAATGAACAATTCTTGGATGATACAAATGAAAAAACCTCCTTTCTATATATAGGAGTCCAATGGGTCCCTATAATACTAGTGTATCCCCTTATTGTTGTTATTGTAACCCCCTTATTGTTATTTTTGTACCCTTGTAACCCCCATATTGTTATTATTGTGCCCTTACATTATTATTGTTAGGTCGGCTAGGATTATATTGTGACCCCATGGAGTCCTATATATAGAAAGGAGGTTTTGTCATTTGTATCATCCAACAATTTTTCATCTATGTAATTTAAAGGAGGTTTTCCCCTCGAAGTGGCTTATTTCTAAGGCGTTGATCTCTCCTTTCTTCTATTTTTGGTGATGGTTTCATAACATTTGGTATCAGAGATTTGGATTCTAGGTTTCGCTGCTCCAAACATGTCATCGTGGAATTTTCACTATAAAAAATTTTCTACAAAGGTTCAAAAGCTGAAATGTTTACCACACGAAGCTGAAATCCTGAGGAACTTCATATAAAATTTCAGAACTTGGTTCGCAATATTTTTGGAGATATGATATGCAGAAGTTAAGGTTTTTGTAGGCTCCCGAATTTCTTCTAAATGAGGTGACCTTGGGAAAATCGTCATGACTCTCTCTCTCTGAGCATCGGATTGGAATTATGTAAAAAGTGGTCAAAATTACATGGATTTTAGTTTCCTTTGTATCGATTTCAAAGCCGAAGGAGGAAAAAGTGACACGTCGAACGACGTACAAGTTCGCTCTATTGAACCAGTCCATAATTAGGTCATTGTGGGAGATTGGGTATAAATTTTTCTTGAAGCATCCAAATTAGCTCAGACTTGTGGTATTCAAAAGAAGATTTAGAGGGCTACTATAGGACCAAATTTCAGATATTTAAGATCTGAAATCATAGAAATAATTCAGTTTCAATGTCGAGCTCCTAAAAAGAAAGAAAAAGGTGTGTGTTTGTTTATTTTAATTTGCATGACGTTTGTTTGAAAAAGAAGTTTGAAGTGATTCCAAGGGCACATTGAAGAATTTTTATTAGTATTAGGTTCTATAATTCCTACCAAAAATAATTCCACACCCATTAAGCCCTCAGAAAGCTCTAATATGACGAATGAAGAGGAAGAATTGCAGTATGAGATATCAAAATTACGGTACCAAGTGCAAAAAATTTCGATCTTACAAAGAGAAATAAAAGATGACATAGATGGTTTAAAATTAAAAATGGTGGCTAATTTGGATGGTTTGAAGGATCAAATGAAAGTTAATATGGATGGTGAAGTAGTGGAATATCACATCGAGCATCAACAAAAAGTTCTCCAACTCTTAAAGGATAACCTAACTTTGGTGCAGAATCAAATGAAACAATAGGAAGATCAACATCACAGCGAAAGAAGTTATGAAGTAGTCACAGAACCAAGAACTCGACAACTACCAAATCGATTAATTTCAGAGTATTTAAGAAAGTAGAATAACTTAACCATTGAAAATTCCACATGGGAGGATGAGAATTTTATACAGAAGCATCCATAAATAATCAAGCATTGAGGGAAACACTTGTTTGAAGGAGAGGGGCATGTTAGGTCCCTATAATACTAGTGTATCCCCTTATTTTTGTTATTGTAACCCCCTTATTGTTATTTTTGTACACCTGTAACCCCCATATTGTTATTATTGTGCCCTTACATTATTATTGTTAGGTTGGCTGGGATTATATTGTGACCCCATGGACTCCTATATATAGAAAGGAGGTTTTGTCATTTGTATCATCCAAGAATTGTTCATTTATGTAATGTAAATGAGGTTTCCCCCTTGAAGTGGCTTATTTATAAGGCATTGATCTCCCTTTTATTCTATTTTTGGAGCTGGTTTCATAACAATAATCCTATCTGACATAACAATAACAATGTAAGGGCACAACAATAAAAATAGTTGGCTTATATGGGGCACAATAACAATATTATGGGGACTACATGGGCACAACAGTAACAATAATGGGGCTATACTAACAATAACAATATGGGGATACATTATTATTATAGATACCTAGCATACCCCTCTCCTTCAAACAAGTGTTGTCATCAATGCTTGAGTAGTTCTGGATGTTTCTTTCAAAGTGTTATTAAACCAACTCACAAAATAGAAGAAAAGATATATCAATGACTTAGAAATCAGCCTCTTCGAGGGGGAAGCCTCCATTACATTACATAAATGAAAAAAAATTGGATGATACAAATGATTAAACCTCCTTTCTATATATAGGAGCCCAATGGGTCCTAATATAATCCTAGCCACATAACAATAACAATGTAAGGGAACAACAATAACAATAGTGGGCTTCTATGGGGCACAATAACAATAATACGGGGACTACATGGGAATAAAAATAATAATAAGGGGGTTATAATAATATTAAAAATACAGGTATACGCTATTATTATAGGGACCTAGAAGAATTATTGTTCCCTTTGAGGCTCATGAAATACCTTATGGGTGATGCTTTCAAATTAGAATGGAAAATATTGAGTTTCTACTCATCTATAATATATTCATAATTCTTACACACTACAACAAACTCAAATAGAAAAGTGTCAAGTTCTTTTGTGGTTAGCCCATAAAAGTGAATGTGTATAGATGGATTCATATTCTTCATCCTATATTTCCAATCATTCTCTCATATAGGAAACTAAAATACCTTGGTGTAATCTCCATCTCCAGCCATTATATGGTGAGATTGAGAACTACCTCCTTCTAAGAGGGTCTCAAATTCTATAGCTTTCTCCTCCAGATAATCCTTAAAGCTTATTGTTTTTAAGGAAGTTTCTCACAATTATAAGTTGATTGTTGTTGACTGCTACTTGTGGGATTAGAAGTGGGGGTTTTCAGCAAAAAAATCCATAGCTTATCTCTAAGTATAAGAGGCATGCATGCGTAATTTTAAGATATTTTTATTTTTATTTTTTTCCAATTTATGAAAAGAAGAGAAAATTTGAAAACTTCTGACACTTCCCTAGAAATGGCACCAAAAAGTGATGGGCCTCAGTATTCCACAAACAATGTTATATCCCTGAAGGTCTTTGCTTTAATATTTCAACCTAGGGTTTGTGCAAACATAAGAGGTACCATGCACTATATATGCAAGCCATATTCCTTCTTACTCCTAAAGGCATACTAATTAATGAAATAAAATGTCCTCTTCATCAAGTGAAGGGGGTAAATCATGTAGTGAAACAATCATTCTTCTAACTTACTCTTGCAGAAATAGAACTTATTGTATAAAATAGAGTTGTGGGAAATACTTTGCTACTTTTTAGGAAAGGAAACTAAATTATTCTTGTAGGGAAATAAAATGTTGGAGCAATGGGTACTCTATTCTACTCTTGTAGTAAATAAAATCTAGTCCTACTATGAAAAACAAGAAATAGTAATAGAGAAATCTATAGTGATGTAAGTAATAATGTGGTAATGTGGAGGATGTGATCATATGGATTATGTGAGACCATTGTTCCACCCATGAGAATGTGATCATGATAATTTCTCCTCTCTTCATAGTATCATGTCAACAATAGTTGTTTAAGGTGTTTTTGAGATGAAATAGGCATAATCATGAGAAACAATACTAAATAGAAGTTATTGGGTCTATTCCTATAGGAATTTTTGTAATTATACAAGAAATTCCTCTAGTCCTATAGGAATTTCTAGGACTGAAAATGTGAAAAATTAATGCAATTAAGCTTAAAAATTGCATTAGAAATTCATGAGAATAACTTGGCAAGTAAAAAAATTTAAGTTCCTAAGTTTTTACAATAAATTAAAAAGTGCATCAGCCACTAAACTGATTGCGTTAGAAATGAAATACATTAATAAGATCAGAAATAAACATCAAAAAAGCAAGAGAAGAGTACATAGGGGTCTCTAGAGCTCCTGTGAGTGGGCCCTCCCCAAGGTGTTTATATATCTAATAAAAAACCATCATTATCTACTTAGAAAGAAAGAATTTTTTTCCATTAACATCAATGAATAATACATAAGTTTGAATAAAGAGAATTGCAAAGTTGTATTGTAGTCAAAATGATGTTTTTTGTCCTCCACTAGGACTAGCTTCAATTCTTCTTATTATATGAAATGCTTAGGGGAAAAAATCGTTAATTGGATGGTTTATTTCCTTCCAAAAATCTCTAAATTATGGGAAAATTGTCTCCTTGGAATTTTTTTTGGTCACATCTCACCATCACTACTGATAAACGCTAGACTTCTGTACTCCTACATTTCATACTAATAGTTGATGGAATAAGATACCTATATTTGTGGTAGGTTGTTGGAAGAGGATTCATTTCTCCCAAGAACCTATTCAAATTAATGTGATAAGGCTACCAAAGGTCAGGAAAATAATTAATATTATTAAATCACTTAAGCATTCACTCAACACAAGGCATGACATACAAACCATCAAAATGCATAATAAATAAGGTCAACGGTGCATGTTTTTAAAGTGGGGAGAGGATATAGATGCACCTTTAAGCATGCATTGCAAGGGCCCATCACCAAGGTTGATCCAAATTTGATGGTCCAAATTGATTTTCAGCTTAAATGTGCTCTCTAAATAATGATATAATATAACTCTAAATGATTCAATGATATGGGGTGATTGCAATCTAATGGTCTAGATCAAATTTGGGTTTAAATATGTGCAGTCGATAATGCACTATCCCACATCTAAAAAATAGAAAAATGTAGATTCATATAATATTATGGTTCATATTTAATTTGGGATCAAGGATGCACATCCAATAATTTTCCTTTTCACATCCAAAATATATATGTAGATTTCACTTAATTGATGGTTCAGATTAATTTTTCCCTTACATATGATCAACTAAAAACCAAATCTCTTGATTTTGAATGAACCTTGTGCCAATACTTATACACCGATAAAATCAACTTCCACTTTACACCTCCATGTCATCATTGATTTCATGGTACGAAAATATCAAATATATAAAATTTTCAAAATTTTATATTTTTTTGTCAATGCTCATTTTCTAGAGATTTTCTATCTGCACAAAATTTGTAGACTCATCCTACAATTATCCCATTCCCTCATCAAATCTAAGCCCACGATTGTAAATTCAATATTTATACTTGTTCATTTATTACTCTGAGTGAATTTTCTCCTCTAATTTTAGTAAAAATTGGGAATTTTGCCCCATTTCAAAACTTTTCTTCCATGGTCATTTTTGCAACTTCGCAATCCATCCCTAATAATAACATTTGATGTTTGCATTTATAATACACACCTTTAACAATAAATAAATAAATAAAATAATCTCAAAACAAAATTTGTGAATAAATTTCTTTTTAGAAATTTATGAATTAAAGAAAATATTTCTACCTTCCTATCATATTAACAAGAATAAATAAATTTTAATACATAAAAAATACACAAATGAATACAAGAATGGTCCCAGATAAGCAAAGATATGAGTACCTTCTCAAAAATATGAAGTAGTTTGTGGCTACAATTTAAAGGTGGAAGTTATAATTCTTAACTCATTAAGGAACTAAAAAAACAAAGTGCATATATTATTTGTTTCACTAAATAGTTAGCAGTGTAATATACTACAAGCTAAAATTGAAAAAAAAAAAAAATATATATATATATATATATATATATATATATATATTCAATTTTAACTTGTAGTATATATCTTTTAGTATGCTATAATACAATCCATAATATATTATAGGGATACAAATAATAAATTACAAAAACTTTAGTGAGAAGATTAATCCAAAGCTAAAGTTGGCTTTGGAATACACTATTTGAATTAAATATGAATATTTCCAAGAAGATATTTACAACAAAATTGCTTATATACTCTAAAGAATGTCATTGAATGTGAAAAAAATACCATCTAATAGAAAGCGCACATTAACAACATTCATTTTGGTTACTAACATCTAAAATGTATAAGGTCTGATTCTTATCCCATCATTAAACACAAAAGAAAAACAGGTATATTTTTTCAATGTTTTTTGTTTCACTACATTTTTAGAAATATACTATACTATAAGGATAGAGAAAATTAATAGCAACAGATTTACTGAATATTAAAATGCTGTAAGAAATATCTCTATAGAAAAAACATTGAGATAGTCTAGAGGATAACATTGAACATGCAAAGGATCATATGATAGAAAACATGCAATAACAACATTCATTAAACATTGAGATAATCTAGAGCATAACATTGAACATGAAAAATACCATATGATAGAAATGAAGCAATAACAACATTTATTATGAATAAAAATACATGGTTTAAAATCACCTTACACAAGGGAATAAAAATGAAATTTGAATAATGGAGGTGACATCTGATCATAATAAGAAAAATGAATCAAACTATAAACACATAAAACCAAACACGAATAATGGAGGTGATATTTGATCATAGTAAGAATAATGAATCAAACTAAAAACACATAAAACCAAACAAACAAAATAATGTCACAATAACACTTTTGAGTGCCAAAGTAAATGATATTTTTTCACTCATTCGCATGATATTTTTTCACTCATTCGCTAGTCTTTTGACATTATAATTATCATAGACACCTATGTTTCTTTTAGATAATATGTGTAACAACCCTGGTGAAAATTCCATGTAATAAAGTTAAAATATAACCACGGTCGATGGGACACTTATTCCAAGATGACTATTGGGCAAAACATCCTAGTGTGGGTGTTCATCGGTTTATTATGGCTAAGGAAATGTACAAAGGCTAAGGCTTTGGAAAGTAAAAATGGAATCTTTGGCACATTTATTTATGAAAATAATGGAATTAGGAGAATAGGGAGATGAAAGGGCATAGGTTGCATGTGAGGAGGAAAATGAAGGAAAATAATGGAAAATGAAGAAAATAGAGGCCTCATTGATAAAAAGGCTTCTTAGGATCAGTTGGAAAGATTTTTCCTCACATTTTTTACCTCTCTCATTATTCACTCTCTCTCTCTCTCTCACTCTTGGACATTTATAATTTTTTATTTTTTGGAGAATTCTGGCGTAGGAGAAAGAAAGGCAAGAAATCAGAAAAAAGGAGAAAGAAAGCAAGGAGGAGCGCAAATCAAGCAGCTACAATGGTATTCTTGGCAGGTATCGACTTGGATGTGTATTTTCCTTGCTAGATTTGGAATGCATGGTATTGCATGCAGTTCTTCATTGTCTTGGCATGGTTTTTTCCAGGTGTGATAGTGTTTTCAGCCAAGACTTGCCATTTCCGGATAGCCATGGTGTTGAGGAGTTCTCATGTTTTGGTTTAGCTGGATTTTCGGATGGATTCGAAGCTGAGTGGGGTGGATCTCTAAATTTATATAATCCATGACCTAGTGGTTCCTGAACCAAACTGTGTATCACAGTAAATCCACTAGCCTAGTAACCCCTGAACCATATTGTGGGTTATGGTAAATCTAGGATTATGATGCCTCAATGGGCCTAGGAATCCTCGAATGGTGAATGGTGTGATATATGGTAAAGCTTAGAGGTGTATTTCTCTCCATTCAGGCCTCAGAATCTTGGGTTTTGGATTGTGGTAAAGCCTGGAGAGTATGTCTTAGTTTAGGGCATAATGATCAATTATTCGTACTGTGGGTTGTGGTAAAGCTTGAGAGACTAGGAGTCAGGAAAATTCCTCACGGTTTAGGTGGAGAGAATATGGTGATATCCATGATTTTGTTGGCCCAGTGATTGGGTGTATATCATGGTAAAACCTGGATAACGATTGATGAGGGTAAGGTGGTTTAGCCTCGGGATTCCCTTGTTGGTTTTTCGGTTTGAGTCCCACATTCATGCTTGGAATATGACACGTGGCTGATTGGTTGAAGAGATATTTGGATCATCCAATCTATGGTCGAGTGGAACGTGGAAGTCCAATATCCAGTTGGTTTTTAAATTCAATAATGAAGAGCTCATTCCTTTGGTATTTGGTATGCAAATGTATTGGTTATTATGTGGATTCTATTGCTATTGTGTCCATTGTATTTTTGTTGTTATTATGTTGTTTATAAGCATGTATTTTATCAGTGATGATGTATGGCTTTATCCATGTTTTTTCTTGTAAATGAATGCACAATGTATCTATGGTAAAATATTTTTATTTCATCTTATGATGTATGGGAGCAATGGCTCTTAGCTATTCTCAGATAAGTACGAGACCCCTATGTTTAATTCTATTGTTTACACTTGTAGATGCAATGTTTATGACATGTTTGACGAAATTCCTATCATGGTAGGTGGGGTCAGATGAGTTTCTAGTGATGTGAATGATTCCATGTATTTTTTTTAATTTTATTTATCATCTCCTGAAGTTACAAGAAGTTTTGGGCAATGACCTGGGCTCAGGGGCTAAAATTGTGGTAAAAAATCCCAGAGATGCAGGCACATAATTGATTGTTTGGGGCCCTATCCGCTAACTTTCCAATTCTATCCCATGGCTAAGGGTCTATAGCTGCTCCCTTTCCCTTATATTCCTGTGGATAAGGCTCAAGAGGGTCAAACTTTAGTCCCCCTTCAAGTTTCAGGGGTCAAACTTTAGTCCCCCTTATATTCCTGTGGATAAGGGTCAAGAGGGTCAAACTTCAGTCCCCCTTCAAGTTTCAGGGGTCTTGGAGGGTGGTTTACCTCCTAGAGGCATTTTTGAAGCTGTGTAAGGTGTATTTTTCATATTTCCATCTATTCCACTTCTTTAAGGTCATCTAGGAGGTTAGATTTCATATTAGTAGCCTCTCATCACATGTTTACCCTGATTAGATGGTTACTTAGGTAGATGTGAGAAGAGGGTGTTACAGAGTGGTATCAGAGCCAGGTTCAACCCTTGGACTGGATGGGCAGTGTGTTGATCATGTGGTTATGTTGGCTGCATGCATGTTTAGTATGCTTGTGGTATATATGTGCTTGTTGCATCCATATTTTTTTCACCATGGTGGAAGTGGTGTCGCCATGGAAGTGTTTATGGTGTTGTTTTCAACATATTGTCATAAGTGTATGCTTGTGTATTGTTTGTGCATGCTTGCTTACATATTTTTACATATTGTACATGCATTGCTTGTTTATGCTAGGTCACATGTTGGTCACGCTTGTGTGTTGTCCATGTATGCTTGCTTATGTGATGTGATATTTTGAATATGCATTGGTCGTTCATAATTGGGTATACATGTCAAGTGGGTGCATATGGTCAAGTTTGCATTGGTTTGATTGAGGTGTTTTTGCATAAGCCCATTGTATGAAATCAGTTCATCATGATGATATTGGTATGTTATGATACTAATGTGTTCGTTGAGATACAGTAGGAGATGAAAATAATTAAAGTGAAGTTGCAACAATGGACTATGGGGTAAGAGAAGATTGCCATACAAGTTGGTATGCTTGGCATACATGTATGTGATTCATGGTTGTTGTAAGCATTAGGGTTACTTATATGTTTGTCATTCTATGGTTATTATGGTTACATATGTGATAAATGCTAGTTAATCATTGTAATTATTTTCATTATGGTTATGAGTATTCCCTTCATTATATTGATGTTATGGTTACATACATTATAGATGCTATTTGATTACCGTGGTTATATGTACATGTGTCGGATAGTAATGAATGATATAATCTTGTGGTGGTATGCATTGCTATTGTTGTTTTATGTTAGATAGCTTATATGTTGTTGATGAGTATGATATAGGTTAACTTGTTGTTTTTGTATGATAGTTAGCGTTATGATTAGGTTACATGTTGTTGATGAGCATGATATATAGATTATTATTGTCAGATGCTAGTAACTTTATGATTAGGGTTTTTTCACTAAGATCTTGATGCTATATGTATCATATTGCTTTGGATTGGATTATGCATATGGTTAGGGTTATTAAATTCATATGAGTCGATATATTTGTGATAGTGTATTGTAATAATCTAGGATGACTGTGCATATGTGATTGTTATGCATGAATGACAATTGTTTATGAGTTCGTGATGTGAACATGTTATTTAGTTACTTTTATGGATATCCTAGTCTCATTTATGTTTTCTTGATGTGTTGTGAAGTTATATTGTGTTAACCTAGATTAATTGTGCAGACGATAACCTCCCCTAAGATACATTAAGGTATGAGTTCGTGTATGTTGTATACATGGTGGTTGATCATTTAACTATGTCGTCTATTTTGTGTTTGAGTGTTTGGTGTATATCATGTCTTCTATTTGATTTATCTAACATGGTACATTTATAGTTTGTTTAAATGTTTTATTAATTTCATGATATGAAAATGTGACCGAAAGACTACACGAATGAATGGTCTTGTTTTAAGATGATTGTACTAACGCATTATGTGCTAAGACAATTGATATGTACTTGAGTGTAAGTGTGTGCTAGTTGTAGTATTATGATTTTGACTATAGTTTGATTATGATATGGTTGTTAGTCTTGGTAAATTTTTATTTCAAATTGATAGATATGTTGTCCTGATGTTGATACATACAGCTGACATGTGTGTGTTTATTTGCAAGGAACCGTGATTGGCACAACAAGGTAAGGTAACTAGTTTTTTGTTATGTTTACTTATGCACTGACAGTTATGTGTTTATGGAAGTATGATGCAGGGGATTGCATGGAAAAAGATACTTCCATGAAATATTGAAGAAGGCTCAAATTGAGCTTTCATTTGGAAGTATTGGAAACCATGGGGATTGAGTCATGGTGTTTGTTTCTAATCTTGTGCTTTCGGTCTTTTTTATTTTTTTGTGCTTGATTTGCAGTCTCCATTGCGTCTAGTGCATGATCATGCCACTTTATTCATGGTGCCATATTTTTATTGGTTTTTAGGGTTTTCCTCTTGTTCTTTTCTTGTATTCCCTTTTATTTTTTTATTGTCTTGGGAATTGGTTTGGGAAAGAGGAAATTTAATGGAGCTCGGTGCATGAGTAAGCACAACGAAAGGTAAGAATATGACGCTCGGTTGGGCTGGTTGGGTTCATTGTGGTAAATGTATGGTGGCAGTACAAACATGAGATAGGCAACAAAAAATGTAAAGGGAATGGGTCTGAGATTTTAGATGCCTTGGCTATGTTGGGAACTGTTTTTTTTTATGTTGTGTGCGAATAAAGGAAGTTCTCTTAACCTATACCTTATGATATCTAGTGATTGTGTTGAGATCATGATTATGATGATGTTATGTATGTATGTATGTATGTATGTATGTATGTATAAATGTGTATGTATGTATGTATGTATGTATGTATGTATGTATGTATGTATGTCGCTATATGACAAGGTTTTCAAGGATCATTATTGTGGAGGAATGATTTCTTATGCAAGTTAATGGCATGAAGAGGTTGTTGGTCTTATGATAAATTAAGTGGGAAGAGTAACTTTGACAGATCTATGAGGTCAGTATCATGTGGACATGAAGTGATCTTATATGATAGTACTATGCCTATGTTTATGCTATGGACAGGTAATGTTGAGGGGTACATCAATGAAGTGAAAGTTGTGTGATATTCAACATGCTAGGATAAGCATGGATAGTGGAAAGACACTAGAATAAAGGTTGCTTGTAGGGTCAGTGTGTGGTCTATGGGTGCGCAGTACTATTGTTGTGTATATGTTGTGTATGTCATGTATTCAGTGATTTTACTTATGGTGATGTATAATGATGCATATGTAGTATTGTGTACATATGATGTTGTATGCATGGTGTATATATAGTGTTGTGTGTGTGATGTACATATAGTGTTATGTACATTTGGTGTTGTTTGCATGATTGTACATATGGTGTTGCATCCATCGGATTTGTGTACATGTTGTACATGTGTTTGTGTGCAGGTGGTGTTGTGATCATGTTGTGCATGTGATGCTATGTACATGTGGTGTTGTGTACATGTCATATTGTGTACACATTGTACAAGTGGTGCAGTGTACATTTGGCATTGCAAACACATTATGCAGGTGGTGTCGTGTACATGTGATTTTGTGCAAATTTTGTGTAGGTAATGTTGTGTACAGCTGGTATTGTCTACATGTGGTATTGTGTGCATGACATACATGTTGTGTTGAGGGCATGACATACATGTTGTGTTGAGGGCATGTCATACTATGTATGTGCATGGCATATTCATGGTATCGTGACACGTGTATTTGTTGTGTCGTACTATGTATATGTATATTCATTATGTTGTGGTGTACACCGGATGTAGGTGTATGTTTTGTGTTGTATTGTACACAGGGTGTAGGTGTATGTTTTGTGTTGTATTGTACACAGGGTGTAGGTGTATGTTTTGTATGTCAGTGTAGGCGTATGTATTATGTTGTATTGTACAACATGTGTAGGTGTATGTGTCGTGTACTAGTGTGGGTACATGTAGTGTATGGTGTTGTATGTCATATGAGGGTGTACATGTTGTGATGTATACTACGTGTATGTGTATGTGATTGAAGAGAAGCAAAGGGATTGGGTGTTTTCGAGGTGTGGCAACCAATTTGGTGTGTGTATAGAAAGAAAAAATGCAGAAGTAAGGACAAATGAAGGATAAGTATCAGTATTTTATTTCAATTCTATTATGCATGTGATCTATGATTATGACTTATGATGGATACATGTGACTTGTGATTATGGGTTATGATGATTTCATGTGATTCCTCATTTTTACCTATGATGGTTGTGTTTGAGCTAACCAGATGTGATATGTTTATACATGATGATTTGATTAAACAGCTAGTTTAACTTGTTGTGACAAGAAGTGAATAGAATTTAAAGTGTACCTTATTGACGAGCTACCAATAAGGTATGACTTGAAATTTTTTCAATTTTTTTTTATTCTAATGGAAGTTATGTGCTTGGTACAAGAAGCATGCAATGCCCAGTTGGGTGGTTGAAACCGACTGCAAGAACTAGCATCGTCAACAAAATTGAATTGGAACATGCAGTAGTATGCTAGTAAAGTACTTCAGGAGCAAGGCCATTATGGGAAACTGGTACCCAATAGTTTCCATTCATTTCCATGAGCATGCTATGATGGGTATGATGGTTTTGAGGCAGGTGTATGCCTTGGATTTTTCATCTTCCGATGCGAAGAAGCCTTTCCAAGGGATGGATCGCCTAGGATAGAGGATGCCATGGAACTTGGAACATGAATGACTACACAGAAGGGGATTACTATATTTCCTGACAGATTACATAGCAGAGAAGAGAAGGTCTTGGTGGAATTTCTTTTGGTCATTAGCATTGTCAGATGGAATCAGATGCACGTTGGGAGTGTGCCCTGGAAAAATGAGTGGGTAACTGTTCACTAAGGTTACAGTAGCGTAGGATTGTAGTGTTGGACATTTGATGTAGCTTTCGCTCTGACAATGGATTATGGACTTCCTGGGAAGGAAGTGAATCCTGTTACTACTTGAGGGTGGAGTTTTGAGACTCTTTATTCCCTTGTTGTTGATACAGGCATTGTATTCTTTTATTTGTTGGTTGAGGAAATGTATATATGTGTATATTATTGTAAATACTATAACGAGTTGTATTATAAAGCTCCAATATGTATTATTTTGTCATGTTTTCCACAGGTTGATCATTGTAAATACTACAACGAGTTGTGTTATAAATTTCCATAGGAAGTATGTTTTCTTTTCAGCAGTTTTGCTGAGGTATGTTTGTGGTTGAACACTGAGGACGGTAGCCCCCAAGGGGGAGGGTTCTGTAACAGCCCTCGTGAAAATTCCATGTAATAAAGTTAAAAATAATAACCATGGTCAATGGGACACTTATTCCAAGTTGAATATTGGGAAAAATATCCAAGTTTGGGTGTTCAAAGGTTTATTATGGCTATGAAAATTGGAAAATGCAAAGATAAAGGCTTTGGAAAGACAAAATGGAATTTTTCGCACATCTATTTATGAAAATAATGGAAATTAGGAGAAAAGGTAGATCAAAGGTCACAGGTTACATGTGAGGAGGAAAATGAAGGAAAATAATGGAAAATAAAGAAAATAGAGGCCTCATTGATAAAAAGGCTTCTTAGAATCATTTGGAAAGATTTTTGCTCACATTTTTGGAACTCTCTCATTATTCACACTCTCTCTCTCTCTCTCTCTCTCTCTCTCTCTCTCTCTCTCTCTCTCTCTCTCTCTTGGAAACTTGGATTTTTTGGAGCATTCTGGCATTGGAGCAGAAAAGGAAACAAAGTAGGAAAAAAGATGAAGCAAGCAAGGAGGAGCATGAATCAGAAACAACGGGATTCTTGGAGGGTATCGATTTCCATGTGTATTTTCCTTGCTATATTTGGCATGCATGGTATTACATGTGTTTCTTTGTTGTCTTTTCATGGGTTTTAACATGAATGACAGTGTTTTCAGCCTAGCCTTGTCATTTCTAGATAGCCATGGTGTTTTGGAGTTACCATATTTTGGTTTAGCTGGATTTCTAGATGGATTCGAAGATGAGTGGGGTGGATATCCAAATCAATATCTAGCACATGGCCTAATGGTACCTGAACTAGTATGTGGATCATGGTAAAGCCACTAGCCTAGTAACTGCAGAGCCAGACTATGGGTTGCGGTAAATTTACGATTGTGTTGCCTCGATGGGCCTAGGAATCCTCGACTGTTGAATGGTGGGATATACAGTAAATCCTAGTGGTGGTTTTCTCTCCATTTAGGCCTAGGAATCCTGGGTTTGGGATTGCGGTAAAGCTTGGATAGTATGTCTTGTTTTAGGGCCTAGTGACCCCTGATTCAGAGTTTGGGTTGTGGTAAAGCCTAAGAGACTAGGAGACAAGAAAATTCCTTACGGTTTAGGAAGAGATAATCTGGTGATATCCATGCTTGTGTTGGCCTAGGGATCGGGTGTAGATCACAGTAAAGCTTGGTTTATGATTGATTAGGGTGAGGTGGTTTAGGCTCGGGATTCCCTCGTTGGTTTTTCGGTTTGAGTCCCACATTCATGCTTGGAATATGTCACAGGGGTGATTTCCTAAAGAGAGATTTGTCTCACCCAATCTATGGTTGGTTGGAACGTGGAAGTCCCATATCTATTTGGTATTTACATTCATTAATGAAGAGATCATTCCTTTGGTATTTGGTAAGAAAATGTATTGGTTATTATGTGGATTTTATTTTTATTGTGTCCATTGTATTTTTGTTGTTATTGTGATGGTTATAAGAATGTATTTTATCAATGATTATGTATGGCTCTATCCTTGTTTTTACTTGTAAATGAATGCACAATGTATATATGGTCAAATATATTTTATTTCATCTTATGGTGCAAAGGAGAAATTCTTCTTAGGGATTCTCGGATAAGTATGAGACCCCTATGTTTAATTTTGTTGTTTACACCTGTAGATGCAATGTTTGTGACATGTTTGATGAAATTCATGTCATGGTTGGGTGGGTTTAGATGGGTTCCCGATTATTTTAATGCTTCCATGTATTTTTTTTAATGTTATTTATCCTCTCCTAAAGTTACAGGAAGTTCTAGGCAGTGACCTGGGCTCAGGGTCTAAAAATGTGGCATAAATCCCAGAGTTGCAGGCATAGAATTGACTGTTTTGGGCACTAGACGCTACCTTTCCAATTATAGCCCACAAATAAGGGTATATATATGCTCCCCTTCCCTTATATTCCCACAGATAAGTCTCAAGAGTGTCAAAATTCAGTCCCCCTTCAAGTTTAAGGGGTCTGGGAGGGTGGTTTACCTCTTGGAGGTGTTATTGAAGTTGTTTCAGGGGTGTTTGTCGTGTTTTTGTCGATTCCACTTCCTGAAGGTGATATAGGAGTTTGAATCTCATATTATTATCCTCTAGTCACATTTTTACCCCGGTTTGTCGGTTACTTGGGTAGATGTCAGAAGAGGGTGTTACAATATGATTATTATTACTTAATATTTATTGAACATCTTTTTAGGTTACCTAAGGAGGCTTAGATGCATAGTACTGCCTATATGAAACTATATATTCCTTTTGGAAAAATTTATTTCATTTTCATTTTCAATGAAAACACTTCTATGTTAAGATCATGTAGTTTAAAAATAAAATGTGAAATATTTTGTAAAGAGTACAAATTATATTTTGTGTAAATTGCACACTGAAAACATAGAAAACAACTCACATGGAATAATTATAGGATAGGCTCCCCAGTGATTGCAATCCATATCACCCACATGTATTGTTATATGTAAGATGTATTATTTAAAATGCAAATTTTTTTATTGAATAAGGGAGAAATATTGAAACAAACAAACTAAACTAACAAGCTTTAATTCACTCTTTTGGAGGAGAAAAAGGAAATCAAGGTAGACATATGAAAAGGAAGAAATATTCATATGATAGACAACACACAATAAAAACCATCCATCGTATGTATCTTCAACTTATCTAGGAAAAATGAAAGTCAAATGATTCAAACCTAACTTTAAAAGGATGTGTGTGTGTGTGTGATGCATCGAAAGCTTAAAAAACCCATCTAATTCGACATTTGTTAGTAAAAAGAATCATTCCTGCATCAAATTAAAACACAATCTTATCTCTATGAGGATGAGAACTATATTTGGCCCCCAAAGGAGTTTCTCCACCAAATAATGGGAGAAATTACAATAATGGGTGCATCCCCATGTAGGTTGAGAGTTCATAAATTATTTATGCCAATACTTCAAGCAGAAAATATTTATACTTGGACTCCGTATTATAATTATTGTCCAAAAAATCGAAATTCCTTGATATCAAAGTTACATTATTGAGCATGGTCCATGCAAACTCCATATTTGTATTGGATGCATAATTGAGATTCTATTTAGTCTCTACCCATGATAGCAATAATGCATTGTTAGCTACCCAGTTACGGAGCTAAGGGTGCATAACTAGCAAACTTTGGTTTGATAGTACAATTACAAAAATAATAGAAACTACCACAAGATTCTTAACTATTAAATGTTTCACTACACTAAGTGATCAATGGACAGAATAACATAGACAACTAGAATAAGTACTCAGAACTAGGCATGAAATAGAATAAAAACATAATATAAGCAACCAAAATGCAGTTGAAGTAGGTCTATATTATAACTTAAAAGCCATGGTACAGCTACAGTCTAATATAATGGCTCTCAACCATGGTAAACTACGTGAGAGCACATGTATATACAGTGCTAGCACTTCAAATCACACATAAATAAAATCTTCAAAAATTGTAGTAATCATTAAAAATGGCCTGAAATGTCAAATACATGGACAAATGGTGCAACACTTTATGAAACTTGACCATTCCAAAAGGCATGCAATGCAACACCATACCAAAAAAGTGCATAAATTTCCATGCTACTGGAGTCATCCTACAAAAAAAATTTAACACTCCCATTAAAAATAACGATTCCATGAAATTGTACAAGAAGATCGAGCTTAATGGAGTGTAACTTCACAAAATTTAATTTTATAATTTTTAACAAAAGCCATTAAAAAATTCATTACCCAGTGTCTAGTGCTTTAGGAAAAGCATAATCATAAAGTTTTCAAACCCTAATGAAAAAATTTTCAATCACTGATCTCAAAATATTCAAACCCTAATCACTGATTTTCTTTTGTTGGGTTTGTGTTATATTCTTTCCATGACTAGTCATGCACGGGGGGTAATAGGGGGGGCGATAGCCCGCCCTATACGTTGTGTTGGGCACAACGTACGAGGGGGTCACAGGGGGGTGGTAACCCCCCTTGTCAAGGTCCGGGGCAGCGCCTCGGAAAAAAAATTTGGGTCCTTATTTTCCGGTGGGCAAACCTGCCCATGGTTTTGTGCATGGGTTTGCACATGGTTTTGGGGCATGATGGTTTTCGGCCCCTGGTATTTTGTAGATCTGGTCAAGGGAACTATGGTTATGTTCTAATCCAGGGTTTATGTATGCTTTGGCATGTATATATATGTGTTGTAACATTAAAAGGGATATAACGAAAAATCAAGATGGTCGTCCTGATTTGGGATCCAGGGGAAAATCTCTGTGTATATATTTTTATGTTTATTCTCTCGCTATTGTTTATTTTCTATTTTTAAGATTTGTTTGCAACTAATTTCTGTGCAGGTTTAAAACCTACATTTGATATCAAATCAGTTTCGGCTTCAAGGGGACGCCTTTTGCTGCTGAGGGGTTTTTTGCTCGTGCTTGTGGTATACCCTGTTCAGTGGGAGATCTGCGTGATCGATTCTTGTGGTGAAAGAAGATGGTGAGCGGCAGGAATATAGAGATCGAGAAATTTAATGGTCAGAATTTTGAGTCGTGGAAGCACAAGATGGAGGATCTGTTGGTGGATAAAGATCAATGGATTGCGGTAGATCCAGGTACTAAACCAACGACAATGTCAGATGAAGACTGGAAGAAACTGGATCGGAAGGAAAATAGCACAATACGATTGTGTGTCTCAGATTCAGTATTGTTGAATGTATCTAGGGAAGCTACGGTGAAGACCTTGTGGGCCAAACTTGGGACTTTGTACCTATCTAAGCCTCTGGTGAATAAATTGTTCCTGCGGAAAAAGCTGTATAACCTGAGGATGAAGGATGGAGACTCGGTGACAAAGCATATGAATGCTTTAAATACTGTGGTAAGTCAGCTCTCATCTGTTGATATTAAAATCTCAGATGAAGATAATTGCATCAGTTTGTTGTGTTCTCTACTAGATTCGTGGGATAGTCTAGTTATTGCAATAGGTAGCAATACAACTACCTTGAATTTTGATGACATTATCTCAGCCTTGCTGTCAGAGGAAATGAGATGGAGAAATATGGAGGGTCAAAATGGAGATGCCTTATCTGTACGAGGAAGGTCCCAGAACATAAACAAGAATAAGGTTTCGAGTGGGATATCTAAATCTAGAGGGAGATATAAATCTCCTGGAAAGTTTGTAAAGGTGTGCTGGAAATGCGGAAAGGAAGGGCACTACAAAAAGGACTGTAGATCTAAAGCCCCTGAGAAAGGAAATGGATCTGATGATGCTTTTTTTGCAGAGGCAAAAACCACCTCGGATGAAGGAGGGGATGTGTATTTGGCTTCTTCTTCAAATACACATGTAGATCATGAGTCATGGTTGATTGACTCGGGTGCATCCTTTCACTTCATTCCCCATAGGGAGTGGTTTTGCGAGTATGAGAAATATGATGGCGGTGATGTCTTCTTAGGTGATGATAAGAAGGCCAGAATATTCGGACGTGGAAAAATCAAGCTGAAGTTGCAAGGTGGAAGGATTAGAACACTTCCTGGTGTTTTATACATTCCTGCATTGGCCAGAAATTTGATTTCTGTAAGCAAGATGGATGATGCAGGTGTAAAAATAGTGTTCGAGAAAGATTCCTGTAAGATGGTTCGGGGAGTACTTGTATTAATGTGGGGAGTTCAGATTGGAACTATGTACAAGCTTCAGGGTAGCACTGTTATTGATGGGTACAACAATTCTGTGGTTCCTTAAAGTGGAGCGGAGAGCCTAGCGGTCTCTGGAGAAAAGACCATGCTATGGCATCGAAGGCTTGGACATATTGGAGAGAAGGGCCTTCGGATACTACATGGAAATGGTATGATAGAAGGTATGTCTAATAGCTCTCTGGATTTTTATTTCTGTGAACATTGTGTATATGGGAAGCATAATCGGGTGAGTTTTCCTTCTGGTGCTAAGAGGACAAACAAGATATTAGAGCTTGTGCACAGTGATGTGTTTGGACCTGTGTCAGTTCCATCACTGGCTAAGTCTGTGTACTATGTTTCATTCATAGATGACTTCTCAAGGAATACATGGATATATTTCTTGAGGAGGAAATCTGAAGTCTTTGACAGATTTAAAGAATTTAAGGCTCTGGTGGAAAACCAGACATAGAAGAAGATAAAAGTGTTGAGGACAGATAATGGTGGGTGGTTCTACAAGAAGGAATTTGAAGAGTTCTGTAAGAAGTGTGGTATAGCACAGCAGAAGACTAATCCATACACACCTCAGCAAAATGGAGTTGCAAAAAGAATGAATAAAACACTGATGGAAAAGGCAAGAAGCATGCTCAGTGGTACCGAGTTAGGAAAATAATTTTGGGCAGAGGCAGTGGAGACTGCATGTTACTTGGTTAATAGATCACCTTCATCAACGTTGGAGGATAAGACTCCACATCAGGTATGGAATGGTAAGAAACCCTTTCTTTCACATCTGAGGGTATTTGGATGTGATGCATATGTACATGTTCCAAAGGAGAAAAGGAGCAAGCTGGATAATAAACCTGAACGGTCCATCTTTATTGGGTATAAGGATGGTTTAAAGGGTTACAAGCTTTGGAAACCGGAAACAAGGAAGGTTGTGTACAGCCGAGATGTACTGTTTAGAGAGGTGAAAGATGTTGTTAAACATGAAGTCCTACCAAAGGAACCTGAGAAGATAGAGTTTGAGCTAAAGGAGGATGAATCAGACTCTACAACAAAAGAAGACTCAGAAGAGGAAGAGCCACAAACTCCAGCTGTGAGAAAATCAGTTCGGGAAAGAAGACAACCAGAAAGGTATAGTCCATCTGCTTTTTGTTCAAATTCTTCTTTAACTATAACTGATGATGATCCCAGAACTGTCAAGGAGGTAGTAGATTCAGAGGATGGAAAATTTTGGAAGGAGGCCATGGTTGATGAAATGGCATCCTTGCATAAAAATGAGGCATGGGATCCAGTGGATTTTCTAGTTGGAAGGAAGCCCATCGGGTTAAAATGAGTATTTAAGAAGAATATGAATGTAGAAGGCAAGGTGGAGAAATACAAAGCTCGGTTGGTAGCAAAAGGTTATTCCCAGGTGTCAGGAATTGATTTTGGTGATATTTTTTCTCCTATTGCCAAAGTTACTTCTATTAGATTACTTTTATCTATTGTTGCTGCATTTTATTTTGAGGTAGAACAGATGGATGTGAAGACATCATTTCTTCACGGGGATCTGGAAGAGGATATATACCTAAAATAACCTGAAGGCTTTATGGTGAAGGGGAAGAAAGAGTTGGTATGCAAGTTAAATAAGTCTTTGTATGGATTAAAACAATCACCAAGGATGTGGTATCAGAAATTTGATACCTATATACAGGGACTTGGCTTCACCAAAAGCAAGGAGAATCACTGTGTTTATTTTAAATTAATTGGTGATCGTGTTATTTATTTGGTCTTGTATGTGGATGATATGTTGTTCATTGGAAATGACAAAGAAATTATCCAAGATTTAAAGACCCAGCTATTCTCCAAATTCAACATGAAGGATCTTGGTGCTGCAAACTATATTTTGTGCATGGAAATTAAGAGAGATCGGGCAAAGAGGAAGCTTTGGTTAAACCAGAGGAAGTATGTTGAGACTATATTGCAGAGGTTCAATATGCAGGATAGTAAACTGGTGAATGTTCTAATTCCTGTAGGTACAAAGCTTTCTGTTGAATAGTGTGCCAAGACACAAGAAGAAGAGGAGGATATGTCCCGTGTTCCATATGCAAGTGTAGTGGGTAGTCTGATGTATGCAATGGTCTGTACTAGACCAGACATTACACATGCAGTGGGAGTATTGATCAAGTTTATGTCAAACCCAGGGAAGGAGCATTAGACAACAGTGAAGCGGGTTTTCAGATATTTGTGTGGCACTAGTGATTATGGATTGTGCTACCAGGGAAGACCAGGATTGGAAAGAGTGTTGGACATTCATGGTTTTGTTGATGCAGACTGGGCTGGAGATTTGGACCAAAGAAGATCTAAAAGTGGGTATGTGTTTAGCCTATTTAGAGGTGCAGTCAATTGGATGAGTAAAAGACAGTCTGTAGTGGTGTTTTCAACTACAGAGTCAGAATACATGGCAGCCACTCATGCAAGCAAGGACGCAGTTTGGTTGCAGAGATTGTGTTCAAGTATGGGGTTGGTGCAGCAAGCTATAAGGATAGACTGTGATAGCCAAAGTGCAATTTTCTTGGCTAAGAACCTTGCTTATCATTCAAAGACAACACACATTGATGTTCAATATCACTTTGTACGATATATGGTTGAAGCTAAAAGGGTGTTGCTGGTAAAGGTGGACACTTTGAAGAATGTTGCAGATGCATTGAAAAATTATGTGAGCACTTAGAAGTTCTCTTGGTGTAGAGAAACAATGGGTGTTGCAAAGTTGGGCTAATGACTCAGCTCTCCTATGGCCCCCTATGGAAAGAAAACAACAGGTGGGAGAATGTTGGGTTTGTGTTATATTCTTTCCATGACAGGTCACGCACGGGGGGGGGTGTAACAAGGGGGGCGATAGCCCCCCCTGTACGTTGCATTGGGCGCAACGTACGGGGGGGTCACAGGGGGGTTGGTAGCCCCCCCCTTGTCGGGGTCCGGGGCAGCGCCCTGGAAAAAAAATTTGGTCCTTATTTTCTAGTGGGCGGACCCGCCCATGGTTTTGTGCATGGGTTTGCACATGGTTTTAGGGCATGATGGTTTTCGGCCCCTGGTATTTTGTAGATCCGATCAAGGGAACTATGGTTATGTTCTAATCCAGGGTTAATGGATTCGGGTTTATGTATGCTTCGGTAGTTATAGATGTGTTGTAACACTAAAAGGAATATAACGAAAAAATCAAGTTGGTCATCCCAATTTGGGATCCAAGAGAAAATCTCTGTGTATATATGTTTTATGTTTTATGCTCTTGCTATTGTTTATTTTCTATTTTTAAGATTCGTTTGCAACTAATTTCTGTACAGGGTTAAAACCTACATCTTCATGTACAAAACAATTAGCCATAATAGACCCCTATCCTAGAAGATAAACTTGTGGAACAACTTGGTCGCTCCTTAGTCATCCTTGTCAAACTTCGAGAGATCAACCCCTACAGAAACAAATTTATCAAACATGAATCTTACTACACTTAGAGTGTTTCTAAAGAAATAAAATGTTGAAACCCCATTGGATATTTCTTCAATATCTAGTAGAAAAACAACCTTTGTAATTTTTGAACGATTGTAATGTTTCACTTGAAAGATAATTTGGCAAAAAAAAAAATTGACCCCTGTAGACATGGTTTTATCTGGGAGTTACAGGAGTCATATAATTATGTAATAAAACCTCTCAATTGGATTTCTCAATATAATTCCTTAGCACTATTGGATTTAGGGCCAAAACAAAATTTTCCACCTCCTTTTGGCACCAAAATGATCACTCTCAAAGTTGAGCTAGTTTTTTACTCTTAGTTATTTGATAATCAAAATATAAAAGTATCATAAAGTTCAAAAAAAATTATTTCTATTTTGTAGGTTATTATAAATAATTAAGTTTTTTTTTTCCACTCGTTGTATTGAATATTTATTTTTATATTATTATAATGAAAATAAAATATGTTGTATTGATTTTTTATTTCATAGGTTATATATATATATATATATATATATGCTATGTGGTTCATGATCTCAAAAGATCTTGGTTTGTCAATTTTGGCTCTAAGAAGGCATGGCAACATAGAAGGAGGTGACCCCCTTGAAAGAGTTCAAAAGGGGAAGGCCACATAAGGCTTTATATAAAGATATGTATCCAAGGGCCTTCCTCATAAAAAGAGATAGACATATATTGAAATAATGTTGACAACGACCCATTAGAAAATCCCTTAAATCTCATAATAAACGGGGCACATATATATGAGGTTATTCTCTAAGTCTATCTTCTGTATATGGAAAAGCTAGAAAATGTTATTTAGAAGAGGAAGATCTTGATGATTAGTTTCAACTCGATGACAGTGTAAACCCACTTCGAACCCACTAAGGGGTATTTTAAGGGCAGCATCCAATGCTCTTATGCGTATGTGGGTTAAAAATTGAAGGCCCCTGCTCATTTACATGAATATTTCCTAGTACAAATCCATCTTAGATTCAAGGCCATGAAAATATGAATTCTAAGTACATTGGATGTACTATCTATAAATAACATCTCTAAAAGTATGACACAAACATGCAATGATGTCATTTACACTAGAAGCGTATATCACTTGAATTTTATTACAACATTAATCGCTCCCCCACAAAAATGTGCCATGCTCCCTTGTGATGGTGCATCAACTTTACTTGAGAACAATTTCATGATGTAAAAGGAATTTAAACATGATGTAAATTTAATAGTGCCCCACATTCACCCCCTGGATCACCACTCATGGATAACATGAGGTTATTTCAAGCATTGATGTGGATAATTTTATTTTATTTTCTCTTGTGTATAGTATTCTACATTGACACAACTTATTTTTTTTAACAAACAAAATATTTGTATCGAGGGTTTTCTCCTTGTGCATTAGGGTTGGAGAGGCCTTGTCATTATGAGTGGTCTATTCATTTCCAAGGACCTTATGTGGGAGAGAACTACAAGCTCCATCTCAACATGAAGTGTAGATATTGTGAGAAATTCAGATTGAGGCTTTGCAAATAGTCTAATATAATGAGACCTTAATATAAACTAGAAGTTATATAACCAAAAATAATATATATTAATGTCCAAATTACGAAATGTCATTCTAGAGGAGAAATAGTCATTTTTATTTGTGTGACTAATTATTTAGTTGTGTTTTTTACTCGACAATCAAATTAGTCATTTATAGTTGTGTTGCACAAAATTAGTAGATTTGATCTATTTTTAGTTGTTGTTGCTAAATTTTTAGTCTTGTAATCATTTATTTTCTAAATTCTACTAGTGAGAAGAAGATTTTGTGAATTGTATTTTCTGGTATTCCTAAAAGATAAAATTTAGTATGTGAATTGTTTTTGCATAATTACTTTCTACCAGTTACCACCATGTGGAACCTAAATCATTGTGTGGGTGATATTAATTTATGAGATTTTTATTCTATCTTGGAAAATGAGCTTTCGATATCCCACAAGATGGAACTATATAAAATTGAAGATATTATTGCACCTTTATGGATGCAGCCTAAAGCCAATTCTATCACAAACCTTTTCTAGGACCATAAAAAGAAAATATATAATCTCCAAATTAGAGCAATGATTACACAAGTTCAATCAGAGGCTATACAACAATTTTTCAACTTCTACAATAACTCAAAATATTTAGTTCTAATTACCTTCCAACAAATATTGGATGAACTAGATGATAATTTAAAAGAACAATAATCTCACTAATTCCAAATATTCATGTAGCATTATTTCAAAGAAATTCATGTACAAAGAGTTAGAAAATTGGGACTACAATGGATTGGGTTAACATTTAAGCATTTGTTTGTCATATAACCAATACTAGATTAGAGAGGGGAATTAGTTGTGGATAAGGAAAATGATAGAAATATTGGTTGGATTTCATGCCCCAAAACATATGAACAACTAATCCCTTATGATTATCATAAAATTTTGTGGTGATCAGCATGCAAATTTGGTCATCTTAGATTAAGAATGATTGTGAAAGGTAGATGCAAAATATTATCTAGGAGGAGACGATGAGGTCTATGATTTTCCTCCTCAATTTCACATTTAAACACTCTTCTTACTCATAATACAATATTGTTCCTTCGTAATTTCCTCTTTTTTCTTTACTGTTGATGGTTGAAATTGACCATAATCAACATTAGGGAGATCACCCAGTTAGGGCCCCAATTAGGCCCTTATATGTTTGGGATGGTGATATTGACTATTTGAATAGGCTCCAATTACCCCTCTATTATGCAACCAACTCACAAAATAGAAGAAAATATAGATCAGTGACTTAGAATTCAGCCTCTTCGAGGGGGAAACCTCCTTTACATTATATAAATGAACAATCCTTGAATGATACAAATAACAAAAACTCCTTCCTATATATATGAGTAAAAGGTTTCTCAACATAATCAGAGTTTACATAACAATAATAATGTAATGGAACAACAATAACAATAGTGGGCTTCTATGGGGCACAATAATAACACTATGGGGACTACATGGGTACAACAATAACAATAAGGGGGATACACTAAAAATAACAATAAGGGGATACATTAGTATTATAGGGACCTAACATTCCCCTCTTCTTAAAAAAAGTGTTGTCCTCAATGCTTGAGTAGTTTTGGATGCTTCTGTATAAAATTATCATCCTCCCATGACGAATACTCAGCGGGTAAGTTCTTCCACTAGATGAGATACTCTGAAATTGATCGATTTCATAGTTTTCAAGTTCTTTTTATGCAACCATATCACAAATGAACAATAGGTACCTAACACCTTCACTCTACTTGTTGACTTGTCATATTTCTAATTACTATCAATAATAAGAGGCGTTAGACTTACCCTCTTGCAACTAGCGTTCCAAAAATCATTTCTTAAGCTAACTTAAGGGCTCATCCAAGCCACCAATGAAGTTTCTCCCATGAAAGGAGACTTCTAAAAATGTAATGAATTAATATACATGCAAATGCAATCTATTCTAAGATGCGGGAAGCAAAAATAAATCCAATCTATCTTGTTTAGGAAAAGGAATAGTCCTTATTCCAATCAAGAGCATGATAATGCAATATGGAAAAGCTTGAATTTAGAATGGAATGAAGTTAAAATATCATAGAAATATCTTTAGGATTTGCAACTTGTTCAAACAAATATTCATAAACAAATATCTCGTAAATAGTTATCATATCCTTGTTGAACATACATCTAAATCCAAATGAATATTTCATCCAAGATAATAGATCATTTCAAAATAATAGAATCATCTAAATAAAATGACAAGAATAAAATTTAACTAATATGGAATTAAGTTAATAAATAGCTAGCAGCGTAATGCATAAATCCTCCTCAAATGCAATAATCATCTTTAAATTCATCTTTTCCTAACCCTCGAATATAGCTTGACATAGATATGAAATAACCATGATGTACTCTAATCAAATAATAGTGTTGGAAAATGAAATCATATCCATAAAAGCAGAGAATGAACGAGGAAGGAATGATCTCTTTATTGAGTATCCAAAAAGGCAAAAGTGCTCCAAATGGTTACAAAAATAAATATTTTTCTCTTCTGGTGCAAAAGAAACAACACCCCCAATTCGAAAGTCACATATTCAACTTTCGAGAAGGCACGTCATGGCAAAGAAGGAGAGATTTCTTCTGATTCAATAAATAATTTACTATGATTGTGAGTGATCTTAGAGATTTGATTGTATCCTTTCAGTGATACGATCCTCTTATTGTATTGTTATAAATTGTAAGCCTTTGGGCATCATGGGGTGGTCATTTTAATGAATATCAAGCCGCCATGGCTTCATAGTATTGTGTAATATGACCTTGTGAAATCATTGAGTGAGGTTACCGTTATGAAAAGGAAATCATGTTTTTTGTGTGAATGTGTGGAATTAGTGTGTCTATGTATTTTTGTTATAATTTCTATTTGAATTCATTTAGCCATGTGTGTTTAGCTAACGAGAGAAGTCACAGGTATTATGTGCAGACTTAAACAAGAAGGACAAACCTCCATACAGCTAAAACCATGATTCATCGTTGATGACGAGATGGATCAACGATGATCCATAAACAGTGGGGTGATTTTGTTCAGGACCAACTGTTAGTGCGAGGAGTTAGACATAGTTGGTCGTAGATTTTTCGAACAAAGAATTGAGAGTCCTAATTGCGCCGAGAGGCGCATTCTACAGCCCAGTATGACCCCGATGTGTAAGTATGTCGGAAGCCAAAAAAAAATGTCGGCTTGAACAATAGCTTACATAAACATATAAATGAACAATTAAAAATAAATTTAAACAATACAAACTTAAAATATGAAGAGTTTACTAACACTTAAAAAAGAGATATGGTAAATACTTAAAAAATATAAATAAACCATAGGTATGGTAAACAAATAAAACCTCTTTTTATAATACTCAGGAGGTATGGTAAATAAAAATATATATAAATAAACTAGAGGTATGGTAAATAAATAAAACCGATTTTTATATTTACTCAATAAACCACTTTATATTTACAAAAATTGAAAAACAGGTTTTATTTAGGTGAAGCCTATGGGAAAAATTATTATTAATACCATGGGCCAAATACCATGAGACAAATTATTAATAATACCATGGGCAAATACCATGGGCCAAATAATATATTTATAAAATAGGTATGGTAAATAAGTAAATATAAAAGAGGTAAGGTAAATAAATAAAAATATATCAAATACGATTAGAAATCAAGATCTAGTTATATATGAAGTATAAGGTTCAAATACCATGGACCAAATTATTATTAATACCATGAAAAAAAAAAATATTATTAACCCTAACATTAATATTAAAATATTAATATTATTAAATTTAATATGTTTAGATTAATACAATATTAAATTTATTATATTGTAATATATATTAATATATCATGATATATGATAGAGGTGGAGAAATAGGGGGAGTGACAAGGGAGATATGGAGATAAATTGAAGGAGAAGGGAGAAGAGGAATGAAGAGAGAAAGAGTGAGAAGAGTGAGAGAGTTAGAGAAGGGTAAGAGACGGAGAGGGAGACATAAAGATGGAGGTGGGAGAGAGATAAGGAGAGAGGGAGGGAGAAGGAGAGAGGATTGGAGGGTAGAGAGTGGGAGAGAGAGAAAGAAGGGGGAAGGGAGAGGGAGGTAGGAGAGAAAGGATGAGAGGTGGAGGAGAGAAGGAGGGATAGATAAATGGAGCTGGAGGCGGAGTGAGGAAAGGAAGAAGAAATACATAGAGAGGGAGTGACAAGGGAGAGATGGAGAGAGAGTGTGTATGCTTATGGGTGGGATAAAGATACATAGGAGTGATGGAGACAAGGGGGAGAGAAGGAGAAAGGAGGAGTGATGGAGACAATGGGGGAGAGAAGGATAAAGGGATAGAAATAGTAATATAGTTTGAGAGTGAGATAGAGTGATGGGGGAAGAGAGAGGATTGGAGGACAGAGAGAGAGAGAGAGAGAAAGAGAGCTGGGGGGTCAAATAGAAGGAGGTGAGAGAGGAATTATGAGAGAGAGGAAGAGAGTGATGGGGAAGAGAGGATTGTAGGAGAGAGGGAGAGAGAGGGAGAGATAGATAGATAGAGATGGGGGGAGATAAAGGGAGGTAGGAGATAAAGGGAGAGAGAGGAAGGATAAGGGAGGGGACTTGAAAGAGAGGAGGAGAGAGGGAGGGATAGAAATATGGATTTGGAGGGGGAGAGAACGAGGGACTGAGAGATGGAGAGAGAGAGAGAGATGGGGGAAGAGAAAAGGAGGCAGGAGAGAAAGGGAGAGAGAGGAAGGAAAGGAGAGGGGACTTGAAAGAGATGAGGAGAGAGGGGAGGAGAGAGGGAGGGATTGAGAGATGGAGTTGGATGAGGAGAGAGGGAGGGAAGAATAAATAAATAGAGAGTGAGTAGTGGAGAGAGAGGGGGAGTGACAAGGGAGAGATGAAGAGGGAGTGTGTATGTTTTGGGGTGAGATGAAGAGATAAATAAGGAGATATGGAGAAAAGGGGGGAGAGAAGGGGAGAGAGAGGCATATAGTAACAAAGTTGGAAGGTGAAGATAGAGAGAGAGAGGGGGGGAGAGAAAGGAAGAGAGAGACTGAAGAGAGGTAGGGAAAGAGATATGAAGATGGAGAGGGAGAGAGGGGGAGGTAAGAATAAATACATAGAGGGTGAAAGGTGGAGAGAGAGAGAGAGGGAGTGTTAAAGAAGATGGAGAGAGAGGGAGAAAGGGTAGCAGGGAGGAAGAGAGATAGAAGTGAGTGAGAGAGAGAGAGAGGAGGAGGAGGAGGAGGAGGGAGTGATAGATAGATTGGAGAAAGAGAGTTTATGTTTTGCAGTTGATATAGAGAGATGGAGTGAGATATAGATATAGATGTAAGGTGAAGAGAAAAAGTGATAGATGGAGAGGAGGAGGGACGGACAAGGAAATTGATAGATATGGAGTGAGAGAGAGTGTGTGTATGGTGGGGTGAGATAAAGAGAAAAAGAAGGAGAGATGGTTGGATATATAGATATATATGGGGTAGAGAGGGAAGAAGGTTTCCTGCAGTAGATGCATTGATTTTAGTGTAGATGGTGATTTCTAATCCTATTTGATTTCTTGCACTATATGAATTGATTTTGGTGTAGATGTTGATTTCTAATGATATTTGATTACTTACACTAGATGGATTGATTTTAATGTAGATGATTTCTAATCCTCTTTAATTGCTTGCACTAAATGCATTAATTTCAGTGTAGATGATGATTTCTAATCCTATTTGATTGATTTCACTTGATGCATTAATTTTAATGTAGATTTTGATTTTTGGTTATATTTGATTTTTTTCACTACATGAATTTATTTCAATGTAGATTATTTTTAATCCTATTTGATTTCTTGCACTGAATGGATTGATTTCAATGTAGATGGTGATTTCTAACCCTATTTGATTGCTTTCACTAAATGCCTTGATTTCAGTGTAGATGGTGATTTCTAATATTATTTGATTTCTTGCCATAGATGCATTAATTTCAATGTAGATGTTGATTTATAACTATATTTAATTGCTTGCACTAAATTCATTGATTTAAATGTAGGTGATTTAATTAAATGCATTGATTTAAATGTAGATGATTTATAATCCTATTTGATTCCTTGCACTAAATGCATTTATTTCAGTGTAGATGGTGATTTCTAGTCCTATTTGATTGCTTGCACTAGATGTGTAGATGGTGATTTCTAATCCTATTTGATTGCTTGCAGTAGATGCATTGATTTCAGTGTAGATGTTGGCTTTAAATCCTATTTACCTGCTTGCACTAGACTCATTTATTTGAGTATAGATGTTTATTTTTAATCATATTTGATTACTTGCATTAGATGCATTGATTTTAGTGTAGACGTTGTTTTCTATTATTATTTGATTTCTTGCATTAGTTGCATTGATTTGAGTGTATATGTTGATTTCTAATTTGATGTAATTGGATGTATGATGGTACATTAATTTTAAATTCATTGGATTAATAGTGTGTGTGCAATGATTTCAGTGTAAGCACAAAAAATTATTGACAATGTACATTGATTTTTGTGTTATAGTAATTCAACCTATTAATATTCGAGAGAAAGAGAGACAAGGTATGATGTTTACTACAATAGCTCGAGCTAAATATTTAAATGGTTTACGATTCCAATTGTCCTTTTCAAATAATCAATATGAAAATATGACAAAACTTAAGGTTATATAATTAGATCTTATGAAAATAATCAAGATCTAGTTATATATGAAGTATAAGGTTCAAATACCATGGACCAAATTATTATTAATACCATGCAAAAAAAAATATTATTAACCCTAACATTAATATTAAAATATTAATATTATTAAATTTAATATGTTTAGATTAATACAATATTAAATTTATTATATTGTAATATATATTAATATATATTAATATATCATGATATATGATAGAGGTGGAGAAATAGGGGGAGTGACAAGGGAGATATGGAGATAAATTGAAGGAGAAGGGAGAAGAGGAATGAAGAGAGAGAGAGTGAGAAGAGCGAGAGAGTTAGAGAAGGGTAAGAGAGGGAGAGGGAGACATAAAGATGGAGGTGGGAGAGAGATAAGGAGAGAGGGAGGGAGAAGGAGAGAGGATTGGAGGGTAGAGAGTGAGAGAGAGAGAAAGAAGGGGGAAGGGAGAGGGAGGTAGGAGAGAAAGGGAGAGATGATTTCTATTTGATTTCTTGCACTAAATGCATTAATTTCAGTGTAGATGATGATTTCTAATCCTATTTGATTGATTTCACTCGATGCATTAATTTTAATGTAGATTTTGATTTTTGGTTATATTTGAATTTTTTCACTACATGAATTGATTTCAATGTAGATTATTTTTAATCCTATTTGATTTCTTGCACTGAATGGATTGATTTCAATGTAGATGGTGACTTCTAATCCTATTTGATTGCTTTCACTAAATGCCTTGATTTCAGTGTAGATGGTGATTTCTAATATTATTTGATTGCTTGCAATAGATGCATTAATTTCAATGTAGATGTTGATTTATAACTATATTTAATTGCTTGCACTAAATTCATTGATTTAAATGTAGGTGATTTAATTAAATGCATTGATTTAAATTTAGATGATTTATAATCCTATTTGATTCCTTGCACTAAATGCATTTATTTCAGTGTAGATGGTGATTTCTAGTCCTATCTGATTGCTTGCACTAGATGTGTAGATGGTGATTTCTAATCCTATTTGATTGCTTGCAGTAGATGCATTGATTTCAGTGTAGATGTTGGCTTTAAATCCTATTTTCCTGCTTGCACTAGACTCATTTATTTGAGTATAGATGTTTATTTTTAATCATATTTGATTACTTGCATTAGATGCATTGATTTTAGTGTAGACATTGTTTTCTATTATTATTTGATTTCTTGCATTAGTTGCATTGATTTTAGTGTATATGTTGATTTCTAATTTGATGTAATTCGATGTATGATGGTACATTAATTTTAAATTCATTGGATTAATAGTGTGTGTGCAATGATTTCAGTGTAAGCACAAAAAATTATTGACAATGTACATTTATTTTTGTGTTATAGTAATTCAACCTATTAATATTCGAGAGAAAGAGAGACAAGGTATGATGTTTACTACAATAGCTCGAGCTAAATATTTAAATGTTTTATGACTCCAATTGTCCTTTTCACATAATCAATATGAAAATATGACAAAACTAACATGGGTGAAAATAAGAATAGTAGAAGAAAATAGTTTGAAATCGATCACAATGAAGACTATTCATAATTGACTACATTATTATTATTCACAATTTCTATCATTCAATATTATTACATTTTCACTTTGCATTCAAAATTTTATTTCATCACTAAAATTATTTTACAATATTTATCATCTCAACAAACTCAGGTAACTAATCAAATTTTAAATCAAAATGACTAATAAATCTCAGACATATTTAACATATTTAAAATGGTTATGTTAATATTAGATGTATTTACATATTATTGACAAAATTAAGCATATGTTCCTCATATTATCGATAGATCTTCCTTGGTCGCACACGACTGAAACCAGCCTAGATCCATCTTAACTCCGGATCTATCAAGCGCCGAGAGGAATCAAATCTCTCGAGGTGAAAACCTTTCCTCAAGTTTTGCACTTAAAAAGAGAGGTTTTCACCTCGAGAGATTTGATCCCTCTCAGCGCTTGATAGATCCGGAGTTAAGATGGATCTAGGCTGGTATGATCCAAATTCAAGGCAGATCTGACCTCCCAACCTTATTCGGTGCCGACCTGCAGCATCATCGTAGTCTCGACTCTTGACTTGGTGCGAGACCCAGTCAAGTTGGAAGTTGTACAGAGAAGGTCGATCGGGCCCTTAAGTTAGGTTGTTTTTTTTTAAAGCTTTTAGGATTGGAATTGGGGTCTTACATAACTTTATTCAAAACTGTCATGACCCAACCCATTGGAATACCGATTACTTGAAATTTGAAACTCTATGCTTTGCATAGGTTTTATACATTGTGATTTGTTGGGGTGAATGGAGATTTACAAGTTCCATTCTTGTAACAAAAAGTGAAGAAATCCAATTTCGTGGGCCCATAAACCACAGGTTAGTTTATTTAACCCACCCAAATTTCAACATATGAAAACCCAAGTTGCATCTGCATCATCTTTGATGGACCAATAGGTAGCCAATTTTCCTACAAAAATCAATCTCTATAGTAGTGCAAAAAGCCTCTTCTTGCAAAGAATTGAAACCCCTCAAATTATGTGCTCAAGATCCTTTTCTAATCCTTTGAGTTTTCTTAACGTCCTTGATTTCATCCTTCAAATTATCCATTATCCCTTATAATCCAAAACCATAAACTATTAATGCAAATTTCAATTAAAAAGATATACAATACTAAAATTAATAAATAAACTTAAAAATCAAATCAAATCTTAATTAAATTAAAACTAAAATCATTAAATCTAAAACTAAATAATTTGAAAATGAAGTTACATTAAAGAAAGAGAAAAAAGAAAAATTAAATCGAAAACAACTAAAATAATACAAATAATAAAATAATCTAACAATAAAATAAAACTAAATTCTAAGAAATATAAAATTAAAACTCAATTCTAAGAAATATAAAATTAAAACTCTAGAATAATAAGATCTAATTAGAATCTAATCATAAAATTTAATATAATTTAATTGAAGTGTTTTTAAATAAAATTTAAATTTAAAATAACCAAACTAAATTAAACATAAAAAACTAAAATATAATATCATACAAATATAATAATCAAACTAAACTAAATTACAATTAAAGTAATTAAAAAATAAACTAAATTACAATTAAAGTAATTAAAAAATAAACAAATGATTTTGGTACTGCATCAGTACAAACAAATAAAATAAACCTTTATATAATTTGTATCTCTGCAAATTTTGTGATGCATTGATATGAGGATTGTTAACACTAGAAAATCGTATGGGAAAAAGACATTTAAAAATGTCAAGAAAAAGGTACAGATAAAGGTTTCCAGAGAAGAAATACATTAGGAAGAGCCAAAAAAAAAAATTCTTCCTAAGGTCAAAGGACAAATTTATGAATAGTGCACAGGCAACAAAGAATTTTTTCACACAGTGTAACTTTTTCTTCGATAGCCGCGCACAGCGCGGCTATCCCTTCGATAGCTGTGTGGTCCTGGTGATGATGGAATGTCACGATCTGGGATCACTTGACACACTTGGTTAAAAATATTCTCACTCAACCTAACCAAGTACATTCGTCTTTGAGCCACCTTGAGGCTTTAGTGCAGCACACAAAGGAATCATACGTCTACTCTTGTTTAACCATCCATCTTGGTCTAAGAGAAGGAGGGAGAATTTTAAAATGGTCTATAAAAGCCATCCTTTGGAAGAAGAAAGGGAAACACATTGTTATGTTGGACAAATTGCTCCATAGGAAACCAATTTTTGTAGTCCGGAAACAGAGGAATTATAAGGACTCAATTGTTGGCCACCCAACATCTCAGTCCAAGAGAGAGGAGTTCACCACATGTTCATCGATCTACCATCCTTTGAGAGGGAAGAGAAGCTTGCTAAAAATTTGAGGGAAAGATACCTCCTTGTCTTGGATATTTGAGCTCCATAGCTCAAAGGATCCACTACAAGAGATTTAGCATTATATCTTCTATCACCACCAGCACCTAATAAAGGGAGAAGCTCTCCATTTTGAGTTACTAGTGTGTTTTCTCTATCAAGCGTGTATCTTGTGCATGTTGTTTTTTTTTTTATGTAGTATGCTATGTTTCCTCTCTAACCTAGATTATTACATGTTAAACTTGTTCCACTAATGTTTAACAAACCATTTTTACCTATGACTATTATGTAGGTAAGCAGCCCACCTACTAAGCAAAGTGTATTTTGTATTCCCATGCGCCAATACACTACCACAAGAATGGCGACTCCACTAGATTATTTCTTTTGAGTTAATGGTTGTTGATGTCGGTCCTTCTTTCTACTCAGTTTGTTGCGAATCACCCCTACATCCTCTCAGCATCTCTAATCACACTCAGTGAGAATTTTTTCACAACAGAGGAGGGTATTTTTTCATTATGCCCGTCTGTGCACATTGTGTTCTGACAGACGCGTGATAAGCGCCTGTGGGACGATAACCCGCACGGTAGGACAGTAAGCTAATTTTTGTCATTTTTTCAGTTGTAAAGTACTTGGAAACCCATAAAAAATTCTCATCACTGTGTTCTTTTATTTCATGATTGATTAGGACTCTTCCTTGCTAGAATTTAGCTGAGAAACTAAGTAGTTTTAATTTTGGTTTTTTATTTTTGCAAATCATACATAGTTTAAGTAGGAAAAAGTAAGTGACCTTGAATCCACATATGATGTCTGAACAAATGATTTGTTAATAAAAGATACAAAACACATATCGTAATTATCATAAAAGTAAGTGGCCCATATATTCACATATCTTTAGCTAATTCGAGTTTTTTCAATTTTCACATTAGATTAGTTCAATTTTTCATTAGGAATTGGGACTGGGACCAAACTGTCAAAAAGTAAGCAAGTAAACTCTGCCACCCTTGCACATCATGGTGAGCCTGGGTATGCACATGAACACTTTCCTAAGACAATTTGCCATCTCCCTATAGTGTAAACATATTCTAACTAGGAAAGGTGTAAGCGGCCCATAATCCACACATCATTTTTTTTGCAAGGAACAATCACACATATGGTAATTAGAACAGGATTTTAAATGATCAATGCATATCCACATCTTATAACACTTGTGATTGTACACTCTCAAAGCACACATGAAGCATCAGAAATCATTGGACCAAAAGGCACCAAGTATGTTGGGACCTTTATCCTCTTCTTACAATTGCTTCACCAAAGCACACCCTATCAAAAATTGAGACTCTCTAAAAATAATCATTAACCAAACTCACTAAATTATCCCCACAGGGGCCACAAAAGAAATTATAGTTCAGGTTAAGACCATCGGGGGTAGGAATCTAATAAGCTTTCATGGTCATAAACCATTTTGAAACATAGATGTTGAATTTTTAGGGAGATTAAAATTTGTCTATCTGCCCACGGAACAAATACCTGAGGGTGACCAGAAACCCATTTCATAGGGGGTTAAGATTAGGCCCAGTGTGTGTGGTACTTTTTGGGGCTACCTCACCTATCTAGTGCTTGGTACTAGTAGCTGATTAACAAGAAGCTCAAGACTCGAATCCTTATATGGGACGACGTTACTTTAGTAGCCAAAACTAGGGCATCCTTCTCTATAGGTGATAGTGAAGGCAGCACTTAATCCTCATACCATTACCTTGGTCGATTATTCGGCTACTAGCAGACGTCGCTAGTTCTTTCAGGATGTGACCCACAGTACCCATCAGGAGATATCTTCGCAAGTCCCAGTTACGTTGAGATGTAAGGACGAGTAAGTCAATATAGGCTTTTGATTATCATACGCAAAACAAACAAAACCAAATTTTTTTCTGGATTGGTCACATAGATTTAAATTACAGAAAATTTACCTCTTAATTTTTTTCTTTGTTTTATGCATGTGATCGTGTTTGCTTTGAAATCTTCCTCCCTCCAACAAACGAAAAATATCACCAAGATCAAGCTAGTCGACACCATAATGGACCACCTCTCGATCTAGGTGTTTCTTGGACCTCCCCCCATTAGAGGGAGGAGTGCCAGGTCTCCCGCCATTTAGGCGTCGAAGACGACACACTGCTATTGGAAATACTGAGAGGGGGGGGTGAATCAGTATTCCTTTCAATTAGAGCATTATTTAATCTTCAATTATTATCAATATTTGTACAATGATAGCACTAAACAAAAGGAACACAAATGCACACAGTTTTTAAGGTGGAAACCCACTCCGGGACAAAAGCCACCTAATGCTTTTCTAATAATTCTTTAATAATCAACTCCAATTGAAAATAAAGCCCCAACTTCCTAAAATCTAGAAAATAATTCTTCTCCAGCTCCCACTGGATGGACGCTCCAATGCCCGAGATTCTTCAGTAGTCAACTGAATGGATGCCCCAACACCCAATGAGCTACAACTCACCCTAGCACCACCCTACCACCCTATAGAATAATAAAAGAAGAATGGACTCCTCTGCCAGGGAAAATGGTCCACTTTACAATGATATAGAATGATGTAGAATAAGAAGACACACTAGACCATAACCCCAACTATGACACAACCACCTAATGATGATCCTAGACCTCCCGACACTGCCTCTTCAACTCTTGGCAGATAAACACTAGTAAAAATTTTACAATAATGTATTTACAATGACTTAGTACAATGATACCTTTACAGTGATTGTATGCAATGCTGCCCACTTGAAGACTTCATGTGATGAACTTCTTGCTACTATTCTACACCTTGGTTTATTCTCTTGTCATGTTATCCTCTATTGCACCTTGCTTTGCTTTGCTACCTAAGAAATTCTGGTCCTTTGCAACCCTTGACAACACATGATCTAGCTTTTTCTTGCCTTCTAGGAGCTCGATATTGAATCTGGTGTATCTCTATTATTTCAGATCCCCAATATGTGATTTTTGGTCCTGTAGTAGTCCTTTGATTCTTTTATCCAATTCCATAGGTCTAACCCAATTTGGATTCTTCAATAGAGATTTATGCCCAATATCTCGCAATTCCCTAATTATGGACTGTTTCAGTACAGCGAACTTGTACGGCGTGACACATGTCATTGTTTCTTCATTTGGCTTTGAAAATGATAGAGATAAAACTAAAGTCCGTGCAATATCTACCACATTTTACATAATTCCAATCCAATACTCAGAGAGATATTTATGAAGATTTTCCCAAGGTCACTTCTTTGAGATGAATTTCAGGAGCCTGCAAAAACACTGACTTCCAAAAATCATATCTCCGAAAATATTATGCACCTTGATCTGAAATTTTTACAGGAGCTTCCTCAAGATTATGGCTTTGCCACATACACATTTCAGCTTCTAAACCTTTGTAGAAACAAACTTAGAGAAAAAATTCCACGATGACCTATTTCAGATGGCGAAATCCCTTGCATAAGGAGGATATGAGGATCACAATTTACATAAAAGCTTAAGTTGAGAGGGGCTCCAAAAAGTGAATGTGGAAGGGATTTTAGGGGCTTAAAAAATATTAATTATGACTTTTCAATGACCCATACCACAACCCCATGGGGTTTTAGCCCACTAGCTCGGGTTACAAACTTCAAACATGAATATCTCTCAAACCGTGAAGAATTATGTGGCGTGCCATATATCAACGAAAACATCTCGACAAGAAGAAACCATAAAAAGAATTATTGACTCAAAATATAGTATTTTGGTAGGTAAAATTTCCCATGCAATATTGGGGTAGCCCCTGGTGTTTCTTGGGTAGACATCAATGACAACCATTGATCAAAAATCTCCCCCTTTGGCATTGATGGCAACACAAGTACTCCCCCTGCGATCATGACACCTCTTCCTACAACATTCTCTCCCCCTTTGACATCAATGGAAAAGGGTAACTCCCCCTTACACACAACCATCCTGCAGACCTATACACACTTCCACTCCCCCTTTATATTCTGAATAAGGAAAATCTAATGAGAACTTTGGAGAATCCCAAGCTTTTGGCGAAGATATTCCAATGCCTCACAAGTACTCTCACGATAATCAATGCTCCCTTCCCAATATGCATCTGTAAAGGCATGAATAATGAAATTGTTACCCTTGGGATACCACAAGCCATATTCTGTTGTTCCCTTCAGATATCGAAGAATTCTTTTGATGGAAATAATATGTGATTCTTTTGATGCTGCTTGGAATCTTGCTACTTTTCCAACTGCTTTCATAGCATCTGGCCAGGAGGTTGTTACATATAGAAGACCACCAATCATAGATCTATACAACCTTTGATCCACATCCTTAGATAAGTAGTCTATTCTCAATTTTAAACTCGTTACCATCGGAGTAAGGATGGGTTTGAACTCTTCCATTTTGAATTTCTGGAGAATTTCCTTGATGTACTTCGCTTGACATATAAATATTCCTTTCTCTTGCTGAGATATTTGAAGCCCTAAAAAGTATGTCAGCTCACCAAGTAAAGACATCTCGAAATCACTTTGCATCTTTGTAGCAAACTTATTACTTAGTCGATCATCATTGCTACCAAATATTAGATCATCCTCTTTAGCTATTAGATGTGCTTTAGTTGCTTCATCCAGAACATATATGTCATTTGGAGCTCGACTTGTTGTAGCCACAATTTCACCATACCTGCCTTTCCTGATGTCACATTTTGTGGAGTTGAATAGTATTGTGTGTCCTTGATCACACATTTATCCAACACTGAGCAGATTATGATTCGTGTTTTCAACCAATAGAACATTCTTGGCTAGAGCATATTTACTTCTGAGAGTGACGGTACCTGATCCTATAACATTTGAAGATCCATCATTTCCAAAGGACACGGTTCCATCCTTCTTCTCTTTCAGAAATACAAATTTATTTCTATCTCCAGTCATATGCGTTGAGCAACTGCTATCAACATACCACACATCTTTGTTGTTTTGAGCCTTCAAAGCGAGAGCACAATAATCAGTCTTCTTCTTCTTCCATGTTTGTTTGTTCTGTGGCTTCGAATATTCTTCTGGAATATTTTCAATTCTACAGTCTCTAGCTATGTGTCCAAAGTTTCTACATTTGTCACATTCAATATTATTTCTTAAATGTTCAAATCTATTGATGTTTCACTGAGCCCTGGGAGGTTCATATTTAACAGATCTCCTGGAATTGTATTCGTTCATGGGATATGTGTGACATTCTATAACTTTATGACCAAATTTTCCACATGAATAACAATAGCCATAAAAAATATGTTGGTACCTGGATGGAAATCTTCATCAAGGAATTGTCTTCCAACGTTGTTCTTGTGAATCTTGTCCAATGAAGTCTACATGTATGTCAGATCTCATAGGTTCATTGTATTTTGTTGTAGAAGGTCATGCTTCTTCTTCTTTGTAACAGATGTCAGCTATGTCATTGTAATATCGTTGATTGTTGATGAGTTCTTCCAATGCCCTTGAGTTGTTGGCATAGTTTTGGATAGTTTTTCCTTTCTTCACTTCCTTACGCAATGAGACTACTTCGGCTTTGAATCCTTCCCTTTCTTGGTTGCTTTCTTCCAACTTCTTTTGAAGTGATTCTTCAATGCATTTGTGTTCTTCAACTTCAATTTTGAGACCTTGAACTTGTTCTTCAAGAGTATTGGAACGGATCTTCTCTACCTAAAGCTCTTTTATAAGCTTAATTGCTTCCTTAGAAAAATATTCTATGGTCAATCCTTCTTCTTCGTTTTTTGATACCTCTTGTTTATTGTGCTTGGCTATAAACAATACTCTCTCATTGGCTTCTTCTTCACTGTAATTGTCTTCATCGGATGATGAGTTATCTTCTTTAGAGAGAAAGTTCCTTTTGGATCCTTGCTTGTTGAATTTATAAAAACCTTTCTTTCCTTTTGAGTTTCCATCACTTCTGTTCGGATATTTTGATGTGAAATTCCCAACCTCACCACAACCGAAACATATCAATGGAAGTTTACCTTTGAATTTTCCCTTACCAATTTTTAGTTTTCTTGTAAAGTAAGCATATTCTTCATCTGAAAGACCTTCTTCATCATCTCCATTTTCTTCACACTTGCAGGTGCATGTCTTTTCAATTGAAGGTTGTTTGTCCTTATTGGTTTTCTTAGATGCAACAAACGCAGATTCTAGATGCGAAGTACCCTCTTCTTCATCAAGTATCATTTCATATGCTATGATAACTCCATGTAATTCCTCTTTGCTGAGTTTGTCTAGATTTGCACTGTATTCTAAGACCAATACCTTTGGGTTGAATCTCCTTGGTAACGTTCTAAGAATATTTCGTATAATAGTCTTCTTGTCAACTAGCTCTCCCAATTCTTCCATATTATTGGTTATTTCATCAACATATTGGAAGTATGCAGCAATGTTGCAATCTTCTTTCATTCTGAGTTGCTTAAATTTTGCTTTATAGATTTGAAGCTTTGCTTCTTTGACATTTGAGTCACCTGCATATGTATTCTCAAGCTTGTCCCATACATTTTTGGCGGTTTTACAACCCAACACCTTATGATAAGCAAATTCAATAAGTCCACTGATAATAATATTCTTTTCTTTTGCATCATTTACCAAATTCTTCTTACCTTGTTCATCTATGGTTGATGTAAATCCATTTTGAAAAGTGTCCCATACTTCGTAACCTTGCGTCAAGAGATAGACATCCATTCTTCCTTTCCATAGTGCATAATTATTTTCATTGAACAGAGGTACACCATTCTTGGTATGCTCCATGACCTCCTTCCAGCTGTTAAACTACTATTGAAGGAACCAAGCTCTGATACCAATTGTTGGAAATACTAAGAGGGGGGGTGAATCAGTATTCCTTTCAATTAGAGCATTAGTTAATATTCAATTATTATCATTGTTTTTACAATGATAGCAGTAAACAAAAGGAACACAAATGCACACAGTTTTTAAGGTGGAAACCCACTCCAGGACAAAAACCACCTAATGCTTTTCTAATAATTCTTTAATATTCAACTCCAATTGAAAATAAAGCTCCAACTTCCCTAGAAATTCCAACTTCCTAGAATCTAGAAAAGCATTCTTCTCCAACTCCCACTGGATGGACGCTACAATGCCCGAGATTCTTCAGTAGTCAACTGAACGGATTCCCCAACACCAAATGATCTAAAACTCACCCTAGCACCACCCTACCACCCTATAGACGAATAAAAGAAGAATTCACTCCCGTACTGGGGAAAATAGTCCACTTTACAATGATATAGAATGATGTAGAAGAAAAAGACACACTAGACCATAACCCCAAATATGACACAACCACCTAATGATGATCCTAGACCTCTCGACACTGCCTCTTCAACTCTTGGAAGATAGACACTAGTACAATTTTTATAATAATGTATTTACAATGACTTAGTACAATGATAGCTTTATAGTGACTGTATGCAGTGATGCCCACTTGAAGAGTCCATGTGATGAACTTCATGTTGCTATTCTACACCTTGGTTGCTGCTCTTGTCATGCTACCCTCTGCTGCACCTTGCTTTGATTTTCTGCCCTAGAAAGTCTAGTCCTTTGCAGCCCTTGACAACACATGATCTGGTTTTTTCTTGCCTTCTAGGAGCTCGATATTGAATCTGGTGTATCTCTGTTATTTTAGATCCCCAATATCTGGTTTTCAGTCCTGTAGTAGTCCTTTGAGTCATATTTCAAATGCCATAGGTCTGACCCAATTTGGATTCTTCAAGGGAGGGTTATGCCCAATCTCTCACAATGCCCTAATTATGGACTATTTCAGTAGAGCGAACTTGTACGACGTGCCACGTGTCATTGTTGCTTTATTTGGCTCCAAAATTTATAGAGAAAAAACTACAGTCTGTGCACTATCTACCACGTTTTATAAAATTCCAATCTGATACTCAGAGAGAGAGTTATGACATTTTTCCCAAGGTCACTTATTTGAGATGAATTTCAGGAGCCTGTAAAAACACTGACTTCCACAGATCATATATCCCAAAATATTGTGCAACTTGATCTGAAATTTCTACAGGAGCTCCTCAAGATTTTGGCTTTGCCTCATACAAATTTCAGCTTCTAAACCTTCCTAGAAACAAATTTAGAGCGAACATTCCATGATGACCTATTTCAGATGACGAAATCCCTTATATGAGGAGGATATGAGGATCAAAATTTATATAAATGATTAGGTTGAGAGGGGCTTCAACAAGTGAATGTGGGAGGGATTTTAGGAGCTTAAAAAATATTAATTATGACTTTTCAATGACCCATGCCACAACACCACATGGGGTTTTAGCTCATAACTGGGGTTACAAAATTCAAACATGAATGTCTCTCAAACCGTGAAGAATTACGTGGCGTGCCATATATCAACGGAAACATCTCGACAAGAAGAAACCATCAAAAGCATTAATAACATATAATATAGTATTTTGGTAGTAAAAATTCTCGTGCAATATTGGGGTAGCCCCTGGTGCTGCTTGGGTTGACATCAATGACAATCGTTGATCAACAACTGCCACCAGTATCGGTTCATTCTTTATTGGGGAATTTGTGATTGGAAACCCCCTGTTAGAAAATTATTTATTACATAGAAATGGAACACATAAAATATGTAGAAACACGAATACATAAATAAAATATAAAACAAGATAGACATAGATATATTTGTTTCACCCAACTTGGGCTACGTCCACAGAAACAGCCAGTCATTCCTTTCTATTATCCAGCAAAATTAAGAGACACAACCTAAAGTAGATCCGTTGTAATATCCTTTACTCTCTCATATATTCCCCCTTGCTATTTCTCGCTCAAAAAAATACACACAATACATAGGCGCAATAAAATACCCTCATATAACATGGGGGTTGCCTCCTAAAAAAAAACCCTAAATTAAACACAACTTCCTAACGCGGATCCACTGGCAAGACTGACCCCCGGATTGACCTGAAATAAAAATATTTTACAAGGCAATTTTACATTTGTTTTTAGCTTCAGGGGTGCTTCCCCCAAAACTCCCCGCCAAGGGTGTCTTCAAAAGGTCGTCATCGCCCCCCCTAGACCCCCCTAACGGCGATCAAATAACAAGCAGTGTTGCCACCCTGTTAAGAAAATGGGTTCAATGTGGAAATACATCTAAATAAAAAAGATAATCAGGCTCTACACCCAACAATATCCCACTTTGAGACTGATTGTAGCAACTCCATTGCTACTTCATTTGTTGGATAATAACTCCACTTTGGACCTCGTTATTTCTCATCTTCATCATCATACTTGAAGACCAGTTGAAACTGAGAAGAATCTCAGTTTCTCCCTGGTTACAACTTTTGTTAACATATCTGCAGGATTCTAGAATATCTGCAGGATTCTAGCTAGCGTGTATCTTTTCCAGCTTCAACTCTCCATCTTCCAATACTGACCGTATGAAATGGTACTTGAGATGTATGTGTTTAGTCCTGGAATGAAATGCTGAGTTCTTTGCAAGATGAATAGCACTTTGGCTATCACTGTATAGTGTGCCCATATCATGCTTCTTACCCAATTCATCCATAAACCTTTGTAACCAAATAATTTCTTTACTAGCCTCTGTAGCAGCAACATACTCGGCTTTTGTTGTTGAAAGTGCAACAACACTTTGGATTTTTGAAACCCAACTGACAGCTGTTCCACCTACAGTAAATACATATCCTGTAGTGCTCCTCCTGTTATCTTTGTCACCTGCCATATATGCATCAACATATCCCTGTAGAGCAATGTTTGAACCACCAAAGCATAATGCTTGATTTGTGGTACCTCTCAAATATCTGAGAATCCATTTCATTGCCATCCAATGTTCTTTTCCTAGATTGTTCATGTACCTGCTTACAACTCCCACTGCATGTGCAATATCACGCCTTGTGCAGACCATTGCATACATTAAGCTTCCAACTGCTGATGCATATGGAACTTTAGACATATAGTCCATTTCTTCTTGGGTCTTGGGGCACATCTCCTTACTAAGTTTGAAATGGCTAGCAAAAGGTGTACTAACTGGTTTTCATTCTGCATATTAAATCTTTTCAACACCTTTTCTATGTACTCATTCTGAGATAGTGTTAATTTGCGATTTTTCCTGTCTCTAGTTATCCTCATACCAAGGATTTGTTTTGCAGCTCCCAAATCCTTCATTGCAAATGAATTTTCCAATTTTATTTTGAGCACATTTATTTCCTGCATGTTAGATCCTGCAACAAGCATGTCATCTACATACAATAACAATATAATATAGCTGCCATCATTTTTCCTTTTTAGATAAACACAATGATTAGAGTGACATATAGTATAACCTTGTTCAGACATAAACTTGTCAAATTTTAGATACCACTGCCTTGGAGCCTGTTTTAAGCCATACAAGCTCTTCTTTAACCTGCACACCAATTTTTCTTTCCCTTTGACCTCATATCCTTCTGGTTGCTGCATGTATATCTCTTCCTCCAAATCTCCATGGAGAAATTTTGTCTTTACATCTAACTGTTCAAGATGTAAATCTTCCGCTGCTACAAGACTTAAGATAGTTCTGATTGAAGTCATCTTAACAACAGGAGAAAATATTTCATCAAAGTCAATACCTTTCTTCTGTGCAAACCCCTTCACCACAAGTCTAGCTTTGTACCTCTGTTTTCCTCCATCTTCTTCCTTCAGCCTATAAACCCATTTATTCTGCAATGTAGTTTTACCTGCAGGCAACCTGACTAAGTCCCAAGTCTAGTTATGCATTAAGGAGTCCATCTCTTCTTCCATGGCTAGCTTCCACTTCTTCCTGCTTTCAACCTGCATTACTTCTTCATAACATTCAGGTTCACCAGAATCAGTCAGCAATAAATAATATAATGAAGGAGAGTATCGTTCAGGGGGTCTACTTATCCTGGTAGATCTTCTAACACCACTTTCAGGTGTTTGAGGTGCCTGTTGCTGTTGTGGTAGTTGTTGTTGTTGTGGTTGTTGATTATTATTATTTTCAGGCACCTTTACTTTTTCAGATATCTCATCAAGAACCGCGTATTCCTTGCTTTCTTTTTCTTGTTTCTTTTCCTACAACTGATTCTTATACAAGACCTTTTCATTGAATATTACATCTCTGCTCCTAATGATTTTGTGATTTTCATAATCATATAAGCGATAACCAAAATCATTAGCACCATATCCAATAAAGGTAAATTTCTTTGATTTTGCCTCAAGCTTTGTTCTATTTTCTTTATTAATATGGACAAAGGCCTCACAACCAAATGGCTTTAAAAAAGAGTAGTTTACCTTTTTACCTGTCCATGCTTCCTCTGGAATACCACCATCCAAGGAAATTGAAGGCCCTATGTTTATTAGATAAACAACAGTATCTACAACATCTGCCCAAAATTGTAAAGGCAATCCTGCATGTAATCTCATGCACCTTGCACGCTCCATGATTGTTATGTTCATCCTTTCTGACACACCATTTTCTTGTGGTGTTCTTGGAACTTTCTTCTCTCTACGAATTCCATGCTCTGAACAGTACCTATCAAACTCTTTGCTACAATATTCACCTCCATTGTCTGATCTGAGACACTTCAACTTCTTTCATGTCTCAATCTCAACCAAAGCTTTCCATTTCTTGAAAGTATCAAATACATCAGATTTATTCTGAATACAATAAATCCATGTTTTTCTAGTTGCATCATCAATAAAAGTAACATAATAACGAGAGCCATCGAGAGATGATACCTGAGCAGGTCCCCATACATCTGTATGCACAAGCTCTAATTTTTCGCTCTTCTTTTCTTTCCCAACTCTGAGAAATCTGACTCTCTTATGTTTTCCATAAATGCAATTCTCACAGAAATCCAAATCAACATTCTTCAAACCTGGCAACAAATTTCTTGAGTGAAGAATCTTCATCCCCTTCTCACTCATATGTTCGAGCCTATGATGCCATAGTGTTGCATCTGCTCCTTTGGAAGTTAAAGCATTAACAGAGTTAGAAATACCATTGCATAAATACAATATACCAACCTTTTCTCCTTTTGCTATTACCAGGGCTCCTTTGGTGACCTTCCAAGCTTTATCTGTGAAAGTTGTCACACAACCTTCACCGCCTAACTGCCCTGTTGAAATCAGATTTTTCTTTAGATCTGGAACATGCCTTACCTCCTTTAGTAGCCATTGGTTTCCATTCTATTTTTTTACAAGAACTTTACCCATTCCAACAATTTTACAGGGTTTATCATCACCCAAACGAACTTGTCCAAAATCTCCTTGAACATAGTCATGAAAATATTTCTTATCGGGTGTGGCATGGAATGAAGCCCCTGAATCTACAACCCAAGAATCAATAACATTTTCAAAAGAAAGAATCAAAGCATCTTGTAACACATCACCTGTCACATTTGCTTCATGATTGTTTTCTTGCTGTGTGTCTCCTTCTTTTCCCTTCCAAGATCTACAGTCTTTCTTTAGGTGTCCTTTCTTTCCGCAATTCCAGCACACTATTCCTGATCTAGACTTGGATCTACCTTTCCTTGATTTACTGCGATATCCCGAGCTCTTTCCTCTTTCCATTCTTCTTCCCATAGACTCTGCACTCAAAGCATTTCCCGATGTCTCACCGGAGCTTTTCCGTCGCATTTCCTCGCCAAGGATAGCACCCACAACATCATCAAACTTTAAAGTACTAGATCCAGAGACAGAGTTACTAATGGCCATAACTAAACCATTCCAGCTTTCTGGTAATGAGCACAAGAATAACAGAGCTCTAACTTCATCATCAAAGTTTACCCCTACAGAACTTAATTGACTGGTAACTGTATTAAATTCATTTAAATGGTCTGCAACAGATCCACCTTCCAACATCTTCATATTAAATAGTCGTTTCATAAGAAATACCTTGTTTGAGGCTGAGGGTTTTTCATATAGTTTCGCCAACGTCTGCATCAAACCCTCTGTTGTTGTTTCCTTCGAAATATTGAAGGCGACTGATGCCGCAAGGCACAACCGTATTGTTCTGAGTGCCTTTCTATTGAGAATGTTCCATTCCGCATCTGTCATGGCCGCCGGCTTCTTTGTTTTTATGCTCAATGGTAGGTACAGATCTTTCTGATACAGATAATCTTCCATCTACATCTTCCACAGCGGGAAGTTTTGGCCGTTAAATTTCTCGACCCTAAACTTACCATCTTCCACCATTGCTCCCACTCAAACCAGGAACCCTTCTTTCCTGTGAGTTTATCAACCAAATATACCTTTGGCTCTGATACCAGTTGTTAGAAAATTATATATTATGGAGCAATGAAACACATAAAATATGCGGAAAATACAAGCACACAAAACACATAAAACCAGAGAGACACAGATATACGTGGTTCACCCAACTTGGGCTATGTCCATGGAAACAATTATTCCTTCCTTGATATTATCTAGCATAATGAAGAGACACAACCTACAACATATCCATTTTAATATCCTCTTCTCTCTTAGATAGTCCCCCTTTGTATTTCTCGCTCAGAATATGCACACTATACACAACCGCAATGCAATACCCTCATACAACAGAAGGGTTGAATTCTAGGGAAAAAAAACCCTAAATTAAACATAAATTCTACCATCATATCATCCACCTAATGAATGACCTATATTGACTATGGAATTACAATATTTTACAAGGAAATTTTACATTTGTTTTTAGCTTTGGGGGCGTTGCCCCCGAAACCCCCCGCCAGGGGGGGCCTCCAAAAAGTCATCGTCGCCCCCCTAGACCCCCCTGATGGTGATAAAACAATGGGTGGTGTTGCCACCCCATTAAGAACAGGGGTCCAACACATTGATACATCTAAATAAATAATATAATCAGGCTCCACACCCAACACCCCCAAAGATCACCCAACACCAAACCAGTGGTTGCGCGTGCGAGTCCTACCTCAACCCTTCCTCCAACTCCTAGAGAAGGTACTACCTCTTTGGGGGGAATCAACAAAACATCCATCGGGGCATGCCATCCATCAGGGCACGCCACAAGGTAATATTCCCTAGCCACCTCCCCCAAACCATCACATTCAGAAACATTCTTTTCCATAGTATACAACGGCAGTCAATACGCAGTTACCCTTCTTACCATCACTTAATATTCCAGATCTAACGAAGTTAACTAATGGCCCCATTGCTCATGGCCTTAATTGGCCTCCCATGCCCACAAATCTCCCTTCAGATATACCAAAATTTGAATGGAAGCAAGTGAAATACCCAACAAATCATATCATGACCTTCCACCTATGGTTTTCGTCTAATAGTATCATTGATGATACCATTAGACTATGAAATTTTCAACGCACCCTAATAAGGCCTTCGACGAAATGGTATCTTGAGTAGCATTCTTCTTCTCATGGAACCTTTAGCGCCCTCACTACCATATTCCTTAGTTATTTTCATTCCCCCATCCATCATGATTTCGGAATGGAACTGCTGACATATTTTAGACAAACACCAGTCATCCACCTGTGACCATCTCCACGAATGGCAATGATGTCATAGTTTGTGGAAAGCCAAACTCGAAAGAATTTGGATTTCAGCGGGAATTATTTTGAAAACTATCACAACTGAGATTTCAAAAGACCTGGTGATGCAGAAACCCACCTCCGAGGAGGACGCCATTAGCAAGGCCCAACAACTTGAAATAATTTACACCCAGTTTGGATATATTTTCAATGTCCTACCAAATGCCTCGCGCCAACAAAATTATAGAGAGTTACCAGGCACGTCGAATACTGCAGACAGTTTGCTCAAGTCCTTGACCTAAGGTCACCTAAGCAGCAATAATCGGTACCCATTATACTCGTACGATTCTATCCAGAACGTATCGCAACTTGGCTACCATCAAAGTCAGTCTCACCTTTCTAGAATATGATGAATAGGGTAATACCATACCATCAACAACAGGGAGGCTCATACCCTCCATCGCAAGGGAACCAATACCCAGCTAGGAATTCTGATACAAGAGAGCCTCCCTAGAAATCTTACCACAATTAGGGATAGGGGAACCTATATCCCCCCCTCCCCGCACAAAATCCACCACCAACGTAAAACAACGCACTGGTGAACCTAGTGCAACCATGCCGAACTCAATAGTGACTGTATTACCACCAAGAGAACAAAAATAATCCTCCAAACGCTGCAAAAAATAAGCCTAGGAATAAGAAAAAGGGAGACTCTATACAGGGGGGCGGTAATCAACAATGCCCTCTGCGATATTAGTCTAGGGGAAACCCCAAAAGAAATCAAAACTAAGAGCCAAATAGTAACTCCCAAGGGAAAAACAAGAGACCCAGTCTAAGGACAAATAATTATTGTGCCATATGTGGTGAATATGGCGATTACACTCACGACTGTCTCGAACTCCCCGAAAGGAAAAAAATTCAGGGTAACCGAGGATAAGGGGGACCTACTCAACAACCTGATGTAATGCCAGAAAATTTCCCCCACAAAGGAGTGATTAACACCCAGTAACAACAACCACCCCAAAACGATATCATAGGAGGAAATCATGAGATCTACATGGCTAGCGAAGAATTTTTCTTCCAAAAAAGGAATAGGAACTACGATATACCTCCAAACACCAACCCCTGAGGTACAAGTATGAGTGCCCCTACTGCACCGTTAACTATCTAGAACTTACCTATTGAACCCATTCTAAAAACGGTCAAAGGACCAACCAGGTGTGCAGGATATCACTCTAAAGTCGCTCATAGCTATAGCATCATGTATGATTTAGCTCGATGACCAACTGCCATTTCAACTTTGGAAGTTCTGCAATCATGCCCAAGACAACGAAAATCATTACTTTCTACATTAGGTTTAATCGGCCCTTCTTATTCACGCCTAATGGTTTTCGACCTAGACAAGGCAAGCCCTAGGCTTCCTTCTCTAGTTGCTTTTCAAATATCGATTTCGGTTCAGAACATCACCATACACCAATGCATCATCGATGAAGGAGCATCCACATGTATCATGTCCAAATTAGTTTGGAAAAAGTTAGGATTGCCTGAATTAAAACCATCCAACATCATGCTTATAGCCTACGATGGTTTCCCGTCAGCTCTCTTCGACCTGTATCAAAATGTCCAAGTAAATCTAGCCGACAAGACAATCCTTATAGACATTGAAGTCTTAGATGCAAAACTAGACTACAATATCCTCCTCGGGTAGAGTTATATGTACGCCATGACTGCAGTCACACCCTCTATCTTTAGGGTAATGATGTTTCCCCACGATGATCAGATCATCACCATCGACCAGCTCACATACTACAACAAGAAGCCCATGAATTCTCTTGATGTCATGTAACCATACGTAGACACAACCACATAACCACTAACAAGGTATAAATAATTTAGCCCATGCCAATTCAAACCATCATCCATCCTAGGGTCATTCCTAGGAGATACCCCTATTATACCAGAGGTAGTATCGGAAAGCACGGGGGCACCGGTGCACATGATGCTCTCTTCAAACACTGAAACTAGCCCAAACCCTGTTTTTGTATCCTCCACTCGGATTTATATCAAAAGAAGTCATGGAAACTATGACATTGCTGAATATGGAGTTTGCAATACCAGTGTAGTATTTGGTCCCCCTAGCCATACTGGGAAGTCGATGCATCACCTGTACAGGAATAGCCCATATTGCCCCTCAAGAGGTCATAACAGTTAATGAAACACCTGTAGCAGCACCAACTAACACGACCAAGAAAAATAACAAAAGAGGAAAATTTTGAAACCCCCATGTTACCTAGGGCATTACAACCTTGCACATTGTGTGATGTCATAGGTCATCCTACTAATATTTTCATGGAGTTAGAAGAATTGAAACCCCTTCTACACACCGAAAGAAATGATGTGACCTTCAATTCCCATAAAAAGGAATAGACCACGAACAACCAAGGGAAAGCATTACGCACCAATCACGCATGCGCCATATGCGACCATTATGGGCATTATACCCATCACTGCCCAAATATGCAACGATATATGAATGCCTTGAAAGCCATAGAACAATCTTACCAGGAGGACCCCTTAGCACCACCCATTCAAATGGACAAGAGTAAAACTAAAACCATACTATACGTACGAGAGGAACCTCCATCTTGCTCATATACAGTCACCCCAACATCCCAGAGATGGTAAATAGAAGCCACACTACATGTCCCAGTTTTTGCACTATGTGACGACCGAGATCACTTAATCAAGTAGTGCCTTGAGTTAAGGGCATTTAACCATTGGTATCAAATCCCACAAGTTTCCCAAAGCAACTTAGTTCGGTAGAGACGACATATGTGCCAAATTTTCCAAAGCAACCACCACGTGCGACATTATCTCCACATCTGTCGATTCCGGTCTATGTTGGATTTTTTTATCACTAAGTTGGTAAATATGGGCTGCTCCACCAATCAACCTAGAGTAACTCTTTCAAACCAACTTCTAGCTGAAAATTAGCCCTTTCAGCCTGAGAGGGCTCTCTCAAAGATATTGATAATATTATGTAAATGAAGCTCACAGATGGCTAACTCTAACAAAATTGTTTTAGGTGTGCTTGTTTGCAGGTAAAATATGTATATAATTCACTACCATTGGGCTTATGGAGTCATTGTTAAGAAACTCAGTTACATGGTTCTTCTTGTGGAAGCTAAGGCATAGATGTTTTTATGAAAAGGAAATACACACATATACATAGTATTTTAATGCTTGAAGTAAGTTAGAGCATGATTTACCTGAATTCTAAGTAATCAAACATTAAAGTACTGAAGGCAAAATAGCAAGATGCATAAGACAAGTGCTCATGAAAACATCAGATGAATCTCAAGTGAAGAAAAATCCAACAGTCACTGTATATTACTGATAAGAAAATGTTCACAATAGTAGTCATGTAGTTACATCATTCAACCTTCTATTCTTCAAAATTTTGCCTATTAATAGGCTTCAATCTCTTTACATTGTATCTACCTACATGGCTATATCATCGAGTCCCTTTGCTGACACCTATCTTAGCAATAAGAAAATTGCATGGAAATAAAACTGACAGCTACTAACTTTAGGACTTAGAGACCTACTAGGACTCTACAACCTATTTATTACATCAACCAACTGAATGACTGCATATTTACATCGAAGATAGTCATGTGCTTGGGTGGCACTAGGCATGATCAAAACATAATTTCCCCCACCAAGTTAGGAGACTAGTCTTCCTACTTTTAAGGAAGTAGTGTCATGATAAATGATGATTTTCTTCATGATGAGCTGGTGGACTGAAAAACCTTGTCGAAGGCCATGCCTCCACCAAAATATTCCTCTTATACTCTTTAAACATTCCACATGACTATCTTACCTCCAATAGACCATCAAAACTCAAAAATGCTACAAATACTTTCTCGTTGCAAAAACAGAAAATCTGTACAAATCCATATTTGCATGGACCCCCAATTCAAGAAAATGACAAAAATGAAAAGTGGGATGTTTAAGGTCCTACCTGACACTAACAGCATGAATCCCAAGTATTCAAGCTGACCGCAACAACAAGAAAATATTGGGAACAAGAGCTCAGCTCTGACCTCAGACCCTCAAAAGAAGAAAATGAGTTGAAATGAACCATATTGGCTCATATATCGACCTTTTCTCATTTTTCAACAGACCATAACTGGAGGTCAGAGTACCCAATCACAAAACTGCGAGAAACACGGTGATAAGCACTTCATCATGTTCAAACCAAGCCCTATAAATCCACACCTTAGAAAAATTCATTTTCAGGCACAACGTCCACCATACTACAGTCCAAGGATGCCCTTTATTATTTCTTTAAATTCAAATTATTTCAAATATGTCTGTATGAAAAAGATGCTTTTTACTTGGCGTATAGGTTGCAAGTATTACAAACATGCCAAATCACCATATGTCCCAGCCAACAAAGGTACAAGAGTAGGTATCATTCTACCCCCAGCATGATAGGATCCCTAAGAAGCTTTGCATATCGTGACATCATTTCTTCAAAGAAATAGACCATGGGTTTCATTCACCTGACCATGTTTATCATCACCCCACCTTGCACATGATAAACACCCTTGCAGGTCAGTAGAACCTCACCCTCCATGGTGTCCATCACTCATGTAGACCATACACCAAAGGTCTGGAGCCATGGCCATAAAACGTTGATCCCGAGAAGCACTTCATGTTCATTCACCCATCATACATTAAGTCAAGTTTTACTCATGTCATGTTAAAACCCATTTCTCGAGCTACCATTATCACAAGCAGATTAGAAAAAATGCACCACAATGTTTCAAATTTGTTCTATCACACCCCCGTCAGCATCGCCCATCTATGATATTTTTCATCTGCTTCATCACCCTCGCACCGAGACCAACCAATGGGGCCCCCACCCTCAGCAAAGCACACTCCTCACACCATAGTGAAGGACTATTCACGTTTATAGGGGCACCTATCTCTGTGCTTGTACATCCAAACCCATTTTATATTATTTTGGCAAGTGTACAAAGATTTTTTTTTTTTAGAGAACTCCCACCCATCCATTTACATTTCTCACCTAGTATAAGTCTCTAATCACCCTTGGTCAGAGCTATGCATTCTTTTACCACACCCAACCATGACACCCATAGCAACCATACACCCACCCTAGATTTCCTACCCACTCTAGGGATTTCCTCAGCAGAAATTGTTATGACAGCCTCCACTCGCATTTACAACTCCGACCTCAGGCCACTTAACTACCATCATCAGTGATAACCATTTCTTGACATCATTCCTAGTTAACCCATCACACCACACCCTACTACATCAAAAACCCTGGTCCCTTGTATCAATACTCATTTCGATCGGTTGATGCTTCCTTCTTGTTGACTACAACAACCCTTTTCCAAGAAGGAGGTAGTACCTTGGATGACTCCTCACCTCAATAGAGGCATCCCCAAATGGAACTATGGGAATCATCATTGCCATTGATGTCATCGATCCTCTTGAAATTCAAATACAAGATAAGCTTTCATGTCAAGATGGTACCGTACTTCATATCTATTGCACTCTGTCAGAATTCGTCGAAGACTCGTGACTTTATAAGCATCTCTTTCAGCAATGCTTACACGGGAAGGTCCCGACAGTCAAATACCCATGCATATAATGAGCACTTGTTTTAAACAAACGTGTCATAGCAATATTATGCATGTGGGAACCACATTCAACCTTCTTTAAAAGAAAAACGCCCTCGAGGGTGTCAGCAACTGTCGTCATCAACCAGCGTCAAGTTACTACCAAAAGTGGCATAAACAAAACCATTATTTGTCAGATAATTTTAACTAGTCAAAATATCATGAGCATTGGACATGCCTGCCTCGTAGAAATATTTTATTCATTCTATCTCTTGTAGGTTTCCAAACAGAGCATGGTATCTTTTTTACTTAAGACAAGGAGTCTCCCAACTCAGTTCTAAAGCAAGTTACTCTCTCTCTCTCACACAAAAGGATTACACAGAAAAAGAAACCATAATGTATTTCAGCTATACAATTTTTCCTAGACCTCATAAATTAGGGGGAAACTGTAAACACTGGAAAATCATACGGGCAAAAGACATTAAAAATATCAAGCAGAAGGTACAGATAAAGGTTTCCAGTTAATAAATACATTAGGAAGAGTGAAAAAATTAATTCTTCCTAAGGTCAAAAGACAAATTTATGGAGAACGCACAGGCAACGAATACTTTTTGCACACAATGCGGCTTTTTCTTCGATAGTCGCACGGTCCTAAGGATGTTGGAATGTCACCATCCAGGACCACTTGGCACACTTGGTTAAAAATATTCTCACTCAACCTAACCAAGTGCATTCATCTTTAAGTCACCTTAAAGCTTTAATGCAGCACACAAAGGAATCATACCTCCACTCTTGTGTCACCATCCATCTAGGGCCAAGAGAAAGAGGGAGAATTTGAAAATGGTCTATAAAAGCCAGATTTTGGAAGAAGAATGGAAGACACATTGTTATGTTGGCCAAATTGCTCCATAGAAAAATAGCTTGTGTAGTCCACCAGGAGAAGGATTGGAAGGACCCATTTGTTGGCCACCCAACATCTTAGTCCAAGAGAGAGGAGTTCACCACATGTTCGGCGATCTACCATCCTTTGAAAGGGAAGAGAAGCTTGTAGAAAAATTAAGGGAAAGAGACCTCCTTGTCTTGGAAATTTGAGCTCCATAGCTCAAAGGATACACCACAAGAGATTTAGCATTCTATATTCTATCACCAGCAGCACCCAATAAAGGGAGAAGCTCTCCATTTTGAATTATTAGTGTGTTTGTTCTATCGAGCGTGTATCTTGAGCATGTTGTTTTGTTTTTTTTTTATGTAGTATGTTGTGTTTCCTCTATAACCCAGCTTATTACATGTTAAACTTGTTCCAGTAAGGTTTAACAAACCATTTTGACCTGTAAATTTTATATAGGTAAGCAGCCCACCTATTAAGCAAAGTGTATTTGTACGCCCATGAGCCTAATACAATACTACAAAGATGATAATAAAATTTGCAATGCATTGATATCAATATGCTAATTCATTTTTAATCGATGGCATTTTCTACACATTCTCAAACCAATCTTTCAGCGTTGAACCATGTAACAAAAGACCCAATTTAGACAATAATCACCACTTATTTGTTCGATTCCAGATTCTCCATGCATGTGCTTTTGGCTGATCGTAATCGATCTCATCTTCTGGAAATGTAACAGTCAATTTCTCAGCCATTTTCGTTTAAAAGAGATTATGTTGTTGGATCAATGATTTCCTAAATTTTTATGAATTTGATCCTCTGGATCATCACCAAATTGTATTTTTTATGGGCAGGCTTTCCGCCTTTCAGCTCTGCAGGAATTTTGCTAAAATTGAAGTTAATTTTGCTAAAATTGATCTCAGGGTCACGTCATGATATTCAATATTTCGCTGCCCTTGGCTAGTTTTCATCCACTAGTAGCGTATTTACACAGACACTTGCATAACAGGTTTTCCTCTTTTCTCCCAACGGAATTTGTTTGCTCGGAGTTGTCCCATTTGCTTCAAGTTTCTGGAAATCTACTTGACCATGGTTTTCGGATTCTATCTTGCTGGTTCCATTTCTCGTAACTACAACAACAAACATGAATTAAATTGATATACTTCATCACTAAATTCATAACAGCATTTCATTCAAGAGTACGATTTAAAACTGTTGTTGATATTTAGTCGAGTCATGAATATGATTTTGTTACATTATAAGTGTATCATGTTTTTTGGGATTGAGAACATTCCAGCTGCACCGAGACCTCCTGATTTTAGATTGATGCTTGTGGAAATCTGAAAGGTTAATACATCTCGAGGATTGAATAACTAATTTCATGCCAAATCAAATGTAATATTTCACATCCATGCATAGTTTTAAAAGAGATCCATTAAAAATGATAATTCTGGAACTCTGTTATTTAATTTTGAGGTTAGGTATTTTTTCATCTTGATCCAGAAGATGAATTATATTAGAGAGTTCCAAATGTCTAGCAGCCAATATTGATGATATAATTAATTTGAAAATCAAATTCAAAGATAATTAGAATCTATATAATTTAGATAGTGTTGCAACATTACAACATTCTCGAAAATAAACCACATTAGAGAGTTTGAAATGTCTACCCGCTAATAATGACGAGAAAGTCAATTTTAAATACATCCAGAATTTGTATAATGCACATAGTGTTGCAACATCAACGTAGATTACTCATGGTGGACAAGAAATGCAATATTGGATCAATGCCTTTTGGGTTTATTAACTTTTGGTGAGTCCATCGGAGAAATCTGCTGACATAGGACATACGTGGTGGTGGATATATGTGATGTGGCATTGCAAAGCTGAGATAGGGATTCTTGGGTACCAATTGTTGGCATCATTTCCCCTGGCCTTTGCGGCTAGATTCGATGTGATTTAAGAGAGCTGAAACCTCAGGCTGACTAGTCATTGCAGGATATCAGCTTGATCATTGTACCAGTTCCATCATTAATTCAAATATCCCCCATGGTTTAAAAACGATGAAGTCTCTCCTTCCTTCTGGATGATCCTCAGCGTCTTTGCTTTGGTGAGATGGTCATTGGTTTAAAGTCACATATTCATACATAACTCATTTTGACTGTGTTTATGCCAATTTACATTAAATCAATTTGGTAAGGCCAGTTTTATTTCAAAGCCTGTTGTAATATATTTTATATACATGTATGATGTTAATAGTGGGCTCTCGTTACTACTAATATTATATTATATTGGCATATTATATTATTTAATTTTTTTTTTCTTTTTATTATTATTTTATTTAAAATATAAATGGTTATAAATTTATTTACTACATATTTAATATATATAATAAAATTATTTATATATTAGATCAAAAACATATTTATAAATTAAATAAATTAATAATTAATTTAATCAACTAAATCAAATAATTAATTAATTAAATAAATTTTATTATATAGTTGTATTGATTTGATTTATACCATTTATAAAATAAAATGTAAAATACATATTTTTATGCCTATGCGGCGAAAATGATCAAACTTCAACCATTCACAACTTTCAGACTGTAAGATGGAATCAAGCAAAATTAATATTGTTGCAAAGCTAGCAGCAAAATGAAAGAAATTTAGTCATCAAAACAAAAAGAAATGAAAAGTAAAAATAACCCAAAGTAAAACAAACTAAAAGATCCTAGAAGCTATATTACCAAAATTAGCATGGAGGGCCCCATAATTTGGAAGAAATTAAGGGGATTTGTTGAGGCCCCAACACTTACTTTTTTCCAATTATATGTCACTTTTAGTATTGGTTGGATTATGTGTTAAGAATGAATCTTTTTATATAAAATCAACAAAATTATAGCATCGGTGTGTTTTGGATGTGTAGGCTTTAACCATGTACAATAAATTGTTGCAATCGCATTCTCAATGAATACAGAAAGACTACATTGGCACACACACAAATTTACACAGCATTTTATCTTGGAAACCTAAAATAGAGAAAACTATCAAGTTTTTTCATGATATTTTCTATACATTATTACAATACAATATACATCCTACAACATATGACCACCAATCAAACTATAGTTCTATAACTAAAAATACGAAACCATGGGAAAAAGCACCATGCATCACAAAACTTCTTTTAGCAATACCATGGACCGAAAACACCAAAAGAATGGACATAAAAAATGACCTAAGAAAATATTTTTGGGGTGCTAACTCGAGCTCCGTTTAGGGGAGCTCCCACCACCTTTCATACCCCCCAATAAGGGGGAGCTAAACATCCCCCCTCAAAACCCCCTTTGTTCATGGTGCATATAATTTGTGGAAAGAATATAACACATAATCAACATTCTTCCACTTATTTTTTTATTTGCACACAGGGGGCCATAGGAGTACACAATCAATAGTTCAAGGCAATAATTTTCATCTTTTCTCTACACCAAGAGATTTTTTAAGTGCTCACATATTTTTTCAATGCATTTGTAAGATTCTTTAAGGTGTCCACCTTTTCTAGAAACACCTCAATTTCTTTGATCATATCTCTCACAAAGTGATACTAAACATCAATATGTTTTTTCTTTGAATGATACGCAGGGTTCCTCACCAAGAAAATTGCACTTTGTCTATCACAAACTATCCTTATAACTTGTTGTACCAACCCCATACCTGAACACAATATCTATAATCAAACTACTTCTTTTGTTTCATGAGTGGTTGTCATGTATTTAGGTTCTATAGTTGAAAATTTCACTTCAAACTATCTCTTTCTCATCCAACTGATAGCTCCTCCAAATAGGTTAGACACATACCCACTTGTAAATCTTTTCCAATTCAAAACACTAACCCATTGTACATCAATAAATCCATATATGTCTTTTTGAGTGTGTTTTTTGCACGTATGTACGAAATCACACCAACTTAAGGGGTGTGGTCTACCCACTTAAGTTATTGGTAACAGGTAGAAAAAGAAGTGGAGTCAAGCAAGTTAGTGGAACAAGCTAGAATCATAACCATACTAGATAGAGAAATAGAATGCATATATAAACTAAAAAATAAAAACAAATAAACACAAGCTCTAAAAAGAGTCAAACGACAACAATAATATGAACGGTGGCTCTAGGCCCCTCTTATTGAGCATTGGTAGTAATAACAATGAAACTTTACCCTCTTGCCAAAGGGCCCCTAGATCATGGGTTCTAGGTCCCGATGCAAGGATTTTTTTATCTCAAGCTTGCCTTGGTGCAGTCTCTCTCTCTCTCTACTTTGTTGGACTGAACTTGTTGGATGGCCAACAATTGAGTCTCCTCTATCTTCAGCTCCGGCTCACACACTGCTGGTATTTCTTGGGAAATTCTGGCCAACATAACAATGTGTTCACAACTTCTTCATCTCATGGTGGCTTTATATAGGATATTTCAAATCCTCCCTTCCCTCTCTTAGTACATTGTGGATGGTGACCCAAGAGAGGGGTATGATTCCTTTGTGTGCTCCAAATATTCCATTGTGTGCTCACTTAGTGTCTAAGGAGGCATTGGTGGCTGTCCTTAGGTGGCTTCAAGTAAGGGGTCACTTGTCCTTTTCTTTGTGTGGTCCAAGATAGTGACATTTTGCCACTCCTAGGATTGTGCGCATATCGGGAAAAAAGGCGCACGAAAGGGGCTCTTCACGAAGAATTATGCGCGCAAAGAGAATTTAGGACTTGTTCAAATTTGATTTTCCTCGGACCTTAGAGATTTTTAAATAGTTTCCATAGTCTGTAATGTCTTCCAACCCTGTAAATCCTTTTCCCTGACATTAATTAATGTCATCTTTTGTTGTATGATTTTCCAGTGTTAATAGTTTCCCCCTAATGTGTGAGGTCTAAGAAGCATTGTATAGCCGAAATACATTATAGTTTCTTTTATGTATCATGTGTAGAGAGAGAGTGAGACTTGCGTGAAGCTTGGAATTGAAAACACCCTGCAATGGTTCCAAGAATGATCATGTCCTAAGGGATCCTTATAAGCAAATAAAATTTATAATACATATACAAATTTTGTACGAGGCAAACATGTCCCATGCTCGTGATTATGTGGCTACTTAAACAAATTATTTTGATAGATACATGTTCTGTCGGTATCACTAATATGGTAGTGATGTTGGCGGTTGTTGATGACGACTGTTGACACCCTCAGGGGCATTTTTTCTTTGACAATAGGTGGAATACAGTACCCATATGCATAAACTTGGTATGGGATATAGCTGCGCATTGTACGCATAGGTGTTGGCTAGGACCTTCCCGTGTAAGCATTGTTGACAGAGATGCTTATGGAGGCACAGGTCTTCAACGGATTTGATCAAAGTGAAATGGTTGTAAGGTACGATACCATCTTGACATGAAAGCTTTTATTGAAGTCGAATTTCAGGAGGATCGATGACATCTATGGACAATGATGTCTCCCACAGTGCCACCCGAGGATGCCCCTTGTATGGAGAGTGTTAGGTCCCTATATTACTAGTATAGTACCTTATTGTTGTTAGTGTAACCCCCTTATTGTTATTATTGTACCCTTTTAACCCCCATATTGTTATTATTGTGCCCTTAAATTATTATTGTTAGGTCGGCTAGGATTACATTGTGGCCCCACTAGGATTACATTATGGCCCCATGGACTCCTATATATAGAAAGGAGGTTTTGTAATTTGTATCATCCAAGAATTGTTCATTCATATAATGTATTGGAGGTTTCCCCCTCGAAGTGGCTTATTTCTAAGGCGTTGATATCTCTTTTCTTCTATTTTTGGAGCTGGTTTCACAACATTTGGTATCAGAGCTTTGAGATTCTAGGGTTTCGCTGCTCCAAACAGGTCATCATGGAATTTTCTCTATAATTTTTTTCCTACGAAGGTTCAGAATCTAAAATTTTTAGAGTGCGAAGAAACAATCCTGAGGAATATTGTCAAAAAATTTCAGAGCTTGTTTCGCAATATTTTCGGAGATATGATCTGTGCAAGTTAGGTCATTTTGCAGGCTCCTAAATTTAACCTAAATAGGTCATCGTGGTATTTTCGTAATAATTTTTTTTCTTCAAAGGTTCAGAAGCTTAACTTTTTAGAGTGCGAAGCCGCAATTCTGAGGAACCTCTTCAAAAAATTTCAAATATTGGTTCGCAATATTTTCGGAGATATGATCTGTGGAAGTTAGGGCTTTTTGAGGTTTCTGAATTTCATCTCAAAGAGGTGATCGTGGGAAAATCTTCATAGCTCTCTCTCTCTCTGAGCATCAGATTGGAATGTTGTAAAAGGTGGCTACAAGTACACGGACTGTAGTTTTCATTCTATCAATTTCAGAGCCAAAGGAGGAAACAATGACACGTGGCAAGTCATACAAGTTTACTCTAATGAACCAGTCCAAAATTGAGTCATTGTGGGAGATTGGACATGTTTGGGCTTCAAAATGTTATACAAATATCACTCATTACCATACATTTTTCACCTATGCTTCCATTATACACTCATTATTCACCACCATGTCACTTCATTTTCCCTATTGTTCACCATTAATGGGTCTCATTTATATTTTCCAAATATTATTTATTTTTAAGCATTTTTAAGAGAAATTCTTGATTAAATATTAGAAAATAATATATTTTACTTTATATATGGAAAGGGGATTGTTTTTGTGACATGTGTAGGTGCCAAGGAAGCTTCCAAGACACCTTTATGTGGCCTTTAATGATCAAATTCGAATTTGAGAAGATAAACCTCATGGAGAAGATCAAGGACAAAAGGGGGTTATGTGTCTAGATGGTTGAGAGATGTATGGAACTAAAGAGAGATTAGTGGATGATAATTATGAGTTTGTTACTCATCCCATTGTATAAATAGGAGTACAATCTCCTCCATTTGTAATCTTGAATTTTGGTAATCTTAGAATTTTGGAGTATGTAATCTTAGAAGCTTAGAGTTGTAATCTTAGAGTTGGTTTGTAATGGAGATTTTGAAATAAAAGATTCATACTTCGATTTTGCTTCTACATCTGAGTCTCCTTTCAAGTGGTGTGCTTGTGGAGTTATGGAGGGCCCCCATGGCGTCACTTGCATGCTTATTTGCTTATTTTAGGTATAACTTAATTTATGTTTTTGTTTGATTTCATCTTTTAAGTTTTGTTAAATGTTCTAATATTGGAAGATTCTTATTTGAAAGTGTTCTTGTAAGAGAACCGTAAGATATCATACAATTATTAGATTTAGGTTTGTTTCATTTCATCTTTTAAATTTTTGTTAAATGTTCTAATATTGTAGGAGATCCTAAAATTCAGGTGTTCTTGTAAGAGAACCTTAGGATCCTGACAATTGTTAGATCTAGGTTTGATTAGTTGTTGAAAGAGATCTTGATGAATATGTTCTTGTAAGGGAACTTTAAGATCTCGGACAAATTAAGAATCTTTCTAGATCTATATATTTTAGATAAGCACTTCTAAGTTTACCTTCTCGGGTTGACATTAAATAAATTCTGATTGACATCATCAATTAGAACCAAACAAGACATAACTTTGCCTTGAAGAATCCAAATCAGATCAGACCTATGGCATTTGAAATAAGCTTTAGAGGGATACTACAGGGTTGAATTTCAGATATTGAGGATCCGCAATTATAGAGATAATTCAATTTCATTATCGAGCTCCTCAAAAGCAAGTAAAAGGTGTGTATTTTTTTTTCAGAATTGCATAAGTCTTGTTTGAATAATCAAGTTGAATTGATTCCAAGGGCATATTGTAGAATAGATATTAGTATTGGATTCTAAAATGGCCCCTAAAAATAATTCAACACCCGCTAAGCCTTTAGAAAGCTCTACTATGACTCATGAAGACGAAGAATGGCAACATGACATATCAAAATTACAAGAGCAAGTGCAACAAATTTCGCTCTCGCAAAGAGCAATAAAAAATGACATGGAATTTTTAGAGAAAGGCATGCAAACCAAGATGGATGGTTTGAAGAAAGGCATGGAATCTAAGATGGATGGCTTGAAGAATGGCATGGAATCTAAGATAGATGGCATGGAAGCTGGCATGGAATCTAAGATGGATGACATAGAAGCTAATATCGATGAGAAAATGGAAAACATGAAAAATGATCTAAAAGCAGATATGGAAGGTTTGACAAATTTGATACAAGAAATGTTTCCTAATGGTGAAAATATAGTAGAGGAAACTCATGATGAGAACAAAATAAATGTTAATCGTGATTTCATAAAATCTAATGTTGGCGGGAAGAACCACCATATTGCTAAAACGGATATGAGGAAGTTTGATGGAAAGGATCATGTAACATGGATACTACAGATGGAGAAATATTTTGATCTCCATAATGTGCAAAACACACAAAGGTACGCATTGTAACTTTACATTTAGAACCAAATACATTTGTATGGTATCGATGGCTTTTCTCCCGTAAAAAAATTGTCACTTGGTCAATTTTTACGGAGGAAATGATAGCACATTATGAGGATACAAAGAGAAACACCTTCTTTAGCCAATTGATAAATCTCAAACAAAAGGGTTTAATAGGGGAGCACATTGAGGACTTCCAAAAATTGAATATAAGGGTAACTGATATTCCAGAGGAACACAGGATTGATCTCTTCATAGGTACTTTAAAGGATAACATCCAACATGAAGTTCGTGTTTTGGAACCTGATTCATTGGAGAAGGCATTCAGGTTGGCAAGAAAAATTGAATGTAAATTTATGGCGACAAGGAAGCCTACCACTCACTTCTATAAAGAAGGAAGTGTTGCTACGCCTAGATTTCCACAACCTACAAGGTTGACACCACAACAATTGGAAGAAAAAGAGAAAAAGGGCTTTGCTACAGTTGTGATAGCAAATACACTAAAGGTCATAAGTGTGCTGAGAAGAAATTATTTTACATAGATTGTGAAGAGGAAGAAGAAAATTAACAAGAAGAGGATATACACCTGGAACCAACCTAAGAAGAGGAAGAAATGAGTCCGACCATATCGTGTAATGCATTGGCGGGAATTACCACTCCTCAAACTCTCAAGATAGAAGGACATATCAAGAAGAAAAAGGTAATAGTGTTGATTGATTCAGGTAGTACCCATAATTTTATTCATTGTAAGGTAGCCAAGGAATTGAATTGTTTCCTATACCCAGCACCCGAATGTCAAGTGATGGTTGCAAATGGAGGAACTATAAATTGCTCTGGAAAATTCCATAATATCAAGCTAACCATGGGGGAATATGTATTGACTAGTCCAATGCTTTCCATTCCTATGGGAGGTGCTGATGTTGTATTAGGAGTACAATAGTTACAATCTTTGGGGACGGTAGCTTTTAATTTTCAAGAACTTTCTTGAAATTTTTTTCAGAAGGAAAGGAAGTCGAATTACGGGGTATTGCAGGGAAGCCGGGAAAGATAATAAGCTCTAATTTCATGACAAAGCTTCTAAAGAAAGAACAACAAGGCATAATTTCACAATTATGCTCACTAGAAGTTCCAACATCAAAATCATCTATTTCTGCAGATCTCCAAAAAGTCTTGGACAATCATTCCAAGGTTTTTGAAACTCCAAAAGGACTCCCACCTATTCGTGATCATGATCATGCTATTCATTTGATTCTAGGAAGTGTTCCTCCAAACATCAGGCCTTATAGATATCCTTATGTCCTAAAGAGTGAAATTGAACGTATGATTTCAAAAATGTTAGAGGCAGGTATAATTCAACCTAGTCAAAGTTCTTTCTCTGTTCTTGTAGTATTGGTACACAAGAAGGATGGATCATGGTGCATGTGCCCCGATTATAGGGAGCTCAATAAGCTCACCATTAAAGATAAATTTCCCATTCCTGTGATTGATGAATTGTTGGATGAATTACATGGAGCAATTTATTTTACCAAATTGGATCTTCATTCAGGGTATCATCAAATTAGAATGAAGACTGAAGATATTCCGAAAACAACATTTCGAACTCATGAGGGTCATTATGAATTTTTGTTCATGCCTTTTGGCCTTACCAATGCACCTTCTACATTTCAAGGGTTGATGAATTCCATTTTCAAACCCTTCCTTAGAAAATTTGTGCTAGTATTTTTTGACGATATACTAATCTACAGCAGGTCTTGGAAGGATCATGTTGAACATGTTGACAGGGTGCTCAAACTATTGCAGGAGAAACAATTATATGCAAAAAAGTCCAAATGTTTCTTTGGAGTACAAGAGGTGGAATATCGGGGTCATATTGTATCTCACGAGGGTGTTAAAGTGGACCCTAACAAAATTAAAGCCATTAAGGAATGGAAAGTTCCCACAACCATAAAGCGGTTGCGAGGATTTCTCGGGTTAACAGGGTATTATCGCAAGTTTGTTAAGAATTATGGGAGAATAGCAGCACCTCTAACAACATTATTGAAGAAAGATGCATTTTCATGGACTCCTGAAGCAACTAAGGCCTTTGAACATCTTAAAGTGGCAATGTGCCTAGCACCGGTCTTAGCTACGCCAGACTTCACAAAAACCTTTATTGTGGAATGTGATGCCTCAGGAAATGGAATTGGTGCAGTTTTAATGCAGGAAGGAAGACCCATTGCTTTTGAAAGTCGTCCAATCAAAGGAAAGTATTTACGCAAACCTATTTATGAGAAGGAAATGTTAGCAATACTGCATGCACTAAAGAAATGGCGAACTTACCTAATGGGAAGACACTTCAAGGTAAAAACTGATCATGATAGTCTTAAACACTTTTGGAACAAATACTATCTTCAGAAGAGCAGCAAAAATGGGTCACAAAGATGTTGGGTTATGACTTTGAAATAATCTAAAAAAAAGGAAAGCTTAATGTTGTTGCAGATGCACTCTCGAGAAAGAATGAAGAGGTGGAAGCATTGCTTTGTGCCATTTCTATTATCCAACCAGATTGGATAACTGAAGCAAGAGATGAATGGAAGAAGGACAAAGATGTATGGATACTCATTCAAAAGTTGCAGCCAGATCCTAGTACATCTGATACATTTAGTTGGAAAAATGATTCCTTATGGTACAAAGATCGCTTATATCTTTGTAAGAATTCCCAACTAAAACAAAAGATTCTTCTGGAATTGCACACTTCTCCTTTAGGAGGACACTCAGGATTTTTAAAAACCTACCACAGGGTGAAGAAAGAATTTTTTTTGGGATGGCCTTAAATCTGATATTCAAAAGTTTGTGGCGGAATGTTTGGTTTGCCAGCAGAATAAAGTGGAGACAATTAAGACCCCGGGACTTCTACAACCTTTATCCATTCCAAGTCAACGTTGGGAGGAGATTTCAATGGATTTTATCACGAGTTTACCTAAGTCCGAAGGAAAGAATGTCATCATGGTGGTAGTTGATAGACTTACCAAGTATGCACACTTTTGTGCATTATCTCATCCATTTAAAGCAAGTACAGTTGCTACTACATTTATGGACAGAATTCAAAAGCTACATGGAAGCCCAAGGGTTATTGTGAGTAACAGAGATCCCATTTTTACTGGAAATTTTTGGACGGAGTTATTTTCTTGTTTGGGTACTCAATTAGCTCATAGCTCATCTTATCATCCTCAATCTGATGGTCAAACTGAGATAGTAAATAAATGTTTGAAGGATATCTTCGTTGTTTTGTATTTGATAAACAAACACAATGGGTCAAGTGGTTACCTCTCGCTGAATGGTGGTATAACACTTCCTTCCATACTGCAGCAAAAATGACCCCATTTATGGCACTTTATGGATATCATCCACCATCCATCACATCATATTTAAGAGAAAATTTTAAGGTTCAAGCAGTGGAAGATCACATCGAGCATCAGCAAGAAGTTCTCCAACTCTTAAAGGATAACCTGAATTTGGCACAAAATCGAATGAAACAACAGGCAGATCAACATCGCAGCGAGAGAAGTTTTGATGTAGGAGATTGGGTATTTTTAAGGCTACAACCATACAAACAAATGTCCCTCAAGCAAGCTAAGAAGGATAATAAATTATCGCCAAAGTACTATGGTCCTTACAAGGTGTTGCAAAAGATTGGTACTATGGCATACAAATTGGAACTTCCTGCTTCTTCACGAGTGCATCCAATTTTCCATGTTTCATGCTTAAAGAAGGTTATAGGTGAAAATCTTCCAGTTCAAACAATATTGCCAGAACTTGATGAGGAAAGAAAAATCATATTGGAACCTGAAGCGGTCACGGAAACCAAAACTCGACAACTACGGAATCGATCAATTTCAGAGTATCTCATCAAGTGGAAGAACTTACCCACTGAAGATTCTACATGGGAGGATGAGAATTTTATACAGAAGCACCCAGAGCTACTCAAGCGTTGAGGACAACACTTTTTTGAAGGAGAGGGGCATGTTATGTCCCTATATTACTAGTATAGTCCCTTATTTTTGTTAGTGTAACCCCCTTATTGTTATTATTGTGCCCTTAAATTATTATTGTTAGATCGGCTAGGATTACATTGTGGCCCCACTAGGATTACATTGTGGCCCCATGGACTACTATATATAGAAAGGAGGTTTTGTAATTTGAATCATCAAATAATTGTTCATTCATGTAATGTATTGGAGGTTTCCCCCTCGAAGTGGCTTATTTCTAAGGCGTTGATATCTCTTTTCTTCTCTTTTTGGAGCTAGTTTCACAACAGAGAGGGGTGATCCAAGGTACCACTTCATTTTCAGAAAATAGGTGTCGAAGTCGACAAAAAGGAAGCTTCAACCGAACGAAGGGTTGTTGATATGAGGGATCGTGGACCTGGATGTGATGGGTTTAACATAGGCATGTTGGCGAGGCGTGACTGAAAACTAATGATGGGGATTCAGTGGCCCAAGGTCAGAGTATGCTAAGCAGCTTGCTGGCAGTCATAGTTATATCTGATGGGGAAATCCCTGGAGTCTGTAGGAATTTTAGGGTGGTTATAACTGGCTATGAATTTCAAGGTGGCTTGTAGTGGGGGTATGATACTCCGACCAAGGGTGTTCAGGGACTGCATCTGTTGGGGGAAAATATGAAATGAGAGGGTGAAGGACGTAGTGCACCATTCGGGGTATTTGTACACTTACCAAAAGAATAAAATAATGGGGTTTGTTTTCTACAAAACACAGAGACGGGTACCCCAAAACATGAAAGTGTTCGCTCACTGATGTTGTGAGGAAGGTGTTTTGCTAAGGGTGGGGGTCCCATTGGTTGGTCTCATGTGCAGGGTTGATGAAGCGGATAAAAAAGTATTGCAGATGGGATTGTGCTGGTGGAGGTATGGTGGGCCAAATGCGAGGCGTGGTAATGTGCTTTTGTTATTCTTACACAACCTGATCGTCTGGGAAGGGGGGTTTAACTTGACCTTATTTATGGTGAATGGGTGGGCATGAGGTGCTTCCCAGACTAAAGTGGTATGGCCATGGCATCACTTTTGTTGTGATATATGGTCTACTATGGGTGACGAGCGCCATGGAGGGGAGGCTCTATCAACCAGTGAGGATGTTTATCATGTGCAGGTTGAGGTGATGATAAACACAGTCGAATATGAGGACCCTATGGTTGATTTATAATGGAGAAATGATGTCAGGATATGCAGAGTTTATAGGACTCTATCATGCTGGGGGTAGACTGATACCTGCTCTAGAACATTTAGTGCCTGGAGTTGTGAATGGTTTGCAAGCTTTTCCTGCAAAAAAAACTACCTCAAGTGAAAGCATCTTCTTTATCAAATATTATTGAAACTCATGAGCTTTAAAAAAGAAGATGAAAGACGACATACTTGTCGGCGCTGAAAATTTATTTTTTCGAGAGTGCGAATGTGTGGCATCGCCTTTAGGTGTTACGAGGTCCTGATCAATGTGTTTCTTTGGGTTTCGTGATCAGATACTCTAAGCTCCATTTTTCCCTTTGGAGTTGTTACTTGGCTCCTAGTTTTGAGTTCATTTGGGGTTGCCCCTAGATTAAGATCATGGGGGGTGTTGCCAGTTATTACCCCCTGTCCAGGATCTCCCCTTTTGTTTGTTCCTCGGCTTCTTTTTGCAGCATTTGGAGGATTTTCATAATTTTCCTAGTTGTATGGTTGTTGATGAGCCTAGGAAATGTTACACTAGATTGACCAGTGCATTACGTTGTGCCAGTGGTCCATTCTGTGTGGGGAATGGGGGATATCAGTTCCCTTGTCCCTGGTTGGTATATGAGTGTCGGGGGTGACTTTCATGATAGCTAGGTTGTGATATGTTTTGAGTAGAATTGCATGAGTATCCAGGGTATTTTATTACTTCTTCCTAGGTGTCCTTGGGCCAAAGACCTGATCGAACCATCTGCAGAATCGACATGCATGGTACTACTGCTGCCTTGGTGATCTTGGGAAAAATACCCGATCAAACCGTCTGCAAAATCGATGTGCATGGTACTTACTTTTGCATAGGTGATCTTGGGTCAAAGACCCAATCATGCCATCTGTAGAATCTACCTACTTGGGTGTTACTGTTGCCTAGGAGATCTAGGGTCGAAGACCTAATCAAGCCGTCTATAGAATCTACCTACCTGGTTGTTACTACTGCCTAGGAGATCTATGGTCGAAGACCTGATCAATCCATCTGCATAATCTACCTACCTGGTAACTCTCTAAGTATCATGGGTGCTACTTCTGCCCAGGTGATCTTGGGTCAATGACCTGTATCAAACCGTCTTCAGTAGACAACGCACTTGGTAACTCCCCGAATACATCTTACTGCTGCCTAGGTGACCTTGAGTCAAAGACTCGATCAAACCATCTGCAATAATCAACGTGCGTGATAACTCAAGAGGATGAGGCAACCAGGTTCCCTTGTCCCTGGTTGGTGTATGGTGGCTTGGGGGGAGGAGGGACAAATAGTTGTCTTTTTGGTGACTGTCGTTCCTCCTGCAGGTACAAGATGATATGAGGTTCATCTCCAGTAGACTGGGTGGAGAGATCCTCTTGATAGGATCACTCGATGGCATGTAAGGCGTCCCTATATTGCGGTATCTCTGGGAAATGATGGGTATAGCGCCCATAGTTGTTGGAGAGAGTGCATGTGTGATTGGTACGCAGCGCTTTGCCTTTACCTTTGGTGGTAGGTTCCTTTTTACGAGAACGCGGCATCGCGATGTCTGTCTCAGATCCAAGGAGTGGTTTTAATTCATCCATCTCTGGACACATATGGGCAGGGTAACCTATTAGATCGCATATGGCACAGACTGGTGACTCCCATTGAATGGCAGGGGTCACCATCTTCTTTCCTCTTTTTTCAGTTTTCTTAGTTGTCATCACCGGTTTTACAATGGGAATTTCCTTTGCAGGGGTGGTTTCGATTGTTTCTTGGATGAGTGGGGCCTCCTTGGAACTTAGGGGCTTCAATACTGTGGCAGTAACGTGGGTGGCTCCTGTTCCTGCAAGGGGAATGAGGTACCAAACTGGGATTGCCAATGATATGTTGGGTAATACCAGTGTTACCAAAACCTGCTGGGAGACGAAACGAGCTGGGGGGTAGAGGAAAGGGGTTTGGGAGGCGACATAGGCTAGAGAATTTTTCGTGGCCGATGACTCGGTGCCATTATTTCTTGTGTCTGTTTCCTAACTAGCTTTGGCGCTTGACGTGGACATCATGCACACTCGAGCCCCTATGACATCGGGTGATGACTCAGGGATTATGGGAGGATCTCCTAGGAATGACCCTAGAACAGATGACATTTTGAATTGGTCGAGGCCATATTCTTGGTACCATGAGAGAGCATTCGAGGATGTATCTACATAGGGTAGTATTACATCAGATTTTTTCTAGGGGTCGCTTCTCGTTGTGCGTCATTTGGTCTACAGTAATGATGTGGTCCTCATGGGGGAACATCATGATGCAGAATATGGAGGAGGCTATGGCAGACATGGCATACATATAACTCTGCCCGAGGAGTATATTGTAGTCCAGGTGAGCATCTAAGACTTAAATGTCTATGTGGACCGTCTTTCCGGCTAAGCAGACTGGGACGTTTTGGTAGAGGCTGACGGGTGTTGATGGATGACCGTCGTATGCTCGAAGCGTGATAACTGAGGGTTTTAGTTCGGGAGAACCTAATTTCTGCCAAACTTTTTTGGACATGATGCACCTGGATGCACCCTCACCTATGACACATTGGTGAATAGTGATATTCTACACCGACACTAGTATCTAGAAGGTGACCATGGAAGGAAGCCTAGGGGTGGCTTTTTCTAAGTCAAAATCCATTAGGCGTGTATAGGCAGGGTCAATAGCGCCTAACGTAGAAAGTAGGGCTTTCCATTGTTTTGGGCATGACTGCAATACTTCCAAAGTTGACATAGCAGCGGGAGATTGAGCTAAATCTTCCACGATACTATAATTACGGGCCACTTTGGAGTAGTTTCCTGATCACCTATTGGGTCCCTCTGCCATTTTTGGCAATGTTTCTATAGGCATATTTGAAATGGTCAAAGGCGCAGTCGATGCACTGGTACTTGCCCCTGACGTATTGGTGTCTGGTGGGGTGTCGTAATTGTGATTCCATGTTTGGAAAAACATCTCTTCGCCAGTCATGTAGATTTCATGGCTTCTTTCTCTAGAGTCGTCTATATTTTGCTGCTGAGTGTTTACCGTCCTTTGATGGCGGAAAGGTTCTTGCATCATAGTTGGTTGCTGGGAAGATCCACCTTGTCCTCGGTTACTCTGTAGCTTCTTCAGCTCAGGGAGATCGGGATAATGGTTAGTATAGTGACCATACTCACCACATATCAAATATAATAAATGGTTTGTTCGAAGAGGTGGCCTTTTTCTCTGCCGTTGGGCATTGCTCAGCTCCTAGTTCTGATTCTAGTTGGAGTTGCCTCCAGCCTGGGATCGCGTTGGGCACTGCTGGTTGTTGCCCCCCTATCCAGGGTTTCCTTTTGGCTTGTTTTTGGATTTTTTCTTCAACATGTTAGGAGGGTAGTTCTCCTGATTATATTAGTGTGGTTGGTTTTGGGATGGATCCACAAAGTTCACCTGTGCATTGGTTTACATAGGTGGGTCGTGTGCTCGGGACTGAGCATAACGCGGTCCCTGGTTTGCACCTGGCTATTAGAGGGGAGCTCTTCCGTCAGTGTTTCTTTCTGCGTACTGATTCCCCTGAGCTGGAGGATAAGGTCCTCCATGGTGATATGCTTGCGCCCTATTGGTCAAATTTTGCTGAGGCATATGATGACTTTGAAAACCTGGTTGAGGTACGTTTTGGGTAGAACTGTACATATAACTAGGGTTTTGACTGCTGCTGCCTAGGTAAACTTGGGTCAATGACCCAATTAGTCTATCTGCAGAGTTCGACACGCCTGGAAATTATTGATAAGTTTGCAGGCGTGGGGCGTTAGGCAGGATGTTGTAAATGTATCATGAATGTGTATAAATTAGCTCAAGTTGCTGGGCTTTGTTGATTGCGTCCTCTTTAGATATGGGATTCTACTGCACCACATCCTTTGAAATCTCTTTCGTAAGAGTTTTCAAGAAAAAATCTAAGAAAACCCGATCGTCGAGTTTAGCTTTACATAAACTGTGATGCCGCCTCCATTCATGGAGATGGTCCAATATATGGAAGGCGGGGGTTTGTCTAAAGTGCACCAGTAATTCCATTCTAGAATCATGGTGAATGGGTAACTGAAAATATGTTAGGAACACAGTAGCAAGGGTGCTAAAGGTTCCATGTGAAGCTGAGGGTTGCTCCACGTACCACTTCACGACTACTCCTATAAGAGTGCGTTGAAATAATCTCAATCAAATAGTATCATCAATGATATTGTTCAATGAGCACCACAGGTGAAAGTTCATGACATGATTACCTGGGTCTTCCACTTTCTTGCCTTCGAATTTTGGAATATCCGAAGGGAGCTTCGTGGTCATGGGAGGCCATGTAGGATCGCGTGTGATGGGTTCATTCATTAGCTTGATTAAATCGGGTAGATTCAACGAAGCCAAGAAAGGTGACTGGGACTTTGACGCCATTGCAATGCGCAAAAACACAAAGTTCTGGTTAGGAAGAGGGTTATTTTGAGACATACCCTGTTGTGTATTCGGATGGCTTCCCAGATGGGACGCACTCCTCTTCCCCCTAGGGGTCGCGGGAGGAATGGTGTGTGGTGTGGTGTTGGGAGACTGACTAGGGTTCCCAACTACAGCTGCCGCAATAAAGGACGAACCAATAATGGTGGTAGTGTTTCGTCTTTGACGCCTGAATGGCGAAAGACCTGGAACCCCTCCCGGTAATGGGGGGAGGTCCAAAAGACGCCTGGATCGATGAGGTTCTGTTGGGACCATTCAAGTTTCGACCAAGTTTTGTTTTGGAAAAATTTTAGAGGATAGATTCTATGATCAAAGAAAAATTATGGTCACATACATAAAACAAAGCGAAAATAAAATAAATTTTCCCTTTAAACTAATCTATGTGATCAAGCAATCAAAAACGTGGTTTTTTTTTGTTTGCGTATGATACTCAAAATCCTAGAGACATATTCATCCTGACATAGTCAAATGTAACTGGGCCTTGATAATATTTCTTGTGAGTGCTAGCATAACGTCCTGTAAGAGCTGGCGACACCCCCAGTTAGCCGAAGAAAATCCACAAAGGTAAGGGTAGAGGGTCTGGTGCTTGTCTTCACCATCACCTATAGGGAAAAGGATGCCCTAGTTTTTGGCCACTAAGAACCACCATCCCACGTGAGTGTTCGAGTCTTGGGCTTCCTGGTAGTCAGCTAATAGTACCGAGTATCAGCCAAGTCAAGTAACCCTAACTGATACTGCACGCATTGCGCCTAAGCCTAACCCCCTCTGAAACGGGTCTCTGTCGCGCTCGGGTTTTATTTTCCATGGGCTGATAGGTGGATTTGAAGCTCCCTAAACATAAAACTTCTATGTTTCAAGATGAAGTATGATCAAGGTGGCTTATTGGATGCCTACCCCCTTGATCCTAACTTAAGCTATAAATTCTTTTGTGGCCCCTGTGGGGAGAATTTAGTGAGTTTGGTTAAGTTAGTTTTAGGTGTCTTTGCTTTGCTTAGTGGGTGAGTGTGTGTGAGCACAAAGTGGATAGGCACATATTTTGAACGTGTGGATATTCGATGATCCTTTACAAAATCCCCTATTTAAACTATGTTGTATTATTCCTAGCTCAAAAGAAAAACATGTGTAGATAATGGGCCACTCTCTATTTTTCCTAGTTAATCTATGTGACTAACTATAGGGAGATGGTGAATTATGAATAGGGAGTGTTCATATGCTTACCTAGGATCACCGGAGGGTGAAAAGGTAGCAGAGATTACTTGCTCTTCTATAAATAATTCAACCCTAGTCCCGAAATTCGTAGTGCAAAAATTGAACTAAACTAAAACTTTTACACTAGAAAAAAAAAAAAAAACTAGCTATGCATGCGTAGTCTTGGGCCACTTACTTTGTCTAGTTATCTAGGTGTGTAAGTACCAAAATTTGCAAAACATAAATTTTTTTCAAAATGAAAGTTATTTTCCCCCCCACTTAAACTATGTGTAAACTTTGCAAAAAACAACTTGAAGTAAAACTGACACTAAGCCTACAAAAAGCAGCTAAGAGTGAGCTTTAACAATTTGCGAGGTACCACAACTAGTGCTGGCAGGTGTATTAGGGGATGCCAAGCACTTTACAAGCAAGAAAAGACAGAAATAAGGGATAGACTTCTCATTCTGTATTTTGCGCGCAAAAGGCTGGAACAGGCGCGCTGTCTGCGCGCGGGTCAACTCTGAACACGTGTTTTACGCCTCTGTGGGGAGAAAAAGTGTGCAAATTCTTGTAAGAAAAAATTTTGGAGTTGTTCTACTTCAATCTGTCACTTGGGATGAACTAGGGATTGCAAGAGAAATCAAGGGAAATTAAGCTCCACTCCACAGCACAAACAGAGGTCTCTGCAAAAAGGGCACAACCACATAAAATTGGTAATAAACATTTTTGGATTTTCCAATCTTGTTGGAGTGTGTTTGGTGCACGTATGTACGAAATCACAACAACTTAAGGGGTGTGGTCTACCCACTTAAGTTATTGGTAATAGGCAGAAAAAGAAGTGGAGTCAAGCAAGTTAGTGGAACAAGCTAGAATCATAAGCATACTAGATAGAGAAATAGCATGCATATATAAACTAAAAACTAAAAACAAATAAACACGAGCTCTTAAAAGATTCAAACGACAAAAATAATACGAATGGTGGTTCTAGGCCCCTCTTATTGAGCATTGGTAGTAATAAGAGTAAAACTTTACCCTCTTTCCAAAGGGCCCCTAGATCATGGGTTCTAGGTCCCGATGCAAGGATGTTTTTATCCAAAGCTTGCCTTGGTGCAGTCTCCCTCTCTCTCTACTATATTGGACTGAACTTGTTGGATGTCCAACAATTAAGTCCCCTCTATCTTCAGCTCTGGCTCACACACTGCTGGTATTGCTTGGGAAATTCTGGCCAGCATAACAATGTGTTCACAAATTATTCATCTCATGGTGGCCTTATATGGGAGATTTCAAATCCTCCCTTCCCTCTCTTCGTACATTTTGGATGGTGACCCAAGAGAGGGGTATGATTCCTTTGTGTGCTCCAAATATTCCATTGTGTGCTCACTTAGTGTCTAAGGAGGCGTTGGTGGCTGTCTTTAGGTGGCTTCAAGTAAGGGGTCACTTTTCCTTTGCTTTGTGTGGTCTCGGATAGTGACATTTCGCCACTCCCAGGACTACACACATATTGTGAAAAAAGGCGCGTGAAATGCGCTCTTCACAAAGGATTATGCACGCAAAGAGAATTTAAGACTTGTTCAAATTTGATTTTCATCAGACCTTAGAGATTTTTAAATACTTTCTAGATTCTGTAATGGCTTCCAACCTTGTAAATCCTTTTTCCTAACATTAACTAATGTCGTCTTCTGCTATACGATTTTCCAGTGTTAACAATGTCCAAAACTCTAGCCAATCTTGGTCTTCATTGAAAGTGCAACCCATAATCAGTAATGCCATGTGGATACTTGAAAACAATATTTACTATTGTCCAATGCTCCTTCCATGGTTTTGACATATACATGCTCAATACTTCCAATGCATGTGTAATATTTGGTCTTGTACAAATCATTGCATACATTAAACTTTTGTTATGAATAAAATAATATATGAATAATGACGATAATTGTGATCATGATTACTTAACAAGTAATTAGTAAGGAAGAGACATGTATGAATGGGACATGACCCTCCATAAAGAGGCACTTGCCTAGAATATAAGCAGGCCCCTCACTCTCAATTCTATCATCATCATTCATCATACATTTTATATAATAATATTTGTAGCCTCGATGGGTATTTTCATATTACAAGTCTTCTGGAGTGTTTAACTTGAGGTACGAACTTTGTTCATTCCATTTGGTATCAGAGCAGTTCGATCCTTTGGCCGCTCACCGCTATATATATATATATCTATATATATATAGTAAAGAAAAAGGGAAATCAAGGGAAAAAGAGCATAAATTTATATTAAATATATATATAATAAAAAATGAAGAAAAACAAATAGAGTTGTGAGACTGACAGCCAAGATCGAACCTGTCCTCGCCAACCAACGGAGCTCATCTGCTACACCAATCGATCTTCATGTTGTTGCGATATTCTTCCATCACAACCGTCATTGCAAAATCATCACCGCATAGCACGCATGCCCTACCACCTCTGTTTTTCAACCACCAGTGTAAACCCACACATGCTGCCATCTGCGTCGACCATCTCCCCGCAATCCTATGAGGATAGCCCATAATCAATGCCCTCATATCATTAGTCGAATTGATGTTGTCATTGGTTGAATCAGCCACAGACGTCACCGCTTGCAGCAACCACACGTTGGAGAATTTTTCACTCATTCGTTATCGTTCTTGTCGCACACCATCTTCCTTCCATCAACCAACTCTGTTATTCTTACACCTCTGTCACTAGTCGTATTCACCACCAGATTGTCGTCTATAGTCGTCGAGCCTTTCTACGAACTGTTTCCCGCAATTCTCTTGTTGCCGACCTCTATCCAAACGTCAACCTCAATACTCCACCGAGATCACTGACACCCAACTAGTCTCATCCAAGTCATATAGCCACAACGACATTTGTAATTGCCTTCATCGTCTGATCAACTCACCTTCGTGTTCGTCTGCTCGGTCATTCATTGACCCATCTATTTGATTCTTGTGGAGCCTAAATAGCTACAAGTGTGTTTTGGTGCCCCAGCGTTTCTCGTTAAACCACATTTTATATGGTGATTAATTAAATTTTATTTTTAATTAACCATATAATTAAACTATTTAATTATTAATTATATATTTAATTATTAATAATATAATTAATTAAATTATTTAATTATTAATTATATAATTGAAATAAATAAAATAAAATAAAAAACTCAAGTTTGAATTACCGAAGGGGTTATTCGAAGTTACCCAATAGTTGAAGAGTATTAATATTAAAGGAAGAGTGAAGTTGAAGAAGGTTCATCTCTACAACCAAAATGCAATCTAATTCAAAATTGAAGGAAGATTTCCGGAAACTTCACGTAATTATGCTTCAATGCTATTTAGAATTAAAAGGTTTATTGCGGGAAAGGATGTCACTATTTCTATCTCACTTGTTGAGGATAAAAAATATATAACGCCTAAAATTGCAAACCAATTGGTGATTCCTTAGTTAAATATAATCGAAAATATAAACTTTTCGGCAAAAAAAATTATGAAATAACTTATTATAGTTAAACATTGGCAATTATAAATTTATATCGAAATTATCTATTCAATCATTACTTCTTGAAGATAGTGACATTGTGATGGGCTCACCCTGGATGGAAATTTTAGGGTCCCTTATCCTAAATATGAAAAAAAAAAAAAATTGACATTTTCCCACAAAAAGAAAAAAATAATGCTACAGGACGTTACCTTGAAGCCAAATTCAATGACGCCTGAAGACATACAAGAAATCTCAAAAGTAATTCTTCAAGAAAGTAAAAAGGCAATACAAAATATGCAAAGAGAAGTTAACAATATCACCACTGAAAAAAATGAAGAAGTTTCTCGACTTAAAGACCACAGTGAAAAACTACTAACGCAAATTAAGAAGCTTAAGAAGGAGAATAAGTCATTAGAAAACAAGGTGCAACAGTTTATCGACAAGGAAGCATCTAATGTAGAAGTCCAGGATGAAGACAAGGAAACAGATATTGATCCAGTGAATGTCACAACTCAATCAAGCTACGTATTTATACCATTCAGAACATAAACAAAAAACTGATGTTCTGAAGAATACTTAAGTGCGCACAACTCAGTCCAGTGATAACATTTCATCACAAGTTTCCAGTAATCAAAAATCTCAACAAAATATTAATTTAGGATGGTCTAATTCCTTCTCAGTGTGAAAGTTTTGTTTGTCACTTAGAGGATCATATCAACTTTTATCAACAAAGATAATTGTCCCGAGGCAAGAAGACATTCATAGAAGAAAAAGAGATCAAGCCCTTTCATCAACAAGCTTTGAGGACAAATATTTTTGACGAAGGAAATGTTATGAATAACATAATATATAAATAATAAGAATATAAAGTATGACGATAATTGTAATGATGATTAGTTAATTAGTAATTAGTAAGGAAGAGACATGTCTGAATGGGACATGACCCTCCATGAAGAGGCACCTACCTAGTATATAAGCAGGCCCCTCACACTCAATTGTGTCATCATCATGCATCATACATTGTATATAATAATATTTGTACCCTCAATGGGTATTTTAATATTCCAAGTCTTCTGGAGTATTTAACTTGAGGTATGAACTTTTTTCGTTCCAACTTCCAACAGCATTGGCATATCAAACATTTGACATGTTCTCTTTCTCTTATTATGTCTTGGGACATTGATCTACATATATATTTACACATACAGAAATAGGGACCCTCACTAATTTACTTTCTTGTATATTAAACCTTTGAAATATTGTCTCAATATGTACTTCCTCTTATTTAACCAAAATTTCCTCTTTTCTGGATCTCTTTTAATTTCCATGCCCAGAATGAAATTTGCAACACTGAAATCCTTCATATCAAATTCAAAAGAAAACTAGGTTTTCACTTCTTGTTTTATTTTCCTGTCATTTCCAATTAAAAATATATCATTTACATACAATGCTAAATAAATAATACAATCACCAACTAACTTAAAATACACATAATGATCTTCTTTGCTCCTTGTGAATCCAAGTCCCTATATGTATGCATCAAATTTTCGATACCATATCCTTGGTGATTGTTTCAACCTATAAAAGGAGTTTTTATCCTGCATAACAACCCTTTCTTACCCTTCACAACAAAGCCTTATGTCTACTTCATACATATTTCATGTCCCCAATTAAAAATTGTAACAAGCAAAATCCCAATTTTGCAATTTTTACGATTAACGTATATTTAGATAATAAAAAAATTAGAAAAATAAGTTGTGGAGATATTAAATAAATTTTGGATAAAAGGAAATGGTTGGGACCTAGGAAAAGAAGAAAAAATAAAGTGAATATAAGTTTTGGAGATTACCAAAATGGAAATTGAACCATGGGAAGAATCAAACCATGGCGTCAAAGCATAGTGTGAGAGAAATCAAACCATGGTATGAGGAAAGGAAAACAACCATAAAAGGAAGACTAGAGCCTCATTTTGATCATTCTATTTCAGCATTTCGTTTCTAATTTGGAATTTTCACTTGAGCTATTGATCCAAGTTAACCAATGTTTTTTAGGAGAGGGATTTCCAAGCAGAAAATTCCAACTCTCTTTCGGTAACCGTAGGAGAGAAACTTGGATCTGATTGGATATTTCTTTTCCTAAATTTTGTGGGTAATTTCATCTCTGCAACAGGTGGGACGAATTTTTCAAGAGGACGTAGTAGTAGAAATAGATTTTCTTGCAGGAGGAAATTGTTAGGAAAATTTTCCTAAAGCATTTGCAGGAATTTCGCTTGGAGGAGGACGAATTTCCTTATGGAGTTTCAAAGCCTAAGATTGTTTCATTTGTGTGGGCCAATTTATTCTTGAGGCCTACGCTAGGTTTTTTTCTGGACCATTATGTTGAGCATTTTTCAAGCAACTTTGTGTCAAAAATAGTTGGAGCCTCACTCTACTATTTCACAAGCTATTTTCTCAGTTATTTCTTAGTTATTTGGTGGAGTAGTTGTAGTTTTTCTGGTGGGATGGAAAGTTGGGGAGTGGGTAAATTCATATAATTTTGGGTAATTATAGGAGTTTGGAATTAGCCAAAAATGTTTTTAGGTTTTTTTGGTCAGAGTTTGTGGAGCATTTTGCTAATTTTTTATAATTTTCTAGGCAATATTCGGGCCTAAAATCCTCATTCTTATAGTAGGGCGAATTGCTCATTTAGCTGGGATTTTCACACTATTTTGGGAATTTCGGGTCAATTGGAATTAGCTCACAATATTTATGGGTTTTATTGGTTGGGGTGTGAGGAGCATCATTTTAAATTTTCAGAATTTTTGGAGCATATTTGAGGCCTAAAATATCAATTTTTCTCCAGCATCAGCAATAGTAAATTTTTGGGCAGAGCATACAACCAATGAGCCATTTCAGCGTGGAGTTTTCTTTATTTTCATCTGGTTTTTTCATGCCTTATTTAGCAAGCCCATGGGCACACATTCCACTATATTTTTTACTCAACTTCTCATTGGCGATTTAATAAAATGGCTCAACACTATTATTTCTGCTCAACAATGTTCTAAATTTGTTGTTCTTGTGGAGATTTCAGATTGCGTGTATATTTATTTTTTGTAGGTAATTCATGTTTTGATATTTCATTGTGTTTCTCTAGTTAGAGTATTACAAAATACCTCTTCTTCCAAATCTACATATAGGAATGTTTTCTTCGCATCATCTATTCTACCTCAAAATCTAGCCAGCAACTCCACTAGGTCCTGAGCCCCATTTGTGTCCAAGACTGCCATTTATTATAACATGGCCTTTTTATAGAGTTTTCCATCCTCTAAATCCATTATCTCCATAATAATTCTAGGATCATCATCATTAATAATGAAACCAAATTTAAAATAGAAATCAAGCGGAATATACCTTTTTGGTTGTCTTCTTTCTTGAATTGTTCTTCTCAAAATTGAAGTATGTGGTTCTTCTTCTTTTTATTCCTATTATTTTGTAGATTATAAATCACCATCCTTTAGTTCAAACTCTATCCTCTCTTGTTCTTTCTCCCTTTGTAGAACTTACTATTTCATAACATCTTTCACTTCTCTAAATACCACATCTCAATTGTACAAAACCTTCCTTGTTTTTGGGTTCCAAAGGTTGTAACCTTTTAAACCAACTCTATAACCAATAAAGATGCACCTTTCATATTTTTTATCCAACTTAGTTATGTTTTCTATTGGAACATGTACATATGCATCATAGCCAAATACCCTAAGATGTGAGATGGATGCTTTCTTGCCAATCCATGCCTCATGTGGAGTTTTATCATCCATTGCTAATGAGGGTGATCTATTTTGAAAGTAACATGTAGTATCCAATTCCTTTCCAAAAAACTCTCCACCGTTATCCTCCCTCAACACCTTTATTTTCTTCTCTTTTTTATTCTCCACCAAAGCCTTAAATTCTTTAAATCTATCAAAGACTTTATATTTCTTCCTGAGGAAATATATCCATGTATTCCTTGAGAATTCATCTACAAATCGGATGTAGTACATAGATTTACCTTCTCATGGAACCAACACAGGTCCAAACATATCATTATGCACTAGCTATAGTGTTCCATCTTCCCTCTTAGCACCAAAGAGGGATCTCACACAATTATTCTTCCCATATAAACAAGATTCACATAAATAAAAATCCAAAGAGAAATTAGGCATACCTTATACCATATCATATCCATGTAGTATGTGAATATGATTCTCTCTTATGTGCCCTAGCCTTTCATGCCACAACATAGTTTTTTCTCTTGAAGCTACAAGATTTTTTCCTTCGTATGCTCTACTCTCAAGAACAATGGGACTACTGCAAAAGCACTCACGGTTCTTTCCAACAGTTTATATAGAGTAATAATCCAAACTCCCCTCCAAAATACCATTTCTCCTTGAACCAACCTGAAGGTGTCCTTTTCAAACATTGTTTTTCCATCAGCATCGCTCATCATGCTAATAGAAATAAGTTTTCTAGTTAATCTTGGGATGTGTAGAAAACTAGGGAGTGTCTTGATCCTTCATCCATGAGCTCTAGCTTGATTGTTCCCCATCTTATGATTTTGGGTCGTAGTTTTTGAAGCCAAAGGTTAATTGTGCAATCATTTCAGGACTAACATATCTTAGCGAACAAAAAAATAAAATAAAATAAAATAACATTTATAGCAATAAAACATAGAAACTAACTAACTAACTAAACTAAAACTAGTGTGTGGAGGACAATGTCATTGCCCTTCTCCTACACTAGTTCTTACATGTATGTGTGTTTGTTGTTGTTATTTTTTTTGTAACCAAAAGAATCATCAATTAGGTCAGTCTCATACTCACGTGACACATGGTCGATTCTTGTTGCTACCACTATACCTTTGGGGCCTACGATCTGTCCTCCTCTCCATATCCAAGTTACTTTTGAGGTATTGAATCTTGGATCTCTTAGTTTGCACAGTGACTTCGATCACCACTTGAGTTGCACCTTGAATACTATATATATGTTTTTAGTTTTATTTTTTTTTATTTTTTTTATTTTTTTAAAATTATTTTTATTTTATTATATAATTTTTTTAAATTTAAATTTAAATTTTATTTTATAATTTTTAAATATATTAATAATTTTTTTAATTTTTTTTTTAAGTGTTCTATTAAATTACAATTTTCATTTTTTTATATTTAAATTATTATTTTATATTTTAAAAGTATGTTTTATGTTTTTTTCCTAATTTAAAAAAAAAAAATAAACAAACAAACATGGTTTTCCCTTAATTTATTTCCTTTACTTTAATAAGGTTTTTAGGGAAAAAAAAGTGATTTTTTATTTTTAAATTGATTTTTCCCTTTTAAAAAAATATATATATTTTTCTCAAAATGAAAATTATTTAAAAAAATAATAATTAAAAATTAAACAAAATTTATGTAATGTCACTTTTAGACTTATAATCGACTTTCTTTTTTATTGAACTCTTTTTTTTCCTTTTTTTTCTTTTTAAGTGTTCTGTTAAATTACAATTTTCATTTTTTTATATTTAAATTATTATTTTATATTTTAAAAGTATGTTTTATGTTTTTTTCCTAATTTAAAAAAAATAATAAACAAACAAACATGGTTTTCCCTTAATTTATTTCCTTTACTTTAATAAGATTTTTAGGAAAAAAAAAAGTGATTTTTTATTTTTAAATTGATTTTTCCCTTTTAAAAAAATATATATATTTTTCTCAAAATGAAAATTATTTAAAAAAATAATAATTAAAAATTAAACAAAATTTATGTAATGTCACTTTTAGACTTATAATCGACTTTCTTTTTTATTGAACTCTTTTTTTTTCCTTTTTTTTCTTTTTTTTTTATTTTTATATACTAATGGTCAAGGTTGTAATGTCAATTAAGTAAAGTTAGACAAATTTAAAATAAAATAAAAAACAAAAACAAAAAAAACACTTAGAAAACAAGCATTAAAAAAAAAGGATACAAACTTTAAATGCTAATTTTTAGGGTTTTTCATAGTGATGATATTTTGTCTTTAATGTCATGGTTGAAAAATGTTTAAATTTTAACCCAAAAAAAAAGGGATGATGCATCAGCATTTTTGCATTTCAACATGTTTTTTCATGTATTTTATAGTTATGATATTTGGTACCTAATGCCATTATTTAAAAATATTCAAATTTTAGCCCTAAAAGATGAGAGGTGATGTTGCATCACCACTTTTTCATTTCAATGTGGTTTTTTATGTCTTTCATAATCATGAGATTTGGTTTTCAATGCCATAATTGAAAAATATTGGAATTTTCCCAGGAAATGGAAATATAATGATGTTGGAACACCACTTTTTAAAATCCACATGAAAATCATGATTTGATGTGACCTCCAAGACAATAAACTTAGTAAAGTTCTTGTTAAGTTGGTAACTTTGTTAAAACACGAAGAACTCAAGAAATACACAAAAAAAATGAAAAAGAGTAGAAAAAAGTAAAAAATCGAGGATGTAAAACACATAGAATGGAACTAATAAAAATAAGAATATTTGTTAATGATAATAATGTTTCCAACGATGCACTACAAGCCTAAAAATGCCTAAAATGACAATCAAAAGATGAGAATGGAACTCAAAAATTCGAAGACCTAAGAACGGATCTCAACAATAGAGAGGAAGGTATGGTGACTCTACTTATCATTGCAAGAATATCCCTAGCTCTAAAAGAGAAATTCAATGCACTCAACTCCTTCCACAAAGTCGAATGAATGTTGAAAGCTAATAAGCCACTAATTCATAAATAAAAAAGGCAACAACAAAGTGAATAGCTAGTTATTTCATATTTAAAAATGAAATGGAGATGGGAATCAAGAGAGATATACTCATTACTAAACAAGAAATTTTTTGGGGCAACAAGTCCCTCCCACCATCCCGAATGTGGCAATAGCTTTGTTTGACGCCTCTTGATTAAGGAATCAGCTTGGTAGTATGAACCGTACAGAGTATAACAGAATTCAATATAGGGCTTCATGAAAAATCTTGAATACAGTGAATCAAATCTGTGGAAACCTTAATAAAGTAATACAATAGGTAACTTATTTGGTCCTCTGAGATTTCCTTTTCCATGGAAAAGTGTTCATACAGTGAATCAAACCTGTGAAAACCTAAATAAAGTAATACACTAAGTAGCTTATCTGGTTTGGCCTCTGGGATTTTCTTCGCTCCTATTGGAATGTGCCTTTTCTTTCTAGTTTATCATCGTATTGGTTTGTATCGTTGTTCATGTTTGGTTTGTTTTGTTCACGGTGATGGGTATTTATCTACATCTCGTAGATATGGAAAGCATAGTTCTCATTAGAGATTAGAATTTAGGTGCATTGGCGCATGTAGAGGTTGTGTAATATTTAAGAGAGCTAATTATCTTCATCAGTAAAAGAAATGTGTTATTATTAACATAAATATGATTTCTCTTATCCTTTACAAAAGACAAAATTATGCAGATTTCGTATCTTTCTGTCTCATATCTCGATATTGTTTTAGTATCTTTCTGTCTGACGTCCTGATATTGTTTTATTGTGTAGTTTTTGTCCACTCGAAAGCTTCAGATGGGATCTGTAGTATTGATAGGAGGTTTAATTGATCTGTAGTATTGATAGGAGGTTTAATTAATTTCCAAAAAATTAGACGAAGCAAGGATATTGTACCCCTAATGGTTATGATTATCTCAAATATGATTTCACAAGCTAAATCGTATGGTGAAATACAATGATATTTCGAAAAAATAGTACCATTTCCCAAAAAACTATATAGGTGGCTCGTGAAGTGACACAATTCAATAGGGGATGTGGTATTTCTTGTGGGTTTGCTTTATACCTCTAAACACTGTGACGTAGAGACTTGCCTGACATGAAACACCGACTACTATTTGGTTTCGAATAAGGCTATGTTAAAATTTAAAAAAAATAAAGCGTAACTGAAATAATAAATAAATAGATGAATGTTTCGTTGGGCACGCTAGCTTAGATGCAATCCACATGGACTGATTGCATGGATTCCATTGTTAAGGCTCTTTTCAGTCTGCCATTGTTTCACTATAATATGTTAAGGCTCCTGTTAGTTTTCCATTTTTATGCTACAAAGATCTTGAAGAGGTGTTCAGCTTCAATGTAGGCCTTCAATGGAGAATAAAGGGCTTCCTTCAATGCCAAAGATGTTGAAGGCTTTGAAGACCAGGAAGATACTTGAAGCACTGGATTATGATATGCATATTTGTCAATAACATCTGAGGTTAGGCCCCTTAGTAAGGAATTCATTCTTGAAGCCCTCTGTGTCTGTATGAAATATTGTTGTTTGTGTCCTTTGAATTTATTTAATTCCTTGGATAAAATTTGTTGTGTAACAACTTTCCAAATTTATTGATGGCCATCTGCTTAAATATTTCACTAAGGGGAATTATGTTTTCTGTATTTTCAAGGGTTTCTACAGCAAATCTTTCACTAGAGATTTTTTAATTTCATTTAAACTTCATTGATATTTATTAGGATAATTATATGTCTCTCCATATTAGATAATTATGATAATTACACAAGATAGAATCACAACCTGTAAGCTAATTCCATCAACCCTGAGGTATCAAGTCTCCCATGGAGATGGAGAAGGGTAAACAAGCTTATGCCTAGGTCAATGCTTTCAATGACACCCACATTAACCTCACAGAAGGACTGCACTTTAAGAAGATTTTTATTTTTGTTACTATAGTCAAATTTCTTCTTTTTGTTTCTTTTTGTTTCTTTTTGTTACTGTAGTGAAATTTTTTTTATTTTTTTTACTGTACAGTAGTCACGTTTTTCACATATGCATATCATATAAAGAAATGAGGAAAATTTTAAATATCTGTAGTCAATGTAATTCCTAGTTATGAGATTTAGATATATACCAATTCCAATTACTTCATTTAAAAGTAGTCTTGTCCATAATTGAACTATCAGCCCCTTGCCCATAATTGAAATGCTAGCCCATTTACTACAAGTAGAACACAACTGAGTCAACAATATATTGCAAACTAGGAAATACAAAAGAAACCACTATTGCTCAAAAACCACAGTATACCTTAGTGGAAAGTTAAAGCCAATAAATGTTGTTGTATACATAGGCATTTCAAAAATAACTATTAAGGTATTTGTGCCCCTTGTCTGTCGAAAGGTCACATTAACAAGTGTAGAGCATTAGGATCTATAATTGTGATTCAGATTTGTCTGATTGTTCTAACTTCTAAGCTGAGTAGTACCATGTTTCCATAATTTGTGGCGAGTTCAACCTGCAGCAATGGGCATGTGCTTGGATCTATTTTTAAGTGGAAGAAAGTGTTATAAAGATATCTCTTGTTATTATATTGAGCTCAACAATCAATTTATTTTTTAAAAATTGTATAAAATTTGTTTCAGTTTAGATTTAAAAATTTGTATAAAATTTATATCAGTTTATATTGGATACAATTCCAAATCAAAATAAACTGAAATTAAACTGAAAAGACGAGAAACTTGCCTTTAATCCTTTCGCATTGAAATATTTTCTATGGACGCATTCATTGTTTCACATTCATTAGTCTTTGATGACAGGAGATTTATAATTTTACATATTATCCAGCCTACTTTTCCTTTCCCCTTTGGCCAAGCGTATGGATATAATCTTCTACTTCATTTCTTCGTCAGATAGCTACTTCAAAATCACCTATTACAAGCTCTACTGTATATATGGCACCGAATGGCACTGAAGACACTAGCTACCCACATTCCTGTAGCGCTATCTTGTGTAAAGGTAATCGCTCTGGTCAATTGATGATCTGAATTTGAATGTTAGTTTTGTTGTTCTAATTTCATTTTCACAATTATAAAAAATTATTGATCATTTTCTTCATGTGAATAGGTTTCCTTGTGGTGTTTGTGAGTGTTAAGAAGGTAATTGTGTCATGTTGTATGTTAAATTCATGAGCATTTTAACATTAAAACAAAATTGTACTGAAAAAAAGCAATAAAATGTACACCAAACCATCAAATGATCCATTAACACAGTATATTTTTTTATGAAGGCTCCTCCTGGGCTACATCTCCTTGGTCCAGCTTCCATGGATTGGACCTCTATATAAGCTCGAAATGGAAAAAAATGTTGTTTACAATCCTCTATTGCCCTTGAAACCTACTCCAATATGCTCAGAATGTCCAAATCTGTTAGGATAGACTCTTTCTAAGCAAAAATGATTGAATTTTGAAAAAGTTATGACTCTATCAATTTGGCTTAGGAAAACTCCTCCAAAATTGGAGAGAACTCCAGTTAATGCCGACAATTTTGGAGTTCAGCCGAAAATGGAGGACTCCGCCAACTACATCGTTAAGATAAGCTCAGTTTAATTATGAGATAAGAAATGTTTAATTAGTGATAAGTGTGGTTTATCGCGCTAAACGCACGTTTAGTTGGAGCCTCCGCCACAGTCATAGCACTATGGTTTTATTATTAGGGAGCTGGACCGCGAGGCTGGCCCCCTCCTTTGCCCACCAGTTCAACTGTATTGAAACAAATATATACAAATTTCATAGTATGGTAAGAACCTTTGGCGCAGTGTAATGATAATTCTTGGAGGTCGCGGGTTCTACCTCGGCCTCCACCCAACCTCCATAATAAATTTTTCCACGCCATAATATATTCGACCTTTGACATAGTTAGTATTGCAGCCTTTGGGAGGGGGCACGTGACGACCCCTGGCTGCACCATGTGTCCTCTTCCCATTGGATCATTCCCAACCACCAATGAAAATGCAACAAATCACCCAACTCAGCAACCAGTCATGAAGTGACACATGTCATAGTGTCATTGTACAATGTAAAGGAATATTCTGGATATATTTTTTTTAATGACTAGGCTTCCCAGTCACCATTCTAAGATTTCTCCACAAATTTTAGTTGTTTGTGAAAATGAACAGTAGCCTCTAACTTTCACATATGTTGTCGGTTTTTTATGAAACGAAGTGTGTTGGATTCCTGGCGATGAGCACTTCATAGTCGTTCAGGTTCTGAATAATTATGAGCACTTCCATTTTTTAGCTTAACACTGAGAACCTGATCATTCCTCCCCACTAGAAGTCTTTTGGACCTCAAAAGATACTATCAATTTTTCAGCAGGTGAGGGTACAGTTCCCTCACCTTCTCAATCTCCATCCATGTGGCCTTAGAAGGATTTTGTCCCTTGAGTCCCACTCGAAGGTATTAGACATTCCATCTCCTTGAAGTTTTGGTTCATCTATCAAGTATGAGATCTTGCTGAAGTTCATCAAGATATTTTGGTGATAAATCATCTATTGATGGCAGCTAAACATGCTCTCCTTGATCATCAATCAATGTAGGCTCAAAAATCTCAAATTCTCAACATTAACAACAAAGTATATTTGCATATAAGGAGGCAAATCTAGCTTAAATGCATTGTTACCAATCTTTTCCAGAATTTTAAAAGGACCATAACGGATTGCCTTAATATTTTTACCTTCCCCTTGAAGTATCTCTTTGCTAATATATAACAAAACTTTGTCACCAACTTGGAATTTATGATCGACACAGTGTTTATCATGCCTTGCCTTGTAGTTTCTTTGACTCTTTTCAAGTTGTTCTTGCACTGTGTGATGTATCAACTGAATTTTCTCAATGAACTTCTTTGTTTTATCTATGTCGCTATGACCATCAATAGAAACATCTTTCCCAAATATGAATTCTAATGGCGATCTTGGCAAGTACTCAAGACATACCTCAAATGGCGATGTATTTTGTGGAAGAATTCTTTGCACTATTTTATGCATGTTGAATGTAATGCAACTGTTCATCCCACAACTTGGGAAGTTTGCTGCAATATCCTCTAAGAAGATGAATGATTGTCCTGTTGACCACCTCGGTTGGACCATCGGTTTGCGGATGAAATGTTTTACTCTTCTTCAGCTTAGTGTCCATTATGTCCCACAAATTTGACTGAAAATTCCCAACAAATCGAGAATCTCGATCACTTACAATAGAAGTAGGAAGACCAAAATGACCCCAAACATTTTGAAAGAAAAGATGAGTTTTTTGTTCATCTATAATTTCCTTTTTATTTAGCATCAAAATACACATTTTTTTGAACCTATCTACAACTACATACAAGTAATCATGACCTTTCCTTGACAATGGAAGACCTCCTACAAAACCCATTGAGATACTCTCCCATGGATGTGAAGGTACAAGAAGTGAAGTGTACAATCCTAGTTTCCTATTGCTAGGCTTGCTTATTGCACACAAATTACATCATCTAATGAAACAAGATACACTATCAAACATATGTGGCCAATAACAATACCTTTGGATATTTTCTACCATCTTGCCTACACCGAAATGTCTAGCAATCAATGAAGTGTGTGCCTCCCTTATGATATTGTTTCTTTCTCCCTGTGGAATACATATCTTGCCCAAGTGATACAACAAAATGTTACGTACATGGTAATCTAACCCTTCAATTTGGTTTCCTTGACTCAATCTTGCATACACATCTCAAAATTCATTATCATATGCATATTGGTCAATGTAACTTTCATGCAAAACAAAATTGTGCTTGAGTATAATAGATGAATTTACAATAGGCCAATAAATAATATCAGTGACATTATTGTAGATTCCATTTTTATACATGATAACTGAATGGAACCTTTTTAGAAATCACATCCATCTGAAGTGGCGTGATTTTTGCAACTTTTATTGTGACTGTAAGTACTGCAATGGTTGATGGTCGGTATGGATAATCATCTCTTTCTCCATCAAATAGTGTTTCAATTTCGTTACATTTTGTACCCATGCATATAACTCTTTTTCATAAGTGGGATCGTTAGTCACATCACCATTAAAAATTTTAGAATGAAATGAAATGGGCTTACCATGCTGCATGAGAACTGCTCCCATGGTGCAATCACTAGCATATGTTTGAATCTCAAATGTGTTGGGAATTTAGAGGGTTGGAGATTAATTCAAATTCTCTTCTTGATAGTTACTTTGAACGTACTTGGGTTACTTATGTCTTTTCTTCTTTAGCTTATTTAATATTTCATCAAGTCAATTATCAAAATACACAAAACACACAAATTAGGCTCCTAGAGCCAGGGAAAATTTACCTCTCCCTCTTGGAGAGGAAAACCCACAAGAAAATTTTCTTACAGATCTTCAAATGACAAGTACCATGACCCAGACTTAGACCCTTGATCTATGAATGCCTCCAAGACCTTTTTGTTACTTCTTTTCTTGCCTTCAACATTGACCCTTCTCTTCTGCTCCAATATGCACTGATCTGCACTAATACTAGAGAGATCAGTCTCTACTTCTTATTACTTAGTCAACACTTAGATACTTAATCTTCTTCACCTAGTCCTTCTTCAAACAAATCTGCACTTTTTTCACTGTCTTTAACCTTTCATATAATACAGGTTCTTTTCATAACTTGGTGACCTACAAAAGATAAGCAATATAATATGACCGCAGATTATCAAACATAGGCAATCATTTTCTTAACGGTATTCTATCATAGGTAATTCCACACTTTATCATAGATAGGATCTGCACTTTATCACAGAGAAAACCCCACACTCTCGTTGTAGAGATAATTTGCATTGTACTTCCTCACTGCAACTGTACTTCCTCGTTGTTCTTGCACTTTCGCACTGCACCTGCACTTCCACATTGCACCTGCACTTACGCATTGTTTCAAAGTGATACGCATTCCTATACACTTCAAATGATCCGCAGATTCTAATTTTATATAGTGGTGTCATCTTTGCCTTTAGGCTGACCATTCAGCTAGTGATTAGGCTGACTTTAGTTACTGATATATAGGCCGACATGAAGTGTATTTACTCCAACATTTAATGAGGCATCTCTTCATTGTATTTGAAGCTTATATACCAGCATTGATGACGGTTTTCCATAGCCATTTCTTCAAGGATTTGTGACAAGGTTCATGAAAATCTTTAGAGCATATATTGATGACTAGACTCTTCATTTACTAAACACTTAATTACAAATGTAACTAGAAGACAACCCTAATAAACATCAAGAAGAAGTCTATAATAAAATCTTGCTCATGAAACCCATGAAGCAAGTACAATCAAAAATACATTTTATTATCTTTGTCTTCTTCTTTACATAAATACATAATTACATTATCAATATGAAGACCGACCTCGTTACACTTTCCAACACTTCCTCTTAACTAGGGAGGTATTCATACAGGTACATGGTTACTTTCAAGCTGAAGAATATCATAAGAAGAATCAGATTGGTAATCGCATCTGTATAGAATCATATCAACCAGTATTGTCCTAGTGCAAGGCCTTGACTAACATCCCCATCTCTCAAAGATACAATGGGATACAATGATGAGGAGACACATGACTAATAGACACCATAGTCATTGTCTCTCCAAGGTACATACCCCACCTGGGTGTTCCCAGAGTATGACCTTCTTGGACTATTCTTCTCTTGGGTAGACAGTCCTCAAAGGATATCTGTCCTCGACTACTCTTATCTTGAATTCCCTATCTCATTCTCAAAGAGTATTGAATGTCATATTATTACCCAATCCTCCATTCTTTCTTCTAGGTGAAGACTATAATGATGTGTATATCCATTCTCTTCACATGGCCTTCACTAATACTTTCGGTTATTAGTCCTGGTCTAGTGCATGACACATTTAATAGATAATCACATAAGTCACTTCCTCTCAACACAGGAAGGACATACTTCAAGTTTCTTCCAAGAAAAAACTTACCACCAGGTGCCCTATCAACCGGGGTCTTATAGTAGCAATCCATCTACTCATGAAGAATTCCTCCCCTCGATGTCATGGATTTTGATATTAGGAATCTTCAAATTTTGGCTTCATAGGGCATAGATCATCCATCACTTTTATTCACGAGTCATTTCCACTATCATAAAGTGATTTCATCATTATTTTTCATCTGGTCCACTGTTATTCCATGTTTCTTTCCTTCAAATCATCTCCAAGGATCATACATCCTTTCTCATGATTAGCAGCCCTGCACAAATTCATCCAGATAAACATATACATATGAACTTTTAAAACAAAAGTTACCTTAGTGATGATATTTCACCATGACATCTTCCTGTAGGCGTCAGCATCCTTTATTCATATTGACACATCTCCTAATGATATGTTTTGTCAAGGGTATTCTTCTTTACCAGACTTCTATCAGAGTCTACATATCCTCCCAAGAGATCTCCTAGTCACATATTCTTGGCCTCCAGATGATAACTGCCTCTTGACATGGTTGCATTTCATGATCTCTTCCTCTCTGCACATTCTTCATTCCCAGGATCTTACAAATTTTCCAATTTCTCGTTCATATACAACCACCTCATATTCCATGAGGATAAATATGTTTATTTCATTTATCAGTGCACCGAGGGATACTCCTCCATAGATCATACTTCTAAATACATAACTCCATTACCTGCAACCATATGACATGACTTCACAGTATCTAGTGTCAGCATATAAATATATACATACCTCATACCTTTTTCCTTGAATCATCATGTAGCAATTTTTCTTGAATGAAGAGCTCCATTCCCTTGACTTGCTTCATCAATATGTCATCACATCCCAGAATTATGTTTCCATGATGACCCTTGACCTTGATGACTACCTTCCATTGGTAATGTTATCAAAGAGATTTTCTCGGAGTTGTTTTACCAGGAGCTCCTACCATGCTTTGATTAGGATGCTACACTTCTTCCTATCATACAACCAACAGAAATCACTTAAGGGAGAAGATGATATCAATCATAGTGGATGTCCCTCACTTCTTCTTTCTTATATTTATTTGCATCAGGTTCTTCCCTTATTTTAGAGACATGGGCTTCTTCCCTATTTCTCTTTTCTTTTTCAGATTAAGGATAATTTCTATTATAGTGCCCAAGTTCATCATATCCAAGTCATCGTGCTTTGTCCCTATTTCTTCTTTTACTCTGAGGACCAAACTTACCGAATCTTCCTTTCTTCATGGACATGGCTGCAAAGGCTTGATTCCCTTCACTTGATCCTGTAACAGCTTTGGCTTTCAATCTTGTTTCCTCTATTTTACATAGAGACCCTAAATCATGGAATGGTGTGGCTTCTTTCTTCCCGTATAAACATGAAGTGAAGTTTCCCCATTCTTCTGGCAGAGCACTTAGCACCAATGTATTCATCTCAGTGTCAGACATTACTTCTCCTAGTTCCTGCAGTTGATCAGAGAGATTTCTTCTCCTGCAGTACTCGTAGAGAACAGCTCTACCAATTTCTCATATATTCCTTTTGATGATTCTATATTTGATACATCGGAGATGAGAGAGTCTTTTATGGATTATGTAATAATCCTTTGGGCTCTTATATCTCCCATCAAGTATTTGGCATGACTTCATTGTCCTTGTCTTCCATGCGGGAAATTTTGAAACCCTAACAAATTTGTTGCTTTCTTTGGAAAGAAGACATTTTGATATATTCATATGAAGTTGTAAAGATACTTACTTGAGTAGATGCTTTTCTTCTTCTATCATCTTCCTTGTTGAGGATGATGGTAGGAACTCCCTCTTAGATTGATTTCAAAGTAGGTGATCTTGGATCCTTGATGATCAAGGATTACTTCAGAGTGAAGATGTCTTCAATAGTGTTGGGAGGTGATTAATGATGTGTCTTCCAACAATGTCTTCAATATCAAGGATCTTTGATGTCAAAGATTACCTCCTTAATGTGTATATTCTTTGAATAATGTTGAAATTCTTCTTGAGATGGCTTGAGGATTTCTTGATTTGACTTTTCAGTGTAATCTTTGACTTTTGCTTTTATGCTTAGAAAATTGAATTTTGATCCTTGAGTCTCTTCTTGTCAAATAGCCCTTTGTAGTTAGTACCTTAGCTCTGATCCCATGTTGAGAATTTAGAGGGTTGGATATTAATTCAAATTCTCTTCTTGATAATTTCTTGTGAGCTTACTTGGGTTAATTATGTATTTTCTTCTTTAGCTTATTTAATCTTTCATCAAGTCAATTATCCAAATACATAAAACACACAAATTAGGCTCCTAGAGCCAGGGAAAAACCTATCCCTCTTAGAGATGAAAACTCACGAGAAATTCTTCTTATAGATCTTCAAATGACAAGTACCATGACCCACACTTAGACCCTTGACCTATGAATGCCTTGAAGACCTTGTCGTTACTTCTTTTCTTGCCTTCTACATTGACCCTTCTCTTCTGCTCCAATCTGCACTGATCTTCACTAGTACTAGAGGGATAGGTCTCTACTACTTATTACTTAGTCAACACTTAGATACTTAATATTCTTCACCTAGTTCTTCTTCAAACAGATTTTCACTTTGTTCACTATCTTTAACCTTTCATATAATGCAGGTTCTTTTTATAACTTGGTGACTTAAAAATGATAAGCAATATAATGTGACCGCAGATTATCAATCATAGGAAATCCTTTTCTTAACTATATTCTATCATAGGGAATTCTTCACTTTATCACATATAGGATCTACACTTTATCACAGAGAAAAACCTGCACTCCTGTTGCAGAGATAATCTGCATTGTACTTCCACACTGCACCTATACTTACGCATTTTTCCTGCACTTCTGCACTGCACCTGCACTTCCGCACTGTTTAAGAGTGATCCACATTCATGTACACTTCAAATGATCCGTATATTATAAGTTTAAATAGTGGTGTCTTCTCTACCTTTAGGCCGACCATTCAACTAGTGAGTAGGCCGACTTTAGTTACTGATATATATGCCGACATGAAGTGTATTTACTCCAGCATTTAATGAGGCATTTCTTCACTGTATTTGAAGCTTATATTCTAGCGTTTATGAAGGCTTTCCATAGCCATTTCTTCAAGTATTTTTGACAATTTTCATGACAAGGCCTGGAGCATGTATTGATGACTAGACTCTTCATTTACTAGACACTTAATTATAAATGTAACTAGAATACAACCCTAATAGACATAAAGAAGAATTCTATAATAAAATCTTGCCTATGAAACCCATGAAGCAAGTACAACCAAAAATACATTTTATTATCTTTGTCTTATTCTTCACATAAATACATAATTACATTGTCAATATGAAGACCAACCTAGTTACACTTTCCAACAAAATGGTTGTCCAAGATCCGGAAGAGCCAATACCGGTGTTAAATTGATATTTTGTTTTAAATAATCAAATTCTTTTTGCTACATATCTCCCTAATGGAAGACTTTCTTGACACTAGTTAATGCATGTAACAGAGTTGCAATGGAAGAAAAATTAGCAAAGAATTTCCTCCAATATTGTGTTTCCCCTAGAAATCTTCTTACCTCCGTAACTAAATAGGGCTTGGGCCAATTCACAATGACCTCAGCCTTATAGGGGTCTATCTTCAACTCGCCTCCTCCAAAAATGTGTCCCAAATACACTAAAGAATTCTTTCCAAACTCACACTTTGGCATCTTTAAAAGCAACTGTTCTTTTTTCAAGACATCAAGTACTTTGTTCACATGCATGACATGTTCATCTCTTGATTTGATGAATATAAAAATTTAATCTAAGTAAACAATGACAAAATCATCTAGAAATGGCCTCAATACATCACTCATAACTCTCATGAAAGTAGTTGGAGCATTGTAAGACCGAAAGGCATAACAAGCCACTCAAAAAATCCTTGTCTGGATTTAAATGCGGTTTTCCAAATGTCCTCTTCAGCTATTCTAACTTGATGATAACCAATTCATAATTATAACTTAGTGAAATACTTTGCATACCTCAATTGATCAAGCAAATCATCAATTCTTGGGAGTGGATAATGATTATTTACCGTGATTTTATTCAGTGCATGGAAAATCCACACACATGCACCGAGTCCCGTCCTTCTTTGGCACCAAAACAATCGGTGAACCACATGGTGAAGTAGATGGCCGTATGATATCTTTGTTAAGAAATTCTTGAATTTTCTTCTTGATTTCCATGCTCTCCATTATCGACATGTGATACATGCCAATGTTTGGAAGTGGAACATCTTGTTGCAGTTGTATTTCATGTTGAATTCCCCTCTTGGGAGATAACCCATTTGGCTCCTGAAACATTTCACCATGTTGACTTACCACATCAAACAAATCAGATGTTAATTTGTCATCACAACCTTCAAAAGATTCATAATCCATCTCACTCTTTTTCTTGATCATGAGAAGCACAAAATTTTTACTTGCATTTACTAGTCTCTTCATCTGCCCTGCATTAACCAAAGAAATGTTCTGCTTTTTGCGATGAGCTCTCAAAATATATTCCACCCCATCCTTGAGAAAATGATATTTGTTCTCATGGCAATAAAATGCCACGTTCATGTTATACAAATATGGGCTTCCCAATATAATTCCTGAAATGTCGAGCGGAACCACATCTAACTCGACTTCCTCAATAAAATTTGCAATAATGGAAAATCTGAATATACATTTCCTTGTAACCTGTAAATTTTCATTCTTGACTATCCAACCCAAAGGATATGGCTTATGATGAGGTACAGTTTCAAGGTTAAGATTTTTGACCAAGTCTTCTGAGATTAAGTTCTCTTGTGACCCACTATCAAATAATGCATCAATATGTGTATGGTTTGAAATCACCCTTACATGGAACAATTCTATCCTTGTTTATTCATTTCGAGTGTTTTTGTGACAATTTGATGAACTAGTGCTTTCTATGTCTTATTTTTCCTTTGCGACCATGGTTGTAATATTGGTCTCATCACCAGAATCGGATCCAAGATCATGTTGTGTGGTAGTGGTCATCTTTTGTTTCCCCTTATTGTTTGGTTTATTAGGCCTTAGTTTGGGATGTAGTTTCCAACAGTGGGCTTCATCATGCCCCTCTTTGGAACAATGTTTGCATGTAGTTTTCTCCCCTTCTTTCTTAACACTTGCATTCTTATTTCCTTCCATTTTCCTCCCTTATCTTTCTCCTTACCCTTGAATGGCTTCTTCTTACTACCCTCTTCCTGAATGTTTTTCCCCCTTGCTTCAAGATGTGTGGCTTGCACACATACCTCATCTAAATTTCTTGGATTGAACATAAGGATTGTGTGTTTCAAAAAGGAATGTAAACCCCCAATTTATTTCAATAGAGTGTCTTGGGAATTCAAGTTTACACCTAACAACAAAGCCCTTTTCCTAACCTCTTGGGTATAATCTTGAACTATTTGACCCTTGAGTTGCCTAAAATTTTTCCAACTCATAATGGTTTTTTGCATGTAAGCTAAAGGATAAAACTGTCTCTTAATTGAAGAAATAAACTCAACCCAAGAAATGGATATCTTACCATGGATTTCCATTTCCTCTTGATTCTTTGCTTCCCACCAAACTAGTGCTGCTCCTTCTAGCCTCAATGAATCCAACTAGATCTTTATTTCATCTTCTTGAAGGTTCTGAATTCTGCAATAAACCTCCAATTGAGGAATCCAATTGTCCAACTTCTCTACATTTACCTCACCATTATGTGTGGGAAGTTCAAACTTAATGTCCAATTTGACTAAGGGAGTTTTTACTTTTGGGGTTTTTGAGTGAATATGGGTGGTTTTGGTTGTGGAGGTGGAAGATGATGGTGATGGTGATGGTGATGATGAGGATGGTGATGAAAATGGTGGAGATGGACGCTTTCCTCCACTACCCTTTGAATCCTTCTCTTCATCCCTTTTGTCTTCTGAGGTTCCCTCTCCATGTGGAGACTTAGAATTCCCTCCAACCATCCCGGTGCTCCTCTCTTCATAGAGCACCCTAAACATTTCAGTTAGGTTATAGAAAGCCTTATTGAATGCTTCCTTTTCTGAAACACCTTCAGTGTCTCCTGCACCTGACATGATGGCTATGGATTCAAACTCAACTTCTGGTACTGCTCATACCTCCTCAATCGCAGCTAGAGATAAAACTTGAGGTGCTTCAAGTGCAACTGGGAGTGAAAATTTGGGTGGAGATTTTGGCCTTGTGGCTCTCCCTCTTCTAGTCCTAACCTCAAGACTAGCAACCTACAGTTTCCCTTCTCCTCTCTGCAACTTTAACCTTGTAAGCATCACAAATTTGCAACCATTAAAACCCTACTTGCTAAAAACTCAAGGAAATATCAAGCAAATAACCTTGCTCTGATACCACCTTGATCTGAATATGAATGTTAGTTTTGTTGTGCTAATTTCATTTTCATAATTATAAACAATTGTTGATCATTTACTTCATGTGCATAGGTTTCCTTGTGGTGTTTGTGAGTGTTAAGAATGTAATTGTGTCAAGTTTTATGTTAAATTCATGAGCATTTTAACATTAAAACAAAGTATTGAAAAGTAGCAATAAAATGTACAGAAAACCATCAAATGATCCATTAACACAGTTTTTTGATGAAGGATTTCACCCCTCCTGGGCTACATCTACTTGGTCCAACTTCTATGGCTTGGGCCTCTATATTAGCTCAAAATGGAAAAAAGTGCCGTTTACAATCCTCTACTGCTCCTGAAACCTACTTGAACATGCTCAAAATGTCCAAAACTGCTAGGATAGACTCTTTCTGAGCCAAAAATGGTCGAATTTTTCAAAAGTTATTGCTTAATCAATTGGCCTAGGAAAACGCCTCCAAAACTGGAGAGAAATCCAATTAACGCCGAAAATTTTGGAGTTCCGCCGAAAATGGAGGACTCTACCAACTCCGCCACTAAGATAAGCTCAATTTAATTATGAGATAAGTGTTGTTTAATTAGTGATAAGTGTGGTTCAACGCGCTAAATGCACATTTAGTTGGAGCCTCCGCCATGGTCATAGCACTATGGTTCTATTGTGAGGGGGTTGGCCCCCTCCTCTTCTCGCCGGTTCAACTGTATTGAAACAAATATATACAAATTTCATAGTATGGTAAGAACTGTTGGCACTGTATAATGGTAAGTCTTGTTGTTTGTGTGGGGGAGGTCGCGGGGTCAACCCTGACCTCCGCTTGGCCTCAATAATTTTTTCCACACCATAATATATTCAACCTTTGAAAGTTTGTATTTCATCTGTTGGGAGGGGGCACGTGGTGGCCCCTGGCTGCACCATGTGTCCTCTTCCCATTGGCTCATTCCCAACCACCAATGAAAATGTAGCAAATCACCCAACTCAACAACCAGTCACGATGTGACACTTGTCATAGTGTCATTGGACAATTTAAAGGAATATTCCATGCATATTATTTTTTTGCTAACTAGGTTGCCCAGTCACCATTCTGTCATTTCTGCACAAATTTTAGATGTTTGTGAAAACGAACATCATGTTATAACTTTCACATATGGAGTCGGTTTTTGATGAAACAAAGTGCGTCGGATTCCTAGCGATGAGCACTTCGCATTCATTCAGGTTCCGAAAGATTATGAGCACTTCCATTTTTTAGCTTAACACTAAGCACCTGATCAATGGATAATGAATTTAGTGTTTTATTGAATTGCAGTTATCATTGTATAAAATTTATGATTTTCAGCCCATTCTGAAGGGTCGACACCTATTACATGTAGGCATAACTAGTGGCATGTAGGCAAAAGTGGTGGCACAGGCAAGCAGAACTGGTGGCACGCAGGTAGAAGCGGTGGCACAGGCAGGCAGAACTGGTGGCACTCGTGGCAGGCAGGTAGAAGTGGTGGCAGGACATCAAATTTTAACAAATCTTGGGAGTACATTTTACTTTGATAGCATTTAATACCAGCAAACTAATGCTAGCATTAGTTTGCAATAGTGAAATATCAATAAAAAAATATGAAATAATAATCATAGTTAAGGCCTCCCCACCTCAGGAAAAGGCCAATAAGATGGTGAGAAATAATATTGCTAAAAACTTAAGTATGTATGGCAAAGACTAATTTATTTATGGAAAAGACTATTGTTTTGTGGCGGGGACTAATGTTAAGTGGACAATTTCAATTATTATAGTCCCAGGTCTAATGGTCAAGACTAATAAGATGTGTGCATTGGAGAAAGGTATAAGATGTATGTATATGAGTATTGAAGAGGATGATTTGAAATGGTAAAATAAAGGCCAAAGACACTTTGAGAAAAAAAGTATGAGATAGTCAAGAGCTAGTGAAGTCTCTAAATTAAAAAATTATTTTAAAGTCATTTTAAGCACACAAAAAAATCAATTCCAGTAAATGTTTTAAAGAATCAAACACGAAAATTCGTAGTGTCACTTCACCAACTACAATTTCATAAAATGGAAATAGTGAGGACGATTTTTAAGGATCAACACTTTAAGACGTAAGATAGTTAAGGGTTATTGATGGAAGAAAACGACATTTGCAAATGAATCACTAAGAAGAAACTTAGAAAATTAGAAAAATCATTGGAGTGCAATGTATTGGAAGGAGGAAACTCAAAGCAAAAAGTTTCTTTAAAAACTTATCGAGAGGAAAAATAAATTATATGCAAAATGACAATACTAGAAGACATGATCTATGGCATGAAAGATTTATATTCAAGGATGAAGCAAAACACATCTAGTGTAGCAACCATGACATAATTCAATCTAATGATCATAAAAAAGGAAATAAAACTGAATAAAAAGACAAACCAATGTAAAAGAAATGAATAATCATTCAAACTCGAAGACTCTAAGCAAAAATCCAATTAGAAAAAGAGTGCACATAATGCACCATTACTAATAAATGAAATTCTAATTTTGTAAAACCACTACTAAATTGACTCTTGAACTTAGATAAGGTGCCTAAGGGGTTATGAAGCATCACGGATAGATAATACGTTGGGTATTATTATGAATAGTTTTAATATTTCATGTAGAAGGTTAGAAAATTGTAATGTAAATTGAATTCAAGTTATGAGATAATAAAAAAATTGGAAAAGGTTTTTGAATTTGAAGAGAACCAAAACATTTATGTTGGGTAGATCAAACAATGTTGGATACGAATAGACGTTAATATTCATAGTATATTGGTCATATTATGGGTTGAAAGTATGGCGAATGAATTTTGTTTTTCATAAAGAGACGATATTGTAGTTAATGACCATATAGCTATCATCTTTATTGACCGTTATTATCGTTATCCTTGTTTGAATGTATGATGCTATAATTGTGAATCAGAGCTCTTGTGGGATTATATGGTCTCATCAATCTTTCTTATTTTCTTGTGGTTATAAGGTAAAATTTGAAGCAATGAGGATAATGAATGCTTATGACCATGGCTCTTAGGCAAGCAACCCAAAGCCTAGAGTACACAATAAAATTAGTGGCTACAACTATTATTGTTTTCTCACTAGTTAGTGTAAGAGCTACCACAATTGTATTGTGGTTAAATTGGTATTACGTGGGCTATGTTAATAAATGAAATGGCTTTAGTGTAATCCCTAGTTTTAAATAGTGGAATGCTGTTTTATTTTTACACCGAAAATGTTTTATTGTAGGGGTTTATGTCTGTGACACTGTTCAGATTCGTGGTTCCTGACAGAATCTGAACAATGTCCTTTTTAATGAAAAACATAACTCTTAATCCCTTGCACACGTGTTGCAATCTCATTGAATTGATATTTACTCGAATAAGGTTGTTACACACACTGGCATATTTTGGTTCACGTTATCCACAATATAGAGTTAGGGTATTCATACCATTAATGTTGGGAACCTTAGAAGCTCTGGTATCTTATTATTCAACGAACAACGAAGGGCGAGGGCAACAGCAGTCCCTAGAAAACAGAATGAGCCGAGGTTAATTCTATCCCCTATGGCAGGCCTAGCACTGTCTCTAATGCTCCAATCATCCGTGAAAACCTTACCCCGTTCATCTTTGAGCAACGTGATCCATGTTACCCCAATAAAAGCTATGAAAATGGAGCAGCTAAGGGCTACAATGGTGGCGAGGCGGGCCCTTTCAGGCCTACAAGCTTCGAGCTCGTTGCCCACACGAGTGGATACAGAGGAACTGAGTGCCATTGGAAGAGTGTACATGAGGTTGGTGGTTTGAATAAGGATTGCAGTAGTGGCCACCGCTTCTTGTGGGTTGGGGAGGTATCCTGCTAACAGTGTCATAATTTCATACCACCACCATTCTAGACACATGGCAACACAGCTTGGCAGGGCCAATTTGAGCAGAGTCCACCATTCCCTTAGTGCAACAATTGACCAGCCCCTCCAGGTTCTCTTGTACGTTGCAGACAAATAGAGATACCCAACCAACAGAAACACCATGTTGAGATTAGTGAGTACTGCAACTATTGCAACTCCTGGAACACCCCAATGGAGAACAAGGACTAGAAGTATGTTTAGAGGCACATGGGAAACCACAGCAATAACCAAACACCACATCATAGGAGTTGTAATCCCCTGGGATCGAAGATAAACTCTCAAGGGTTGTAATATGCTATTCGCAACAAGATCCGAGAGTGAAAATAAGCAATATGTAGCGGCAACTGTTGTGATTCTCGCATCTTGGCCCATCCATGACATGATGTTCTCGAGATTCACCCATAAGAAACTGATTGGAACGTGGGTTGTTAACAATATCAGTATTTTTCTCTACAATGAGAGACCGATGATTTCCCAGTTCTTGGAACCGAAGGCTTGGCTACAAACAGGGTCCATCCCTGATGCAAGGCTGAACAAAACGAAGTAACCTGTAATGTTTGTGAAGCCAATGGAGAGCCCTCCTCCTGCTAATTCTAGGGCTCCCAATATTCCCAGGACTAAAACGGATGCCATGGCTCTGACATAGACCATGCAATTCATTACTGCTGTGGGGATTACAATGCTGCCCAGCGCTTTCAGATCTTTCACAACCTGCACAGATCATTAATTGAATCAATCTAATGGGGATCAATCAACTCTAATTTAATTTGTGTGTGTTTAACCGATCAATCTGTATTTGTGCTTAAAAAGTGTAGTCATGCATTATATATAAACTAGTGAGTAGATATTCATCTAAAACTCTGTTGCGTATTAACCTCCAGCAACTTTAGAGGCTCATATTAAAGCCAAACTTCACAACTCTCTTGAAGATGGATTATGTCTGACAGATCTCCACCATGTTTTAAGCATTCAGTTTATATATATATATAGCTGGGGAATTACAAGTTATAATGTGCAACGTCTGGGGTATGGTGATAAACTTTGCAGAAATGTACCCTGGCTCTCCATCGAATTAGTGATCCATCAAAGAGAGAGTCAAGGAATGCCTTTCCCTCCAAACATGAGACTTTATGGACAGAGTGAAATACCCTGGATTTCGCTTCAAAAATAACTACTCAAATCAAGATTGGTTGTGGCTCTATCAAAAGGTGGAAAGGAGGATTTCCTTGAGAGAAAGGGTGACTCTCCTAAAAAATAGAGGCTATACCAATATTTTCGAATGACAATAGCTTATATCCTGAAATGAATTCTGCATATGATCAGCAAGACAGCTATAAGGTACCTTTGGACTAACAAGAAAAAAAATATGAGCATCGGGGTAAAATGGCAGTGAATCACAAGTTCAAAGGGGGAAGGGGGTTCGGGTATAAACGATCTGCCTACATTTTCCAGAGCACTGGCTGCTAAAGGAATATGAAAAATATTCTCCACATAACGTTTATGGCAGGATATGATGACCATTTCCTTGCTCAACAAGGACTGGATAAGGATGCCTAAGAAGATTATGGGAGAGGCTAATATAATGGAAAGTAATGATAAATGCCTACCCAATGATGGAAAGCAATGATAGATTCTTGGGTCAATGTGAATGGAGAACAGGTAAGGATAGGAAGTGACCATGGATGAGTGGGTGAATGGAGAACAGGTAAGGATAGGAAGTGACCCATGGATAGGATGAGTGGGGAGGATGCCCCTAGGCTATCTCTTGACTTTGTAAATCACATTCACTTTGATGCCACAGGCTAGAGAACCTGCAACTTAAATTCAACACACTTTCATTCCACCGAAAACAAATACATGTATACTTTCCTTTCTTGAATTCGTTAACCCCTTTCTCCTATACAGGTTTTTGGTCAATTCCATGCAGGTTAGTGCTTTAATTTCATAGGGTAACTTGATGAAAAGCCATGGTGGAGATCACAGAAATGGTATTTCATGTGGAAGAATGAAGCCCCTCTTAAGTCAGTCCTAAATGACAAAATCCTCACATTTGATCATTTACAGAGGAGGTTGTAGAAAGGGCGTAACAGATGTTCTCTTTGTCTGGAATGAACTGAAAGTGGCAATTACATATTCACTTCAAGAAAGAGATTTGGACCTGAAGTAAAGGCAGCAGCTGGGAAGGATCCTCTGTAGAAAAAGCCCTGCAAAGTTGGCTAAGGCATTGTGTAGTAAACATAGCTAGTTTTCAGGTGGCAGAGATAACAAGATACTTTATGACGATCACATTTGCAGAGAATTTAATGATGGAGGTGATTATTTGTTCAAGCAAACTTGTTCACTGTTAATCGGAGTTAGCAGGGGTGTAGGATTCATTCATTGACCTGTAAAGGCTTTTCTAGCATACAAAAGTCTCTGGTGAAACACATTTTAGGTTTTGTATAAATCATGATTTGGAACACTATTTTTGAGGGTCCCAGTTACCTAAATTTATGTTGATTGATTGCAGGTTTGAGGAATACTTAAGAATCTTATGGATGGTGGGTCAATGAATCATCTGTTAGTAAAATTTCAAATATTCATAAAATGAAATGTCTAATTCTGATAGCACACCACACCTGAAATTCAGAGGGAATCTTCCTAAGATTCTCTTCTTAATTGTATTACAGGAAATAAATAAATGATTTTCTCAAACCCTGTATTCTTTTGGTGTACCTTTGCACTGTTCACTCCAGCGAATCAGTGAACCTGAATTTCGACGTCCCTTTACCCAATTCGAATTTAACACGTCGCATTGACATTGTTTCGCTTGCATCACTGCAGAGGGACCTCGGGGTACGGCTCGTTCATCGGCCTTCTACCCCTGCAATAAATGTCAGTGGTTGATCTCGGTCAAAGCGCACACGGCAAGATCAACTGTGGGGGCATCATTTGGTTTAAACAATGGGTTTGTTTGTGCCCATGGGTCACCGTTGATCTGAGATCAACGGAGACCGCGCCCTTTGATCTGCACAGGAGTTAACACAAAGTCCGCTCCTTCAGTGTACCTTTGAACCCTTAGGGTAAAATGCTAGTTATAGTATGGGTTTGTCTATTGAGGTCATTGACAATTTTCTATGACTCTACTCAATGATATAGTTGAGCGAGTTTTGTGTTTTCTTGTGTTGTAGAACTAAGAGGTTGGGCAAGTTTTAGCACGTCTCTATTTCTACACTTCAAACCAAATAATGCACAAAATTGATCATTTCCTTATTGTATGAATTAGGTTTTCTATTATGGACATTGACTCCTAATTGACACTGAGTAGGGTGTATGTTTTTTCTAACTTTGTAAGTCAATCAATGGGCATGGCATCTAGAATAGACCACTGAGTCATGAGCTAGAGTTCATTAGTTAAGTTGAGTTATCATTTACAATTGCATAGGGATTATTTCTTTGGTGATCCATGTGGCAATGTAGTGAAAGTTTTGCACAATCACCACGTTCATTTGCAGTTGCATAGGGATTCTAGAATTGGTGCTAGTGAGGTTGAGTTGAACATTAACGTGGTGCAAACTTTGAACACTAGCATAAACACTATTAGCACATGCTTAGACATCGAAATAATGAACCTAGAAGTTGTGCAAAACTAAATTCACTACATTGCAACTTGGATCACCAAAGAAATAAACAAGATAATACTTCAACAAGTAAGATATGCAAAAATAATAACAATTATTCTTAGTGTGCTCAATTAATCTTATTCACAAATACTACCACATATATAGTGCTAAAAATACTAGGAATCTAATGAATAATTACACCACTAAGTTTGTTTAACTCTTAGAATGTCCATGAGAAAGCCTTGACCTGTTATAAACCAATTTCATGCCAATTTCGTGTCTAGTTTGAGGAAACTCATTGGATTACTTTTTAATTATTCTTATATGAAAGGCTTGCACTATAACAATGATGTTGTCATAGTTGTTTCCAAAGATAATCAAATCTAGGTTAATTTTATTAATGATTTGGATCCGTCAATTACCGGATTTACCCATGATCTTATACTTCTGTGATGTTATTAGAATTGAATTTCAAAAGAGCATAAATGAACACATATGCATTCTTTAAGCAAGAGGAAACATGACCACAATCAACAACACAAGAACACAAGACATTTGATAACGGATTTCACCCGGTGTGGGCTACATCTCTGGGCCCATTGTCAAGATAGTGTTGGTCGCTTCATATAATGTTGTTGAGAGATGACGAGGTACATGGATGACTATTTTTCATAACAAGGTATTACGCCCTCAAATAGAGTGGCTTGTTTCTCCACAAGACGTCCCACTTACAGGAACTCTCACTCAAGAAGGCTTCCTCTCAGCATGACAAACTAACTAGAACTCACACAACGTAGCAACAAGTATCCCTTTAGCATCATTACATAGGGATCTCAACAACAATACATGGCATGAAAAGCTAAACACATCTCATATAAATGTGGCAATAATGATCCCGCAACATAACATAAAATTGGGATCTCAAAACTAATACCTCATCTAAGCGATAATGAAAGGAAAACATACATGATTGCTTCATGTACCTTCACTTCTAAATTTGGCCAAAAAATGGAATGGTCAGCTGCTAAATCTGATTGCACCAATGAATTTTTGGCATCGAGTGGTGTGAAATCGACTATCCACTCATCAAATTCTGACACCGTCAAAATATGGGCCTTTAGGAATCTTTTAGATTCCCCATGATTCTCAAAAGATGTTGTTCCATGGGCTATTTGGAAATCTGTTGTTCAAATGGTGAATTTGATATTTCCATTATGTTCCCTGCGAAATTTCATGAAATTTAACTATAAATTTGATAACATTATGATAAAATGAATTGTTACCTCCTTGGGAAAATTCTTCAATTCATGGTTCCACTGCCTCTTTGCCTAGGCAAGGTTTTGCCTCTGCACTTGGCTCAAGGCTCCGCCACCTGATGCACGGTTCTATCACTTGCTTGGGCGCTCCGAGTTCTTCCACCTCTCCTCATGATTCTAATGGAAAATGATTTGGGTTTATATATATTTCACTAGGTGGATTAAACAAGAAATGAGTCGTTGGCTCATTGGTAAGTCATGTTGGTTGTTGTGGGATCGAACTGAATTCAAATCCTGTGGCCACCCAAAGTACATAGCATTAGTTTTAATATTCTTTGGTGCATTATTAATTTTAAATGGCCATTTGATTATTGTTTAATTGTCGCATTAAAGTATTGCGCAACTTTTGGTATGTGGTGGTTATGTTGACCGTTGGTTAGAACATTACATTGGAATATGTTTTAATATGGCATATGGAACCACCTGGTGGGCGCCGACGCACATGGGTCGGGCAGGTTCGAGCCCCGTTAGTTCCGCAATAGTGGTGTTGTTTGGCAGCAGGAGTCGGGTCGGCTGGCGGGCAACCCGCCCAACATACTATGGTATGTTGTGAATGTTCGCGGAGGGTGTGGCGGGGGAGGGGCTCGCCACCCCGATTTTGTTATATGATATGATTTGGCCAAGCGGTGGGGTGGCGGGGGTGGTGGCCCGCCACCCCGATTTTGTTATATAATATGATTTGGCCAAGCGGTGGGGTGGCGGGGATGGTGGCCCGCCACCTTCCCATTTTTTTCAATAAATTTTTCGTTGTTTAAAACGAATTAATTTTTTTTTTAACCTTTGATGAAATAAGGGTCATTGGGAAATTTAACTAGGCAACAATTTCGCCCGCTTTCGGGAGCCAAGTTTCATGCCACGATTTCGATCAAATTGTAGGACTCTTAAACCTAGCACACTGCCCACTTTGACAAAAACTTTGACCAGCTCTAACTTCTCCATACGAGCTCAAATTGGAGTGTCGTTTGCACCGTTGGAATCAGGGCGACAAGCACTTCAATTCGGATCTAGTTCAAGAGAAATTTGTCCACTTTGAATTTTGACCTATCATCAGCCTTTTTTGACCTCTGAGTGTGTCTGGAGCCACCTGGATCATTCCTCCCCACTGAGGATCTTTTGTTCATCCAAAAGCATGAACATAATCTGCAAATTCTTTATACCTTGTCTGCACCACAAGTGTCGTGACAGGTCACCCTTCCTTCTCCTTCACCCTTGTTCTTTGAAGCCATAAGCGATGAGCCAACACCAGCATCCTCTAGAAACCTGCAGTACATGTTGGAACAGGGTCTCCTAACACGCTGTGAAACTGGTCCATTTTGAATACTTTTGATTAGATTTAGTCTAGTGCAGGGGTTTTGGGGCAGGTCAAAGCCCCAAACGCATTGTAATGGGTAAAAGGGTAAACTAGGGGTCCGAAACCACGGTTTGCGGACCATAGGAAAGTATAGGCTAGATTGTTATAAATAGAGGAGCATTTTGTATTGTAAAGAACAATAATGATGAGCTATTGATGTGAATTGTTGTTTAAACTATCTGTTTGGGTTTTGGAGAAAGCACTCCTGCTGGCTGTGTGCACAGAGATCCAAGTCCAGCTGTGTGTGGACCCTGCTGCTGTGTGCGCAGGTTGGGAAGGGAATTGTAAGAAAGAATTGATGAATGAATGAATAAGAATGATTGATAGAGCACTGAAACTGGGAGTAATCTTGTGCAAATTGTTGGTAATTGTTGTATTGTGCATTTTCTGTCTTTAAGCTGCGAAGATCTGTGTAAGTGTGTTTGTGGATCTCGATCTATTCTGTTCTGTTTATATAATGCTATGTTATTGTCATAAAAGCATATAATTATAGATCTAGTGCACGTGGATGCGAACAGAGACTTAATTAACGCTATGCAGAACAAGGTAATCTGGGATTACAGGACCTAGCGCAGCTCTGCTTGCCTTACCCATCCTTTCTCAGGGTGCAGAAACCTGGTTCCAGCACCCACCCATACTACTTCGGGTGAGACTTTGACCTACGCAAGCAGGTCACTGCCAAAAGGGCCAGTAGTATAGGGGTTTGTTGGCAAACCTTGCACACCGAACCTAGATCAAGACCCCTTAGTACAATCTTTTACAAATTGCATGCTTAATTACATGACCAATCTATGACCCAATCATTTCCCGCACTTTCCACGAGTTTATAACACATACTCTATGGTCAAGTTTAGATCAATAGTAATAATACCCCAACTATCAATACAGAGCCAAAGTATCATTGTTGCTTAATAAGTGATGGAAAACACATCAACACTTTTACATTTGCAAGGCAATAGCAGGCTAACACATCTAGAAAAACCATCTCTCACTTATCAAAGTGAATGGGTTATCTTCCTGTGGCGGATTTGCTTGTCGAACAACTGTTTCCACTAGTTCCTAACCGACACTTTGTCTTTAAGGCTCTGCTTTGGATGGAGCCTCCAACACGTGGCCCTTTGATGGCCACTTTTGTCACAATGACTGCAATAAGTCTTCTTCATCCAAACCTGCTTTACCTTCTTCTTTTCTTGTGGTGGAGAAGACCTTTACGCCTCATCCTCTTTCATGTTGCCATTCTTTCCCAGCACTCGGCAAATACATGGTTATGTAATCCACAAAAACTACATTTTTTTCGATGCCATGATTTATGTTCATTATTAGCGACGTGCTTGTAATCAAAATGAACACTAGAATACCGAGACTTGTTATACCTTTCCTGGTGGTCTCTGGTGTAATTTTAGTGATGAGAGCTTGCCTCAGCCCTTTCTCTGCAATATTCGTTGTCATAGGATGATGGTGAAGTGTTCCCATCAATTTCTTTCCCTGATGGTTTCAACCATGTCTTGGAAGCTTCTCACACCTTTGAGCATTCTCCTTCAATGTATCCAAAACCTGCGAATCGAGGTCTTTACATGACCTCCAATGGCTGAGTCATGCCTTGGCCATTAACACCAAGTCTTCCTCCTTTGTACCCCATCTTGGTAAGGAGTATCAAGCCAGCGCATGTAATGGGTATCTCCACATTTCCAACAGAAATAACACCACGTGAAGATGAAACCGAAGACCAATCAACATTGTTTACCTCATATGTTGATTCAGAAACAGGTGAACATGGCTTTCTTCAAGCCTTCGTTGTGCTTCAACTCCTCCAAGGCCTCTTTTGTGGCTTGTCGCTGAAGCTGCAGTCTCTGCTTCTCCTCTTTCTCTTCTTGTAGGAGCCTCCTTAATTCAGCATTCTCTGCTTGAAGGGTCTGATTGATCTCCTCATTCGAATGATGAGCCGATGAGGAAGAAGATGCATGTTCACTTGAAGGGGTAGATGGAGCATCGTCCTCTTCTCTTTCTTTCTCCTCTTCCTCTATTCTCTTTTCATAATCTTCATACATTATGTCCACCATTTTGGACATCTTGAGCGTGGTCTCATAAATGTCTTTTTCATCCTCCATTGTTGCACGTTCAATCGTTGTTCATGCTCGCAATTCACATCAGTGAGAAGACCGCTCTGATACCATCTTGATCCGGGTTTGTCAGTTGCCGGATTTACCCATGATCTTTTACTTTTGTGATGTTGTTAGAATTGAATTTTAAAAGAGCATAAATGAACACATACGCATGCTTTAAGCAAGAGGAAACATGACGACAATCAACAACACAAGAACATAAGATATTTGATAATGGAGTTCACCCGATGTGGGCTACATCTCCGGGCCCATTGTCAAGATAGTGTTGGTCGCTTCATATAATGTTGTTAAGAGATGATGATGTACATGGACGACTGTTTGTCATAAAAAAGTATTACGCCCTCAAATAGAGTGGCTTGTTTCTCCATGAGACGTCTCACTTACAGGAACTCTCACTCAAGAAGGCTTCCTCTCAGCATGACAAACTAACAAGAGCTCACACAAAGAAGTAATGAGTATCCCTTTAGCATCGTTACATAGGGATCTCAACAACAATACATAGCATGAAAAGCTAAACACATCTCACATAAATGTGGCAATAGTGATCCCGTAACATAACATCAAATAGGGATCTCAAAAGTAATATCTCATCTCAGGAATAATGAAAGGAAAACATACATGAATACTTCATGTACCTTCACTTCTGAATTTGGCCGAAAAATGGGATGTTCAGCTGTTGAATCTCACTGCACCAATGAATTTTTGGCATCGAATGGTGTAAAATCGACTATCCATATGTCAAATTCTGACACCGTCAAAATCTGGGCCTGTAAGAACCTTTTAGATTCCCCATGATTCTCCAAAGATGTTGTTCCATGCGCTGTCTAGAAATTCGTTGTTCAAATGGCGAATCTAATATTGCCATTGCGTTCCCTGCAAAATTTTGTGAAAATTGACTATAAATTTGATATCATTCTAATAAAATGAATTTTTACCTCCTTGGGAAAATTCTTCAGTTCATGGTTCCATTGTCTCTTTGCTTGGGGAAGGTTCCACCTCTGCACAATTCCACTTGGCTCAGGGTTCTGCCACTTGATGCATGTCTCCGTCGCTCGCTTGGGCGCTACGAGTTCCTCCCCCTCTCCTCCCATGAGTCCAATGGAAAATGATTTGGGTTTATATATATTTCACTGGGCAGACTAAACAAGAAATGAGTCGTTGGCTCATTGGTAAGTCGCGTCAGTTGTTGTGGGGTCGAACTGGATTCAAATCCCGCGGCCACCCAAAATACATAGTATTAGTTTTAATATTTTTTGGCGCAATATTAATTTTAAATGGTTGTTTGATTATTGTCTAACTGTCGCATTAAAGTACTGGGCTGATTTTGGTATGCAGTGGTTATGTTGAGAAATGGTTAGAACATTACGTTGGAGTATGTTTTAATATGGCATATGGAACCGCCCAGTGGGGGTCGACCCACGTGGGCCAAACGGGTTCGAGCCCAGCTGGTTCTGCAATAATGGTGTTGTTTGGCAGTGGGGGTTGAGTGAGCTGGCGGGCGGCCCACACAACATATTATGGTATGTTGTGAATGTTGTCAGAGGGTGTGGCGGGGGTAGTGGCCCGCCACCTTGATTTTGTTATATAATATGATTTGGCCAAGCAGTGGGGGAGCGAGGGTGGTGGCCCGCTACATCCCCATTATTTTTAATAATTTTTTGTCATTTAAAACAAATTGATTTTTTTAACCTTTGACGAAATAAGGGTTATTGGGAAATTTAACTAGGCAACAATTTCGTCTGCTTTCATGAGCCAAGTTTCATGCCCCGATGTCAGTTAAATTGTAGGACCCTTTAACCTGCCCCACTGCCCACTTTGACCAAAATTTGACTAGCTCTAACTTCTCCATACGAGCTCGAGCTGGAGTGTCTTTTGCACCGTTGGAATCAAGACAGCGAGCACTTCAATCTAGGTCTAGTTTGAGAGCAATTTGTCTACTTTGAATGTTGCCTATCATCAGCCCTCTTTGACCTCTGAGTATGTGTGGAGCCACCTGGATCAATTACAATATCCAAGTCAATTGGTTTTACTTCAAGTAGTTGAGAGGAATGTTTGTCATCCTCCCCACCCAAGTTCAATTCTCTCAAATGACATGTCGAACTCATCTTTGATATATTATTGTAAAGGTTTTGTTGAATGGCATTGAGCTTTAACGGATATCTTACCCTTTCCTATGAAATAAAAGAAGGAATGCTTTTAGTTACATAGGAAAAAAATTAGAACATCCAAATTTCTCCAATGAAAATAATGCATTTTTAGTTATATTTTTTTATTGTTTTTACATAAAAAGAATTGAGAACAAAAACAAAAACAAAAACAATCATAAACATGAAATAAAAGTATATTGCATATGTAACTAATTCTATAAGTAAATAAATATTTTTTAAAAAAATCATGCTTAATTATCTATTAAAAAAAAATTATATATATAATTAAGAGCATGTGTTTTCTCCTAAGAGATCACAAGTCCAAAACCAGAAAGAGGTAGAGTATGTATGTATGCCTTCATAGATTTAGTCCTCAAATCGCTGCGCTGAAATGGTTCCCTTGTCTCATAAACAAGAGTATCTCATACACCAATTTAATATGTGACTTGATTGTGATCTTAAAATTAAATAATAATATATAAATAAATAAATATCTTTAAAAAAATCATAAAATCATGTTTAATTACTATTATACTTTAAAAAAGATTATTTCAAAAATAATAATCACATATTATTTTATTTCTAAGATGACTCTTTACAATCCTCGCTCAATATAATTTAAAAAATGTTTAGAAAAACATTTTACCTAATTAATGTTCGTAAAAAGGTGCATGTGCAAAAGCTTTTTCAAAAGTTTGAAATATAATCCTTCTCGCATAATATAATCTACAAAATATTAAAAAAACATTTTACCTAATTAATGTTCATAAAAGGTGCATGTGCAAAAGCTTTTTCAAAAGTTTGAAATATATACGAAATCTAGAAGCATGTCCATGTTAGGAAATATAGATGTAGCTCCTCCTCGTACTGTGTTGAAAATTGGAGAGTGGGTATATATGTGTACTTCTTAGCAAGTCATTAGATTTAATTAATAATTGCTCGTACTGTCTTGAAAATTGGAGAGTGGGTATATATGTGTATTTCTTAGAAGTCGTTAGATTTAATTAAAAACTGTAATGTAGTGTACACTTTCCATGTCCATGTCGCTCCTGCTCATACTTTCCTGAAAATGGGAGTGGGTAAATATAATATAGATATCAGACTCAGCCACAAGCACATTACGACCAATTCAGAAAGCAACTAATATAGATTTACAATATGGTGATAGACTAACAAGAAATCATACTGCAGTTTACTGGGGTGTCTTGTATCATATGCATAATGAATTTATGCAGTAAGGACTTCTCAAATATGACACTGTTGACATTAAATGATTCTTGCACTTCTATTTAGTGCCCTTTTTATATAGCTGTTGGGAGTCAGCTAAAATATATTTGGTATGTTATGTTCTCTTAGGGCACAGAGAGATGCTCCTTTCTATCTCTGTCGTCCGTTAACCGTTTCCAAAACTGTCCTTGATGAACTGGAGAAGCTCTAAGATATGATATCTATGAACTGGAGAAGCTCTAAAACATTATATCTAATTTATAGGGCATCTCTTCGAACTTGCATTCTCATTAATTCCAGTTTGTGAAAGTTCATACAAAACATGTTTTACAGGACCAAAATGGAAGTTAATATTCAAAAAGAGGATGCATTTGACCAGAGTTCACAATCAACAATCAACTCTGAGAGATTATACCTAATTTATCAGCTTTAACATCTAATTTATGGGTTCTATCCTCAAGCTTCCATTCCCATGGATTCAGTTTGTGTATGTTGATAGGAAACATGTTTTATAGCAGAAGACAAGCATGGATGTCCATACTCGAAGAGAGGATACATTTGTCCAGAATTCACAATCAATTCCAGTTTGTAAAAGTTGATACAAAACATGTTTTATAGAAGACCAAAATGGAAGTTAATATTCAAAAAGAGGATGCATTTGACCAGAGTTCACAATCAACAATCAACTCTGAGAGATTACTCCTATTTTATCAGCTTTAACATCTATTTTATGGGGTCTCTTCTCAAGCTTCCATTCCCACGAATTCACTTTGTGTATGTTGATACGAAACATGTTCTATAGCAGAAGACAAGCATGGATGTCCATACTAAGAGAGGATACATTTGTCCAGAATTCACAATCACATGGGCACCTACACCTTTCTAAACCATATACAGATTCTGTAGCCACGTCTGTCAGAATGAGCATGGATGTCCATACCAAAAAGGAGGATGAATTTGACCAGAATTCACAATCACATGGGCACTCACAACTTGCTAAACCATATACAGATTCTGTAGGCTCCTTTGTCAGAATGTTTGAGGCAAATTAAGGCAGCACCTACTTAATCCAATTAAGGAATGCAGGGCACAAGTTTTATATTAGGTAATAGGAACCTTGTCATATAAGATGGACCAACGATAATGATATGTAGGTGAGGGTTGTTTTGGGTTTCTCTTATGTTAGTTAATTGGGTCACACTACATTCATTCACGCACTTCTATCAATATCTATTTTTTGGGTCTTCTCCTCGAGCTTAGATTCCCATTAATTCCAGTTTGGGACTGTTTATAGGAAACACCTTCTAGAGGAGAAGACAAACATGGAGGTTACCCACACCTTTCTGAACCATTGATACAGATTCTGTAGGCTTCTTTATCAGAATGTTTGGGGAAAACTAAGGCAGCACCTAGATAATCCAATTCAGAAATGCATGTTAGGCAATAAGAACCTTTTACATTAAATAGACTAATGATATTGTAAATCAGGTTTGTTTTGGGTTGTCTAATGTTTAGTTAATCGAATCATACTACATTCAAAGCACACAATGCTAGAAAGTGCCAAATTTTTATAAAAGATGACGTGGTTCACAACAACTAGTCTCAATTACTTATGTTTATTCAGAAATTGCAATATCCTGGGTCCCAACACTATATCTGCTTTTGCTAACTGTAAAAAGAGCTATTAATTACATGATATATCAATCCACATTACCTCGTAACAGGGCCATTTCCTTTAAGATTAGATTCAAAGTTCATTTCTTGAACGAATGATTTACAAAATTATTTTAGTTGAGAAGAAATTATGTAACATAAGATATATGGAGCTAAAAAGGTATATGCTAAAGTAACTTTACAGAAGCCTCCTGCGTAATGGTAAACAGCCTTTGAGTTTGATAACTTAATGTAATCTAAGGGATTGAACTGAAGAAAAAGGTCCAGCATTTTTATAGCATTTCTAAACACAATACTTATCTAACTGGACATGACGTCTGTAATGACTTAATCAATATATGAAAGAAATGTAATGACTTAATCAATATATTAATGAAAAGTATTATAAAGTCGCATTCTTTTTTAACTTCCGTTGATCATGAAAACAACTGAATCATTTCTTTAAGTCAAAAAGGCATGAAGATCTAATTACTTACATGATTAGGAAGAAATTTAAAAAGTAGTCAAGAAAAAACTTATTTTGTAAAAAAAACATAAATACTGTTTAGGTTTTCTCAGTGGGAGATAAACGTGACGGAACAGGTTAGTCTCATTAAAGAATACTTTCACAATTTTAAATTGCCGGCGTTAATGCCTTGCAAATAAATCATTCCCCATCATATGCATGTTCATATTCTATCTTGAGCAAGCTATAAGGTTAGCAAACCAAAATTGGCCAGCAATGCATCAGACGGTAAACCAGTCCTAAATAAAGTAACAGGGTCATATAAACAACCACAACCAATTCTCAATCAAGACATGGGTGCAATATAAGCTATTACTCCCCACGAAAAATGGAAAAGCATTTGCAAAATCCCATTAAATTCACTTACAAAATAATATTAGCTGCACCATTTGAATTCTGTGGTGGCAGCTAGTAAGTAGACACATTTTTTCTCGTAGCAAATCAAGTCATTCAATATAGTTTTGAACGTACATTCCGAGGAGACTGAATTATAATATAGTCACCCTTTATATTGCTGAGAGGAATAACATGGCTGCATCAAAAACTAATTAGGAAGTTTGCTATGAGACCACTCTCCAAGTGAGCATGTTCCTAATAACAAACTTCCCAGTGCATGTCTCATTTGCCTGTGCCTTTCTGCCTCCAAGTCACACTCCCATCAACAGTCCGAGTGAATGCTCTTTTTTACAAATCAGAGTGAACTGTGGTATAACCAATAGAAACCATCATGTGCTAAATCTTACCATAAATCAGAGCATCCTATGGACAAGGAGTAACAATCTTGACATCAGCTAAACATTGAACTCCAGAAAAAGAGTTGCAATCATGGCACCAAGGCCTTGATCCTTTTTAAGTTCCTGATAAGTTGAGACAGATATAGTCAAAGATGGGGGTCGAGATGGATCCTCCAGCTCTTAGATTCTGAAACAACGAGACCAATCTTGTAACTGAAACTCACTTGTAGGTACGATTGTTTGAAATAGGCCTCCATAAAATCAATCATCCTAAATTAATACCCAAGCATGAAATATATAATGAGTTATTCTTTGAAAGACGGCCAGCATGGCAATGTACAGTTCTGTATCTACCTGGAGGCATCCTTATGACGATAACTCTAGAAGACCAGACTTTTTCTTAAATCTACTCACTTGAGCATTGTGCTTGTTTGCTGATTGCTTGCCCTGATTGGCACTGCTGTTCTGCTGAACCCTGCTTGAGTTCCTTTGATAGCCATATTACTCATTGCAACTTGAGCTTTCTCCATGACCTCCTTTGCACCTTCACTCTCCCTTCTTTGTCTATCCGTCGTGTCTTCCATCTTGCATTTAAGCCATGGGTGGAGGAGGCATTGCGCTGCTGTAGGCCTCTTCTCTGGAGCAAAATCCATTAATGGGCATAAAAATTTGGCAAGCTCATCAGCATCTTTCTCACTGAACTTATATTTCTCTACTAGTATACGATCCAAGGGCCAATACCGAAGCCGTCTAATGTGCTTTAAATCCCCATGCCTGTCAAAAAGGTCCCGTGAATAGCTCCCACCTAAGGCAATCTGATTTCAAAAACAATTAGTTTTGCATCATAGGGTGATGCTAACACTAATAGCACAAAATAATGACACACTTCAGTAATATTATGATTCATACCCCAGAGAAATCCCAAAAACGTGAATAGGCAGAAAAATAACCCATGAAATATTCAAAAAATAGGAGGTCATTTATAACAACTCACCTTACGAGGTATCTTTCCAAGAAGCTCCATCATCAGGGCAAGGTGATCCTGAAACAGAATCAAACGTGCCCATTAGAAAATAACTAAATAGAAGAGCAAACGTGTAGACGTTGCTTTTCTATTACCAACCAAATATAGCACTCTAAAAGAGCTGTATGATGGACCTCAGCCAACACTTCCAAAGAAATATCATCCTACATCATTTAACATTGTAACCTACAAATACATGTGGTGTATAAGACACATAAAACACTAAGCTGTATATGTCTTTCCCATAAGACAATAGCAGCGCCACTAGCAATGACTAGTTAGTTGTACAAAGCAAATATCCAAAAGGAGCCTGAACATAAGAAGTTCTAGAGATTACTGTACCTCATCGCGGTCATAACCTTCTGCACTCTGAGGATCAAATAACATATCACCTGTAGCCAGTTCAAAAACTATGCAAGCAAATGACCACAAGTCAACTGGTGTAGAATACTTTGAACCCAAAATAACCTCTGGGGATCGATATTGCCTTGTCTGAATATCAGGCGTAAACTGCTTATGAATCCAGCAGGCATTTCCCAAGTCTACTATTTTACATCTCAAATCTATTGATTTCAGGCCCTGAATCTTAGCAGAATAACGAGCTTTTTTGTCTGCGTCATGCTGAGCTGCTGACTCACCAGCCAGAATGATTTCTGTGTTTGTAACAACAGTTTGTCCACTGTTTACACTGCCGTGGTCTGCATTACCCGAATCTATTTCCTTTACTCGAGCTATGACACTGCTCACACAGTTGTTTGCAGCCCTCTTGGCCTTTCTCTTTAGTTTATTTTTCTGAGTCCTTGAAATGGCTCCATTCACTGTGTCTTTCGTACTGGAAGACCTCAAAAGTAGGTTTGGTTTATCTATAATAGGAGAAAGCAGGGGAGGCTCCTTGGAATTCTTAGGATCTTTTGATGGATCGATATTAGAATAGAGAAGAATGTTCTCAGGTTTCAAATCAGTGTGAATAATTGACAATTCTCGATGCAAATATTCCAATCCTATTAAAATAGGGATGCAGAGTTCCCGAACAATGTCCAAGGGAAGGCCTCTGTAGCGAGTATATTTTATCAAAGACAACAAACTGTCACCCAAATACTCAAACACCATACAAACATGCTGCCCATTGGGTCCAACGTGCTTGAAATGGTCTAGCAATTTCACAACACCTTTTCTATCCTCCGGATCTCCTTCTGCAATTTCCTTCAAGATGTTGATTTCATCCATAGCTGCTTCTGCATAATGTTGCGCACTTTTCTGCACCTTAAGAGCCACAAATCTCTGTACCAACACACAGAAACACAACTCAAACATCTTTCCAAAAAATAATTTATATTGTAAGGCCCTGGATAAAAATCAGGATCATAGGAAGAACAACTCCGCACAATTAAATAGAATGATATATCATACACAAATGAGAAAAATACAAACAGTTGGGGACATTGCAAACCTAACTCAGGTTCGTGTACTCAAACATAACTCGATTTCATGAGCCGTTCATTGCAATTAAAAACAAAACCCACTTGGGGATGTACGGTTTATGACGAAAAAATCCGAATCTAGTCACCACAAAGCAGCCAGGTTTGAGGTTCGAATCCCGGGACGAAAACCTCCACCCTGGATTCGATCTGGTGCTGTGAATTGATGCCGAGGGCGTGAACATGCATTCTGGGCGTGGAAAATTGCAAACCCAAATGAAAACAAAAGTGATCTGCCTATTTTATTTTATATGTTTAGAAAGAGAAGAAAAAGGAAAACGATCTGGCTTCGCTCAAATGGCAAGTCTAGGGTTCCAGTCACATGGCAGAAATTCACAATGATACCTAAGATCTTTCAAAGTAACAAAGAAGCTGGAACATAATTAAAAAGCCAAACAAAATACAGGCAAAAGGGTTGATAAAATACAGCTTCTTCGAGGTCCCAAGCAAGCCAGACAGTAGAGAAATGACCCCATCCGAGCTTTCGCTGCACCACATATCTACCATTCTTGAACGAATCGCCCAAACGAACTGCATGGTATCCTCCCTTCCTGTAATCGTCGGTTCCTTCATCTTCAGATTCTGAGCATTCGCTTGAAGACTCCATGTAGGGATCCGCTACCATTGTATCGGTGGCCATGAAATCTAATTTTAAAGCTCAAATCTCGGTCTAAAAACAGAATTTCGTGTCCTCTCTGGATTTTGCTTTTAGATTTTGGATAAATAAGACTATCCTAACCTACTGGATGCCTGTTGACTCAATTGTCCACAGGGGCACCGCCCGAGATCTTTGCAGCAGCAAGGAGAAGGGGAGAGGGGACTTCAGCTTGTGCAATTAGGTGGTATGAGGACCGCAGTGACTGGTTGAGACCAAGGCGAAGCTTTCAATCCCCGAAATCATGGCCGTGTAGCTGTGACGGTGGGCGTGAGCGTGAGCGTCGGGGGTTTAATGAAGGCCTTTCACCAAACTCGGACTCATTCTTACCTAATTGGAAATTTAATTCGTTGGTAACACACATTTCATACAAAGCCAACACATACTGTATGCATCCCAAATGTGATATGAGAGGGCATTTTTGGGAAATCGTGTATCATGAACAGGAGCCGCCGCTTGCCCTGTATTTGGTCCGTTATAGGTATTAATTTGTCCCACTTCGGGAGGAATGGCCTTCTTGTTTTTTGGTATGTATTTATGTATTTAGTGGAATCTGTGAGGGTAGATATAAATGGCTGGAATCCAGCAAAAAAAATTTCAAAAATTTAACTAATGGAGAATTTGATTTTTTTTTTTATTATTATTATTATTATTATTATTATTATGTGGATTAGGATTCATTAATTTTAGCACTTAAAATAAACAATTTTGATTTCAAATAAAAATTTTGATAAAATTTTTATTATTTTTGAGATAAAAGTGTGACCATTATTTTATATATATATATTGTATTGTTTGTACGGATTAAGTAATAATTTTAATAATAGATATTACTTTTTGAGACTAATTTTTCATGGTTTTTGAATAGTTCGCTTAGCACTCATTGCATCGTTTAGTCTAAAAAAATAGCGAGATGGCCTAGAATCCGGTAAACATTTTGAAAAAATCTAACAAAGATTTTATCAGAAACTTGTTTACAGTTGTTAAACTTTAGTATTTTGAGTGCCATAAGGGTTTTTGATAGTGCTGAATCCATTTCCACTATCAAAAATGGATTCCAAACACTCCAACTACTTGATTTTTTGAATTTTATTTTACTGGATTCCGGCAAAACACTGTCGTCCACGTTGTTCCATATGCTGGGTAGACAACTTCCTCATTGCATTGGGTGAATAAGTGAGATTAAAACTAATGAAATGAATCACATAGTGTCAATCATCACTTCACTTTCAAGACTTGCACTCGGTAACCAGGACTTCCCGAGATGTCACGCATCCCAGATCGTCTTTGGCTCAAGCGTGCTTAACTATGGAATTTTCCCGACAATCAAGCCCACTTAGCTTGCTACCTCATTTGCAAAACCTTAACAAGTATTGTGCCTCATGAACCATTCAAGTAGAGCTCTCTTACTCTTTGTATTTAAGTATTCAGGGGCTTCTGCAGTGCATTATATTAGATATCATTTTTTGGAATTCAACTGTGTTAAGTAACTCAATCATCTATGCCCATTTCCATGAGAGATATCATTTTTTGGGATTCAACTGTGTTAAGTAAGTCATTCATCTATGACCATTTCCATGAGAGGTAGCCCTAACTCACTAATTTCTCATGATTTTTGAAAAGTCCATTTAGCACTCATAAGTCATTCATCTATGACCATTTCCATGAGAGGTAGTTGTAACTCACTAATTTCTCATGATTTTTGAATAATCCACTTAGCACTCAGAGGTAGTCGTAACTCACTAATTTCTCATGATTTTTGAATAGTCCACTTAGCACTCATAAGTCATTCATTTATGACCATTTCCATGAGATGTAGTCGTAACTCACTAATTTCTCATGATTTTTGAATAGTCCACTTAGCACTAATTACATCAGGTGATGCTCACAAGGGTGAAGAAGTGGGATTGAAACTACTGAAATGAATCACATAGTATCAATCATCACTTCCGGGACTTGCACCCAGTAACTAGGACTTCCCGGGAGGTCACCCATCTCAGATCGCCTCCTCTAGCTCAAGCGCGCTTAACTGTGGAGTTTTCCCCACAATCAAACCCACTTAGCTTGCTACCCCATTTGCAAAACCTTAGCAAGTATTGTGGCTTGTGAACCATTCACGTAGAGCTCCATTTACTCTTTGTATTTATGTATTGAAGGGTTTCCAGAGTGCATTATATTAGATATTATTTTTTGGGATTCAACTGTGTTAAGTAAGTCATTCATCTATGACCATTTCCATGAGAGTTAGTGGTAACTAACTAATTTCTCATGATTTTTGAATAATCCACTTAGCATTCATTATATTTGGTGATGCTTACATGGGTGAAAAAGTGAGATTTAATAATAATTTAATATTGTTTATATAAATTAAATAATAATTTTAATATAATATTTTGATATTAGTTATTATTACTTTAATGTTATAATGTTTATATGTATCAATATTGTAGTTAAGGCCATTAACATAGTATATTATTTAATTTTTTATTTAGTTAAATATAATCTAATTTGTTAGGGTCATGGTAGTTAAGGCCATTAACTTAATATATTATTTAATTTTTTATTTAGTTAAATATATTATAATTTGTTAGGGTCATTAACATGGTATATTATTTATTTTTATTTTTTTATTTAGTTAAATATATTATAATTAGTTAATATAAAATATAATGAAAGCTTATAATTTATTGTTATTTATATTTATATGATATATTATATAATGGAAAAGGGGTTATTGTTATTTATATGATATATTATATAATGGAATAGGGGATATTATATAAAAGAGAAAATAGTTAAATAAATATTTATTTTTTATCTTTTAATTAATTATTTATTAGTTATTTACTTCATATGTATTATGAAGGAAAATTCAATGTAGTTTATTTTGGGTAGTTAAGAGATGAATGATTAGGATTCTCCCACCTCATTTACAAGGTGATATAATCAGTTTTAATGTAATGAATGAAAATATGTATATTTAGTTTATCAAATATTAAGAATATTTTTTATGGAAAAAATGTATTATAAAAGAAAATAAAATATATACTCATATAACATGATTTTCTTCTCCTTAGTTAAGAGTTTTTTTGGGAAGTAAGGAAACAATTAGCTAGTAATACTAGTGATGTGGTTTTTTTTTAATAGTAAAAATAAGTGAACTTACATTGGTGGATAGCAGTCATTAATCAAATAATCAAATAAATATTTATATTCATTTTACAATTAATCATTTCTAATATTAATACAAAATTATTATTTTCACAAACCTTATATTAATTAATTAATATATATATATACCAAATTTAAAAAAAAAAAAAAACAACTTAAACAATAACTATAATAATTATTTGAAAATACCCAATAAAATATACATTTATATTAAAATCAGAGTATCAACCCAAACTTCTTTATAATATTATTTTTTAATTTTATTACCATGTTAATATAAATTTTTATACAATGTTATTTTAAAACACAAAATACCTTAATATTACCATCAAAGTAAACACACAAACTTCCCTGCTCTAGCATTTAATAGAGACAGTGTGGTAACACAAACATCAATCTGGCCAATTAAGCTTTGAAAGAGTGATGATACAAATTCCCCTCTGTTACTTCCATGTGGCATAATTTAGTCTGTTTTTTTTAATGAACGGAGAGGTAACTTCGTTCTAAATCAATTGTCATCTTTGATGGAGAGAGGAAACTTCCATCTTACCTCACTCAACACATTTGGTTAAATTGTTTTATAAAAGTTTTATATTAAATATATTTATAAAGAGATATTGAGATGTATAGTGATTGAGATTTATATTATATATACATTTTTAAATAGATTGGGATAATTCTATAGGTAACGAAGTAGGATGATGTATGATAAATAGGTTTGGATATGAAGATTATTTTTTTTAATTGAAATAATGTAAATGAAATAAATAAGATTTAGTAAATTTTGAATTTATATTATTATTGGGGTAAATTAAATGGTTAATAAATATTAACCATATTAACAATTATCAAAATATATATTTTATAATGTTAAAATTTTAAAAAATAATTGATTTATAATTTTATTTTTAATTATTATTATTATCAATTATAAAAAGAAATATATATATATATATATATATATATATAATTTTCAATTAGTATTATTATTAAAAAAAAAACTTGTAATAAGATTTATAACTATAAAGATTCACCTCATTTAAGTATGGATATTTTTAATGTTAAATAATATTTGTTATAATATTATGGGTAATATTTCCCAGATGCGGGTGTTTGATGAGCATGGTACGATGGCGCATGGACAGACGTGGGTTGGCGTGTGGACTCGCACCACCGCCACCCAACTCCGCGTAAGGCACAGCATTAAACTCCCTGCCAGTGACTTCAATGCTGCCATAACGCAGCTCTTCCTCCGATGCCAGCCCGTTAGCATTTCTACCATGTCGCCCCAGTCCAGATTCACCGCTGCCTCTCCATTGCGCTCGCGTTGTCCTACTGTTGCAGCAGAGCCCCGCTCTCGGACCAGTACCGGGATGCGGTGTGCTCTGGCTTGCTGTGTTGAATTTATGCCGGGCTTTCACTATACTCATAGCCCTTTCTGCAAGTTTTGGGCCAATTCACCTTCTGATTGTGTATCGACTCTCCCTGTTGATGCTCCCCTGAATTTCACTGTGGTCTCTGCTCCCACCCTTCGCACAACAGACCCTCGCATCTCCTTGCTAGCTCGCAGCATCATGCCTCGTCTCCGACAACGAATGCGGTGTAGGAGAGGCACCGGCCATGGGTAGGTCGCTCGACAACCCTCTTCCTCCACCTCAGGGTCGACCTCCCATTCCTCGAAGTACCTCTCTGGTTGCTATCCTATCACTAGGAGTGGTCGGGGCCGTGGGTCTGGTCAATCTACTCATGCTCGGGGCTCCCTCCACATTCCAGTTTCTCCACTTCCCCTCCCCGTTCAGTCCCAAATAGCCCAGCTCCGCATTCCATGTGCTATCTGTCATTCCACCATGATAGCCAAAATCACTTTTGAATTCCATGCAGATTCCGCGACTGAGGTTGTCCAGGATCCGAAAGCGACTTTGGAGAAGATTATCAACAAGCCACATTTCATTCCATCCTCCGATAGCAGGCAGAGTGAGGAGCAATGTCGCAGCGAGATTCCAGACACCAGCATCCCTGCAGGTCCGAGCGATTCGAAGCGCGGTGGCTCAATTAGCAAAGAAGACCTTCAGGCGATGGATGAAGACCCCTATGAATATGGATGTCGTATTGTTGAAGAAACGCCTTCTAACTCTCATGATTCCTGAATGCACATTTACTCTCAGGTTTTTGCCTCATAGTCGCTCGTCTGGATTTGATCATCTGCGTTTTTGTTTTTACAATTTACATATTCAGAAACTTGCCTCTTTGTCTAATAGCCGGTTTCCCCTGCGTGGGCGGCCTTCTATAGTTTGTATGGCTCGGAACAGGGTAGTAGGTCCAGTTTTTGAAAATTTTTGGATAGACATCAGTTTTTTTGACAGATTGTTGCAACTCTGGGCAAGATCTAATGAGGCTGGGACCTCCTTGTAAAAAAATTTTGTATCAATAATAGGAGTAGACATATTCAGAAAAAAAATATATTATGAGTAATATCATGGTTTATCAATACCACATGTCCAAAAAATCATAACGCATTTCATATGACCTTTTTTTAATTAATCAATTTAATTAAAATCTCAAATCTCAATTTTTGGCATGGGACTACTATTAAGAATATTTTAGATTAAATCCTTGCCATCCACCTAATATTTACTATAATTAAATTGAAATTCTAGAAACCTTATTCCAAAATAAACACACTTATCAACCTAAACATAAACACCCATATCCATGTAAATATATTAAAATTTATTAATGTATATAAATTTAAAAAATGTCATTGGTCTTGGATTTTTTTTAACTACTTTTTTCTCTCATCTTTGACCTAAATTTTGAGCTTGTAGGAATTTTCTTCCTTTTTATTCCCTCTATTGGATCATGTTTATTTATCTAATCATCTTAGGGATGAATAACATTACCTAGTTCGAAAAGTGTCAGAAATTTAAATGATTTATGTGATGGATTCTCTGAATAACTCTACTCACAAAAGCCTCCATTCAAATAGTCTCGTCTCGCATATTAGAGGATATTTTAAACCAATGAATTTGGATGGGGGATCCTTATTCCTTGAGTCTCATCACATATGGTCAATATTAATCTTTCAATATGTCTATGACTGCCGAGGAGAAAACACAGATTCTTAACCATTAAGCCCACTCAAGTTATACTTATAATAATAGATAATAATCTAGTTTTAAGCTTATGACTAAATCAAACATCAAATTGATGTATATGATCCTTTTGTTTATAGGACAAAGGACCCTCCTGCATACAATCATTTGATTATGAAAGTCTAAAAAGATATACAAACTTCTTTTGAATTTAGAGCTCTAGCTTTTTAAGAGAAAATACATATTCTTAACTATTAAACTCATTCTCATTATTCTAATATAATTATATTATAAAAAAATTAATATTTATAAATAAGTAAGATTAGTTTCAAACCAATTTGATATTTTTAATTCAAATTTTAATTTACCTAATTAAAAAATCGAAATCAATTATTATCACCTTATATTCATATCATTTTCAATTTTTAAATTATATAATTCGTTAATCTTAAACATCACCTACAACCATCGTTAACTCTTGTTTTTTTAATTATTTAAATATAAAAATACACCTACACTGCCTTAATTTCCAAGTTACTTTGACATCGTAAGGACTCGTGGTGTACCCTCCCCTTAGCCCTACTCCTACTCCTTTTTTTCTCCTAATTATTAGGTGACGTGGATATTCATAGGGAGCCCATGCCGATACATATCTCTTCTGAATTTGAGAGGTGTCCTCCTTGATAATTACAACCACTTTGCCGCTTCAATGATGTAAGCCCAACTTTGCTATAAATCCAATTTGATAAAATGTTAGTCACAAAGCTAAAGTTAAAGGATAAAATGTAGCTAAAGTTAAGGGTAATATGAATTGGAATTTTAAACTAAATTGCCCAAGAAAAAGCAATCTCATGGAAATTAAATCACATAAAGTTAGGGATATTGTTATCAAGAATACATGAATTGAAATTTGAAAGTAACTTGCTTTAAAACTTTGATCACAAAGCTAAAGTTAAAGGATAAAATGTAGCTAAAGTTAAGGGTTATATGAATTGAAATTTTAAACTAAATTGCCCAAGAAAAAACAATCACATGGAAATTAAATCACATAAAGTTAGGGAGATAGTTATCAAGAATACATGAATTGAAATTTGAAAGGGACTTGCTTTAAAACTTTGAAGAAACCCACTAAAACATAATGAGTGGAGTCTAGGGGCCCACAAGGTCCTTGGTTTTTGGATGAGGTATTACATATTGTACCATTTCAATAAAAGACAATATATAGAATTTATGCGGTTTCTTACTTTACAAAGTAACTAACTAGGCTATCAATTGTTTCGCATTTTCATATTATATGTGGCATCGCATAATTGACTAATAATTATTTGTTTACATCGGGGTAATTTACAAATATATATTATATATATATATCACGTGGATGTGCGTGCTGTCGGTGTTATTTTTATTTAGGTTTTCTGTACATCTGCTTTTGTGAAAATGCGCGAAGGATTTTGACTTACGTTGGACACCGGCAGGTTCTTATAAGGTTAAAAATCTATGTCAAATAAAAACTTTACACATAGTAACCTTTCAAGAGTGTGGAAGAATTTGAATTTTGCAATAGGGTAGCGAACATTAGTGTGGCTACAATTTTATATATATACGAATAAGCATAAGAGGAATGTCAAAGTGCATCCGAACAAAGTGAGAATGAATGTGAAGTATCTTCGAGATTGTGGAGTTGTGAGGAGAGTTGTTGTTCATTATTAAGGCAGAGAATAGTTGTAAAATATCTCATGAGAATATATTTGTTTAGTTTTAAACCAAGGTAGGTCACATATATAGTAATTTAATTATTAAAATGTAAGGAACAAAACTTAGAATAGTAGAGATTATTTTTCATAGCAACAAGGTAGAGTTAATAGTAATGAAAGTTGGTGGTTTTTTTTTTTTTTTTTTTTTCTTTGTTGTGGTTTTTTCTATTTGTTTATTATTACTATATTACTATGGTCTTTATAATTTTTTTTTTTTTTGGTATTGTGGTTTTTTTTTTTTCATCACTTAATGTTTTTAAACTTTAGATTGCATTTAATAGGTTCACATACTTCTTGTCTAGTTTCTTTAATTTACTAAGAATTTCAAACTACCAAGTGTTTTTAATTTTTTTTGTTGAAAGCTTTGAAATATTGAGTGTTTATAGCTCTTATAGTGATGTAGGAAAATTCACCTCTTCTTGCAATGTTCACGTCCATGCACCTGCAATCTTAACTTAATTTATGACCATGTTATGTATGCAACATTACCCATATGTAAAACATGCTAATAACCAAAGTTTTATTCGTGATAGCCAACGCTTATTTAATGACATCCCCGAATACTTTTAAATGGGATAATATAACTCTCGCCTCTCTAACAATTCACACAAATTGTTCCACTTCAATGAGTTCATGCAAAATCAAAATGTTTAACATAACACAATATAATACAAAGAGACATACACAGAGCCTTTGGAAAATCTGCATTTCCATTAACAAAGAAAAGTTGTACATGCATAACCTCACAATCATACCTTCTCTATTGGCCTTATTCCACATTCATTTGACCATTAACCTTGCTCGTAGGATTAAAATGGTTAAATATAAAATAAGAAGAAAAGTAGTTTTTCCTACATCCATAAATCACTCCTTTATTTATTCCTTAAATCTCTCATGATTTATTCCCCAAAGATTTCATGATTTATTCCCTAAATCTCTCCTGCTTTTCAAGGTAAATTAGCTTTTTCCTTATGGGCAAAATATTAGCTATCCATAACTTTTCTGAAACTAATCCTATCCTAACAACCACACTTTTCTATAACTTTTGGAAATAAATTAGAGATTTTCCAGCTCATATGAGTTTTCATAAAATCATAGGGAAATACATTTAAAAAGTAATACAATCAGTTAGGGAACCAATTCCCCTGGTAAATAAAAAGAGCCCTACTCTAGTGAAATATATTTTGACTTGGAAGTTTGGATGCTCCTCCATCAGACTCCTAAGGTGAAAAATAATTATGGTCACCTGACCATCTATTGATGAAGCAAATCTTCCTGGATCCTAAATTTTGTTTTGCAGTTGGTCATTTTCCTTATCATGTTGATGTTGCTTTATTGTCATCTTCTTCATTCTTCCAGGCTTTGGACCTTATGCTTCAATTCTCCTCCTTCCTTCTTGATGTATACGCGCTCTATCATCGCCAAACCTCTGTTATATTCTTTCTTTCCGACAACATTCCTCCTCTGGGACACTTTAATCATCGGCCTCCTTATCTCCTCAATCTCTATGTCCAGCTTGTCCTCCAGCTGGTACAATTCACCCATTCCTTGTTGGAATTTGTTGTTTTCTTCCACTAAATTAGCAGGATACCAATTGTCTAAAGTTGCTTCCATCATTCTTTGCATTTTATGTTGAAACTCATCATCATTATTGTCCCCTTGTTGCTGCATTTTTTCCATGGGAAACTCATTCTTATCATTTCTTGGATTGTTGCAATTCAATATACTCTCTTCCCTCCAATTGTTCAACCAATCTTCTAAAAAATTCAATTCTGCAACAATAAATTGCATGTCCACTCCTTTCCAACTTTGCACAGGCTCTTCCAATAGATTTTGTACTTCATAAATTGAAGTATCCCTAAGCCAACTCTTTTCTATCTACACATCCTTGTCCTTTTGGAAATTTTCATTACTTGCACACATTGTATCTGCACATCTTCGCTCCTTATTGGTTAGATATGACAATCTTGTCTCCTCCAAGGAAATAACAATATCTCGAGTTGTCATTTCCTCATTTCCTACATACAAAAAACATTCAATAGTTTTAAAAACATGAGACCTTGAAGTTTATTTTGGTACTTCCATCTCTCTTTCCTCAATTTCTCCAAGCATCCTTAATCAATCTCCGATCAGATTCCTCTTCCTTCTTCTTTGATTTTGTGCATGCAACTTCTTAACCGGTCATTGGACTCTTTTTCCAACATAAAGTCCATTCCTGAATTCTTTCATCACTTTTTCTAGCCACTTATTTGTTTTCTCTTGTATACAATTCTTTATTTTGTTGAGCTCTTCCTTTATCTCAGCTATCTCCTTCTCCCTTTCTTCATCACTCATTTCCTTTTTTCCAACTATCTCAACCTCCTTCCTTCTTTGACGTCAACAGCTGAACCCATCAAATGACTACCAATAGATATCTTTTCCTTCTTCTTCTCTTGTGAACTCTGTTAGGTCCATATAATACTAGTGTAGTCCCTTATTGTATTAGTGTAGCCCCCTTATTGTTATTGTTATACCCCTGTAGTGCCCATATTTTTATTATTGTGCCCCATAAAACCCCACTTTTGCTATTGTTGTGCCCTTACATTATTATTGTTAGGTCGTCTAGGACTATATTGTGACCCCATGGACTCCTATATATAGAAAGGAGGCTTTATCATTCAAATCATTAAAGAAGTGTTCATTTATATAATGTAAAGGAGGTTGCCCCCTCAAAGTGGCTGATTTCTAAGGTATTGATCTCTCTTTCCTTCTATTTTTGGAGCTGGTTTCATAACATTTGGTATCAGAGCTTTGGATTCTAGGGTTTCACTGCTTCAAACAGGTCATCGTGGCATTTGTGCTATAACTTTGTTTCTACGAAGGTTCAGAAGCTTAAAAAAAACCCATTTGCGAAGAAATCCTGAGGAAATTCGTGTAAAAATTTCAGATCTTGGTTCGCAATATTTTCAGAGATATGATCTATGGAAGTTAGGGGTTTTGCAGGCTCCCGAATTTATCTCAAAGAGGTGATCTTGGAAAAATCATCATAAATCTATCTTTGAGAATCATATTGCAATTATGTAAATAATGGTCGAAAGTACACGAACTTTAGTTTCTTGTGTATCAATTTCAGAGCCGAAGGAGGAAACAATGACACATGGCATGTCATACAAGTTCATTATACTGAACTAGTCCATAATTAGGTCATTGCGGGAGGTTGGGTATAATTTTGTCTTGAAGAATCCAAATTAGGTCTGACCTATGGCATTGGAAAGAGGACTCAGAGGGCTTATACAAGATAAAAATTCAGATTTTGAAGATCCGAAATAGCAGAGATAAATCAGGTTCAATATATACCTCCTAAAAACCAAGAAAAAGACATGTATTTATTTTTCAAATTGCATAAGTCTTGTTTGAAAAATCAGTTTGAAGTGTTTCCAAGGGCATATTGAAGCATAGATATCAGTATTGGGTTTTAAAATGGCCCATAAAAAGAATTCAACACACATTAAGCCCTTAGAAATCTCTACTATGACACATGAAGAGGAATAATTGCAGTATGATATATCAAAATTATGGTACCAGTGCAAGAAATTTCGATCTTACAAAGACAAATCAAAGGGCTAATTTGGACGGTTTGAAGGATAAAATGAAAGCTAATCTGGATGATAAAGTAGTGGAAGATCACATCGAGCATCAACAACAAGTTCTCTAACTCTCAAAGGATAACCTAAATTTGGTGCAGAATCAAATGAAAAAACAACATCGCAGCAAAAGAAGTTCTGAAGCAGTCACAGAAACAAGAACTCGAAAACTACGAAATTGATTAATTTAAGAGTATATCAGCAAGTGAAAGAACTTACCCGTTGAATATTCCACATTGGATGAGAATTTTATACAGAAGCATCAAGAAATAATCAAGAATTGAAGACAACACTTGTTTGAAGGAGAGGCACATGTTAGGTCCCTATATTACTAGTGTAGTCCCTTATTGTGTTAATGTAGTCCCTTATTGTGTTAGTGTAGCCCCCTTATTATTATTGTGACACCCATGTAGTCCCCATATTTTTATTATTGTGCCCCATAAAACCCCATTATTATTATTGTTGTGCCCTTACATTATTATTGTTAGGTCGGCTAGGATTATATTGTGACCCCATGGACTCCTATATATATTTGAATCATCCAAGAATTGTTCATTTATGTAATTTAAAGGAGGTTTCCCCCTCGAAGTGGTTGATTTCTAAGGCGTTGATCTCTCTTTTCTTCTATTATTGGAGCTGGTTTCATAACAAACTATCCTCGTTCACTTGTAAACTGCAACTAAGCCTTTACCTCGTAGAAATTTTCGTACCTGCTACCAATACCTCACCAAGCTTCCTCCCGAGCTTAGATTTTTGGTATTTCTGATTCCTTCTCTAGAACCTTCTCTTGGAAATTCTACCTACACTCACTGTGGAACTTCCTTCTCACAACTTCTACCCAACTCCTACTTGTTGGAAGTCATCCTTCTTCTGGTTGCAATCCTCATTCCAAAATGCATACCAATTATGATGCCACTTGATGTGGGAAAATTCACTTCTTCCTGCAATGTCCACTTCCATGCACCTGCAATCTTAACTTAATATATGACCAAGCTATGTATGCAACATTACCCATATGTAAAACATTCTCGTACCCAAATTTTTATTCTTGATAGCCAATGCTCATTTAATGACATCCCCGAATACTTTTAAATAATATAATATAACTCTCACCTCTCTAACAATTCACACAAATTGTTCCACTTCAATGAGTTCATGCAAACTCAAATTAATGTTTTCATGCAAACTCAAAACATTTAACATAACACAATATAATACAAGGAGTCATACACAGAGCCATTTGTAAATCTACATTTCAAGTAACAAAGAAAAGGTGTACATGCATAACCTCACAATCATACATTCTCTATTGGCATGATTCCACATTCATTTGGCCATTAGTCTTTCCTATAGGTTTACAATGGTTAAATATAAAATAAGAACTTGAACCTCTATGGCCTCTACCTTGAAACACCCTAAAAAGCCCTCGAACCTCGATCTCGACGAAACCATAGACCTCGAAGAAAAGTATCTATTTTCCTACATCCATAAATCACTTCTTGATTTATTCCATAAATCTCTCACGATTTATTCCCTAAATCTTTCATGATTTATTCCCTAAATCTCTCATGCTTTTCAAGGTAAATTAGATTTTTCCTTATGGGAAAAATATTAGCTATCCATAACTTTTGTAAAACTAATCCTATGCTAACAACCACACTTTTCTATAATTTTTGGAAATCTTAGAGATTTACCAGCTCATATGAGTTTCCATAAAATCATAGGGAAATACATTTAAATAAGTAATACAATTGTTTAGGGAACCAATTCCCTTGGTAAATAAAAGGATCCCTACTCTAGTCAAAATATATTTTGACTCGGAATTTTGGATGCTCCTGCATCATATAGTCAAGGAAATTAAAAATATTGATGTGCTAGTATAAGCCAATAGTCCCTAGGCACATGTTGTATTTTCTCCTGGAAACCCTATGTCAAGTACCCATTGAAACATATATTCATCCACCTTTTCATCATGTATTATACTTGTGTGCCCTCTTACCTTGGTTTCAAGCTCTTCAACATCTTTCTTGACCTTAATCAAGAGCTTGCTATTGCAAGCCTCCATCGCTACCATAACCGAGTATTGAAACTTCCATCCACTATTTCAACCTAGAACCAGAGATGGCCTTGCATCTTCTAGGCCTACATTTACACAAGTAATGGTTGGGTCCCCCTAGTGCTCCTCCCGTTTGTTGTTGGTCATCCTATAGACTAAGTACACAATCCCCTAAGTACACTTTTGTGTTAAATACAAACATCTTAGACCTCACCTCTCACCATGGATTTCAACAAGTAGAATGAACAAACAAATATGTGAGTACAATAATGAACTAATAACTAGATCGAGTATAACCAACGATACTCATGAATTCTCCACTTCTAGTTGCAACCCTCCATTAAAGACACCATGTTAAAGTCGTCCTCTACCATTATGAACCAGGATGGAGGTCAAGTTGTGACAAGATGGTGCAAATGAATGCTTAGGGAGAAAGGGGGCACTTTTAGGGATAGTCACCTCTACCACCTTATGTGCCTTCTCTAATCCACACATGTTTCATACATCACTAACCTCCTTTTATCTCTCAAATTTACAGCACCCCTCTACTCAAAATGCCTCCTTAGATGTCTATTCATGGTAACCAATTCAATTAGTTGAATTAAACACCATCTCAACACTTAATCATTAACAAAATAAAGTGAATGTTACATAATTACAACAAGATAAAGTATACATTAAAAAACACTCATTCTCAATATCTTGCATAACTTGAGTAGGCCTAATAATTAAGAACGTGTGCTTTCTTATAAGAGGTCACAAGTTCAAATCCAGAGAGGGGTAGAGTATTAACATCTCTCTAGATTTTAGAAGGGGATCTCATAAACTAATTTGAGGTATATTCATATTAAAATTGTTAAAGTTATAAATTATATAGTCCCCTTTTTATGGGAAATAAAAGGCCCCTAAAAAGGGAAAAATATCCATTAATTAGACTACACCATTGAAAAACAGCATAACACATATATTTGATTAGACTACACTATTGAAAAACACCATAACACACACACACACACACACACATAAAAAAATCAATCTATTACACAAATTACATATTTAATTTAGGGGATCTCATATGTCAATTTGATATATATTAATATTAATATTGTTAGTCTCGAGGGTTAGTTCAGTTGGTCGAGTCTTTGTCATTAAATCACCTCTGATATTGAGAGGTCACATGTTTAATTCTCTCGACACTTGAAAAACATCATAACAAATATATATTTAATTAGACTACACTATTGAAAAACACCATAACACACACACACACACACACAACCATATATATACTTAAAAACAACAATCTATTACACAAATTACATATTTAATTTAGGGGATCTCATATGTCAATTTGATGTATATTAATATTAATATTGTTAGCCTCGAGGGTTAGCTTAGTTGGTTGAGTCTTTGTCGTTAAATCGCCTATGCTATTGAGAGGTCACATTTTTAATTCTCTCGACACTCTTAGGGTCAGGCTCCATGATTGAGCTAACATGAAGTGAGCCTTTCAAGTAGATTCACCTGGTACAAATATTCCATGGACATAGTGACCTCTGATCTCCGAGGACCATGAACGACAAAGAAAGATATATATATATATAGTCAAAATAAACACTACTAATCTCCGAGGACCATGAACGACAAAGAAATATATATATATATATATATATATATATATATATATATATATATATATATATATATATATATATATATATATATATATATATATATATATATAGTCAAAATAAACACTACTAACATTTTACATATTTCGGGGCTTTTTCAAAAAGTTGTTTTTTTTACCATAAAAAGGCAAAAACATCCATTAATTAGACTACATTATGACTATATTGTTGAAAAACACCATAACACATACATTTTAATAAACAAATAAAACAATAATATTACACAAATTACATATTTAATTTGGAGCAATTTATGTTTTAGCTTGTTTCACCAAAATTCCATTACGATTTTGGGTGAGTGTGTGATGTTTTTTTCTTTAAAATGTATTTTAAATATATAAATGGATTCAACACCCTGAAAAACCTTAGGGCACTTGGATTCTATAGATTGCACAATTCAGACTTAAGATTTTAAATCATTTTTGTATGATTTTAAATAAATTTGATTGGAAAAAATGCTTGGAAAATGACCAAACCATCCATTAAATTACTACACTATTTAATTTAATAATAATAATAATAATAATAATTCACTATTTAGTCAAATCTAAATCCTTTAATATTATAGGATTTTTTAAATAAAAAAGTTCAAAAAAATGTATAGACAATTTCTTTTGTAATTTTCTCTTTTAAAATAGAAAAAATGCCATAATTTCCAGTTGGGGTTATCTCAAGGGGTTGAGTGGAATGGTTATCTTCCCCATTCCCTGCTAGTGATATGATGAGCTATAATGCATTGATAAATATTTTTGTATTGGTTTTTAGCCTTATTAACTCTTAAGGGAGTATAAGTGTGGGTTTCTTTGGTACTTAAGACCTCACTTTAGCCCTCAGGACTTAGAGGGAAGCTGCTTGGAAGTTGGTACCAACAACCCCACTCTAACCCTTAGACTGAGAGGGAAGTTGATTTCTCTACTCATAAAAGTAAAAGGAAAAACACCATAACACATATATATTTTAATAAATATAAAAATCAATCATAATACATAAATAATGATCTCAAAATCATTATTAGTTATGAAAGACATAGTCTAATTAATAGACAAAATGGTCCTTTTTTCCCGAAACCTTTTAATCACTTTTTTAGACTAAATTTGTTAAAATTCGATAGAGAATTTTAAGAAACACAAGTTTAATTTGTTTAGTTTCCAAAGTTCAAGTGTCCAGAGATTTTTCAAGTTGTTGAATCTATTTATGCATTCAAAAATACATTTTAAACAACAAGAAATCACAATCACATCCAAAATTGTATGACGAGATAAAAATTCATTTTGTTTATTAATTAAAGTTTATCATTATTAAATATTAACATTATTCATAATATTAATATTATTAACAATATAAATTGTATAATCAAAATAAACAACAATAATATTTCACATACTTTTTTTTTTAACAAGAACGGGTATATTTTTATTTATGAGAATAGGTCGGGCTGCAGCCTAATCAACCCATGATACATATTCTGATTTTCCAAAATTCCCTTTGAAGCGGGTTCTGCTCTTTTGTTGTGGATTCTTAAGGAATCAGAGACCAAATTGGAGCATCGTTGTTTTTTGAGAGATCTCCTTGGGCCAGATGACAACCTGCATTTGTTCTTGCATCAGCTTCTTTGTTTAAGTTTCGAAGTATATGGAAGAAGGAGCTGAAGGTGTATTTTTTTAACACTTTTTTGAGTCTCTGCAAAGTATTGTTGAGGGCAAGGTTATTGAATTGGTCCCCGGTATTCATGATTTTGATCAGTATTTCCCAATCTATGAAGACTTGAATGTCCTTTTCTCCATGCTCATGCGCGATTTGGCAGGCTTTAAGCAAGGCTAAAATTTCTGCTTGATTATTGGAATTCAGGCCAAGACCCCAACTGAAACGGATTCTACTTTTCCCAGTCCGAGGGTAGATTACCCCCCCAGCTCCAGAGATACCCAGATTACCCTTAGAGGCTCCTTCAAAAACGATTGTGGCTTTATCACGGGACTTCCACCAATTTTTAAATTCAATCTCAGAAATTCACAACCTCCATTCAAGATTATTACTGGGTCGAGAGCAGGGTGTAAGACTGAGAGTAGACTTCAAAGGTGCACTGATCCAGTTTGTCACGTCAGAGGGGAGATTACTATCTTTCTTGTGAGGGAGATTAAAAAAGGATTCAATAGGCAAGGCTTTCGCCTTGGCAGCAACCACCATGGAGGAGCAAGTTCTGTTATTAAAAATGGCATTGTTCCTGGACAACAAGATCTGCCAACAAACGAATTTGGGGATTGCAAACCAGATAGAGGTCCACAAGGATTTACTGCGAAGCTCATGCAGAGAGTGCTCCTTCCATGCGATGAAGAGGTGAGAAATCGAGCCTATCGAAGGGGGCTGGACATTTAGCCCAAACAACGCGTTCACCCAAACTTTTTTGGAAAAATCGCACTCTAGGAACAAATGTTCCATAGACTCCAACGCTGCGCAGCAAAGAGGGCATCGATGAGGGCCTTTGATGCCACGTTTGAGAAAATTTTCACCAGTTAATACACGTTTGTGTATGAGTAGACATGTGAAGAAATTCACCTTAGGGAGACTACCGTGATCCCAAACATGTTTCCATAGAGAAGGGGAATGGAGGGGATTGTTGTGATGGAGGGAAGCAAATCCAAGTGCAGCAGTATAATGACCGGTTTTTCCCCAACCCAATTTGTTCCGGGAGTGTCGATGGATAGGAGCGATGCCAGCAAGCGAAGATTGGAGGATTGAGAGTTGAGGGAGGAGCCAATCAGGGGGGCACAAAATATTCCAGGCTGTCCAATGACCAGCAGCATCCCAGGATGAAATGTCAGCCAGAGAGATTATCCCACGATTGACGAGCCACTGACGCAAGTCAGCAATTTCATGTACTGAGTTGAGAGGAGGGCGGCCCATGATACTATCTTCCCAAAGGTGAATGTGTTCTCCACTACCAGGAATTCTGAAGAGAAGGTATTTGAAGAACTCCCAGCTACGGCAGCAGAGTTGCCAAAGAGTAGTACCCTTTCGAGCTATTCCATCATCCATATGTAACATAGAGAGACCATGCATGTATTTTTTAATCAGAACTTGAATAACAGGATGCCAAGGATTCAAGAATATTTTCCATAACATCTTCCCTCCCAAAGCCAGATTGGCTAAACCGAGATCTATAACTTGCAGGCCCCCATCTGCAAGAGCTTTTTTCACTATGTCCCAGCTAATGAGATGGAATTTTTTCTAAAATCCCTTACTGCCTTGCCAAAGAAAGTATCTAAGGATATTTGAGAGCTGGTTAGTAATTGATTTAGGGGCCAGAAGGAAGGTAGCTTGATATAAAGGGAGAGAGGAGAGGATTTATTTCACCGGGATAAGATTTCCAGCTATGGTAAGCCACTGTCCACCCCAAAATTTCATTTTGTTCTTAATTTTGCTGAGGATATCAGCCCAATGAAGGGCCTTGTTAAAACCTTGAGTCAAAGGCATGCCCAAATATTTAATTTTATCCTAGTTTGCAAAACCCACATAGCCAAGAATAAGGGAGATCCGGTTCATGGTGTGCTGGTCAATCTCCCAACTGTAAACTGCACTTTTCCTTCTGTTGACAAGGGCTCCAAAGACACTGCAGAAGTTATGAATAACCTCTTTAAAGGCATTTTCAATCTTAATGGAAGCACCCCCCAAGAGAAGGGATTCATCATCAAATAATGCATGGTTGATAGGCTATGTGTCTCTCGCAGCCTTGATTCCAGGAAGAGAGCCTTTAGTCTTCTCTGTCGTCAGCTTCCGACTGAGGGAGTCGTCCATCAATATATAGAGGAAGGGGGACATAGGGAAACCTTTTCTGATACCTCGCAAGGCCTTGAAGAAACCAGCTGGCCTGCCATTTATCAAGGGGGAAATCCATGGCTCTCCAATACAAGCACTGATTAGCCTAATGAAAGCAGAGCTGAAACCAAAATCATAAAGAACTTGAAGAAGAAAGGAATGTTGTACCCGGTCAAAGGTGTTTTCCATGTCAAGTTTGATGATCATCCCTTTTTCGTGGCATTGAATGCTAGAGTGGATGGTTTCCTACACCAGAGCCATATTGTCTAGAATGTGCCTACCTTTGACAAAGCCACCTTGGTTGGGAGAGATGAGCTTTTCTAACAAAGCCTTGATCTTGTTCGCCAAGAGCTTGGAGATGATCTTATATGATGCATTGCAGAGAGAAATTTGTTTAAAACGGTCAAAAGAGACGGGGTTCGCTTCTTTGGGGATCAAAGCGAGGAAGGTTGAGTTTGTGCATCCCCCCACTTTAGATTTCTGTTGGAATCCCTTTATCATTCTAATCAGATTAACCTTTATAATATCCCAAAAAATTCTATAAAAGTGAATGGAGAATCCGTCCGGACCGGGGGCTTTATCTGGCTCCATTGCCCAGACAACATTGCCGATTTCCTCTTCCATGAAGGGCCTCAAAATACTGAGGTTGTCCTCCTCCTTAATCAGCCTTGGGATATGAGAGAGGAATTATGTAGTTTCCTCCTTATTAAAATCTCCGCTTTTGGTATAAAGCTGTTGGTAGTGATAGGTAGTAGCCTCACGAATTGCAACTATTCCTTTATACACAGTCCTATCTAAGAAGGTGATTTCAGCAATGTGATTTCTCAAGAGGCGGGTGCGAATTTTCTTGTGAAAGAAAGCAGTATTTTTATCTCCAGATTTGAGCCAAAGGTTGCGAGATTTAAGCCTCAAGGACTCTTCCTCAACTCTGAAGGCCTGGAAGGAGCTTTGTTGGACAACTTTCTCTAGCTAAATTTTTGAGGGAGTGATATTCTACTGTTCCATATTCATTTGCATATCCAGCAGCCTCTCGCGGCCTGCCTTCTTAGGTTTGTAGGAGAGCAAGAGGGGTTTTTAATCCATTCTTTCAACACTGATTTAGTGGCTTTGAGTTTTTGTTCCCACACATGGATAGACGAGCCACTAACTAAGGTGGACCATGCTTTCAATATGATCTCCTGAAACCCATCCCTTTCAATCCATAATGGTATGAATTGGAACGGAATGGGACCCAAGTTTTCCTCCTCTATCTGCAGAAAGATCGATTTATGATCAGAAATCTATTTGGGCAGAATTTTGGAGGAGATTATTTTGTTCTCAGAGAGAAGGGAGCTCTGAAGTAGAAATATGTCCAGTCGAGCAGATATGTGCTCACACCCAGTTCTGTTGTTTGACCATGTGTAGAGCCCGGATTTTGACTTAATATCTATTAAGTCCCATTCTAGGATCAACTCTTCCACAAGAGGGAGGATGGGTTCTCTGCTAATGTTGCCTCCTCTTTTCTCCTTAGGTTCAAAAACCAAATTGAGGTCTCCCGCGAGGACTATATTCTTGGGAGAGTAGGCTTCAAGAAAGTCAGCAAGAGTTTGCCAACAATCCTTTTTTTCGATGTAAAGAACCAGAACATAAAGATTAAAGAGAGCGAGGGAGGTCTTACTCACAATATGATGGAGCTCGTTGTAGATCCAATGCTGAGTGTCAAAGGAGCTGACTAGATGGAATTTATTATCTTTCCATAGAGTGGCAAGCCCACTACAAGTACCCCTTGCACTGGTTTCTTTCCCAACTTTTGTTGTCCATTTGTCTTTACTAATTTCTAAAAGGGCAGCCCCTTCAGTTTTGGTCTCTTGGAGCATGAGGATCTCAGGGGTATCAAATTTCATAAGGTTCTTCAATGCTTCCATTTTTGTGGGATTACCCCAGCCTCTGCAATTCCAAGAGACAATACACATCATTTACTAGTAGAGGGGCGGCCTTTATGAGGCCTAGATCAATTGATTTTGCCTACGGACATCTCAATCGTGGACTGGCTACCTTGAATTTTTTGCTTCTCAGCCTCTTCTTCTCTTGCCACTTTGTGTGAATTTCTCCCGGCTCTTTTCAAGGGTCTTTCGAACATTTCTTCATCCGAATATCTAGAGGATTCAGGGGATTTCTTCTTTGTCATTTTAGTGTAGGTCAGGGATGTGGAATCTCCTCTTGGCGATCCAGTTGGTGATGAGGCGACTTCTTGCTGTATTTTATTTTCTTCTGCTAGTTTTGGCTGTTGTTCTGTCACTTCTACCTCTGGCGCAGATTGAGGTTCTTCAGGGGTGCTTAGTATGTCGAAGGGATTGGACATTGCTTCTTTTCTTGTAGGGACAGAGGTACCTTCCCCTTGTGCTGCCGAGGAAGGGCTAGCATTCCTAGTGAGCTTATTTTTCCTTTTGTTTCTATTACTCAGTTTATTTGTGTTGCCTTTCTACACTTGAGTCCATTGTTCCTCCTTGGAGGTCTCAGTCTCTTCCACTGTTTACTTTTTGTAGTATCTGGAAAAGTGTCCATAGCCATGACGAAACAGGCAGTTGAATGGGAGATGTTCATGATCAATCTCTTGGATGTGAGTCCATTCAACCACTATGAGCTTAATAGCCTCAGGGAGGCCGACCTCCAGATCGAATTCGATACAAATTTGAGCACATGAGAACTAATCTCTTCTTTCTTCTATGTCAATATACTTCCCAAGTTTGTTGCCAATGGTTTCTAAAGATTTAGGGTTCCAACAGTGGAGAGGAAGGTGAGGCAAGCGAACCCAAACCGGGACAGCTGATGGGATGTCTTGACTTGGATTGAAATCTGGAGTCCATTGATTCAGGTAGAGGTCCTGAGGCCCCATGAAGTATGGGCCGTTTCGGAAGATCAGATTCATGTCTTCAGCTACTTCAAAAACAAAAGCAAAAAATCCCTTACCAACAAAGTAACTTCTGATTCCATATTTAATAAGAGGGGTTTAGTTCCTCTGGATCTAGGCTTCCACAGTTTTTGGCGAGGGCCAGAGCCTTGTAAATTGCCCAATGAGAACATGTTCAGCTAGATTGAGCGTCGATTTGCAAGGATCTTCAGTCGGCAGATCCACAGTGAGGATATCTTCCAATCGTTTCACGAATTTTCTCTAATGGGTGGTTGGAGGCTGCTTGTTGCTGCCGGCCACCAGTCTTTTGAAAGCTAAGAGATAAGGGGGAAGGGGAGGATCAGGTTCAAGACCCCCGCCTGGGGCCATGGCGGCGGAGTTGCAGCAGGGACGTAGGGGAGATAAGGCAGCGCACACGGGTTCCTCTCCTTTTAATATTTCACATTCTTAGTGGAAATAAGTAATGATAAAATCTCACATATTTAATGTAGATGAACTCTTTTATTTAATATTACAAGTTTCTATAAATAGAAGTTAACTGAAAAATGAACTAACTAAATTTTTTAAAATGAAAATTTATTTTAATTTATTACTTTTTGAGATTTTGACATTTTAAAATAAGTAAAAAAAATTAACAAAATTTTACTATTAAAATTTCTATTAATTAAGATTTTACATGAAATTGGTGTCCCTTGTGATTGAAGGTTTCTTTGCAATTAATTAGGGTTTCTTTGCAACCATGATTTTTTGAATCTTCATGGCTACCCCTTGTGAGGGAGGAGGTAGCCGCCCCTTCGAAAATGTTGTGGAAAGCCGCAAATCTAAACAAACTCCCCCAAAACCTAGCAATCATGGTACTAACAAAATTCCCCACCCCCCTCAACGATTCCTATAGCACCATTGAATGATAACAGAACTACAGAAAAACAAGAGGGCCAACAAGTGAAATAGGTAAATAATATGGGTCCATGTCTCCCTATGGCATCAAAAACCCCATTGTATGAAATCGACTCAGATAGATTTGGAGAGAAGATCTAATACATGAAGGACCATACATTAATTTGCAATTTTATATGCATTTTACTTTCCGAAAAATTACTCACCGGTTGGATTAAAAAAACTGGCAGTTGAAGGGGAATATAGATCTAAAATTGGGGTCATAAGGTTTTTTCACATCCATCTTCAACAATGTGGAAGATAGAGGTAGGAAATTCCAAGGTACCATACTTCATAAATACAACAAGGTTGTACATGAAACCCTGGGTGGAAAGATTCAACCCTAATAAAGAAGATTTTAACTCAAACCCAATATGGATCATACCATATTCACTCTCTCCATAATTTTTGTATCAAGGTACACTTGATATGAATATGGGAAAACTAGTTATTGCTATGCTAGCTCCCTCACTAGTATTAAAAATGTGTGATTATGATCGTCTCAAGTTAACCACTTGTGAAGGGGTTTATGTGTCTTTGATGATCAAATTATGAGTTAATTAACTTTTAAAAACTCATATATAGAAAATAAAATGCATAAATATAACACACAAAAATCACATAATACCATGGATGATAACGAAGTTCACTCCTCCTGGGCTACATCTCCATGGACCTGCTTTAACTAGCTAGGCCCTCTTTGGATTAAGAGTCAAATGTATGATTAAAAGCATCTGTACTTCTCCAATGGATTTACAGCCTACTCCATTGGCTTCAGAACACTCAAATACCCTAGAAATGACTCTTCATTCACTCCATTTGGCCTTCAGCTGATCTAGGCATGGCCTTCCTTCCTAGTGGCCCTAGGCTTCAAAATTCTTCAAGTGACCAAAAACACATGTAGAATTTATCCTCTACCTATGAAAGATGTTCCAATGGATTTAGAGCATGCCAATCTGCTAGAAATGACTCTTATTGAGCCAAAATTGGTTGAAAATTTCTCAAGATAGGGTTCATTTAATTTTCCCCTAGATTCTACCTCTAAATCTGGAGAAACTCTAGTTAAGGGCGCCAAAGATGGAGGCCGCACCTAAATTGGCAGAACCGCCAGAAATTCCGCCAAATTAAACTGTGATATTAATTAAAGGATAAGTTGTGATTAACGTGTAGTAAGCACAATTAACTTGGCGCTAGGAGTGGGACATTGATCTAGGTGGTTCGAACAAGTCCAAGAACAAGTGGCTTCAGTACAAAGGCTAAAAAATAAAAGTGTCTAGAATGTGGAAAAATTAATGTCAAGTTGAAGATCTCATCTTTCTGATTCCAAGGGCGCAAACGATACTCAATTCTGAGTCTTTGTGAAGGAGTTAGGAGCAGTCAAAGTTTGAGGGTTGACTTGGTGAAGTGGCAGACTAAGGAGGTCACAAATTGGAAGTTTTCTAGCCACTAAATTCTGGCCAGCTCCGGCTGGATTCCGGGCGAAATTGCGGGGTCATTAATTTGAATCCTTCAGTCAAATTAACGAATTTTTAAAAAGGGTCATTTTTTATATTAAAACAAAAATTATATAAAAAAAGGGGCGATGGGTGGCCAAAACACCGTCGACCCCTCCACATATCAAAACAAAAAAAATATTAATTGGGGTCGACAGTGGTCATGACCCCACCACTGACCACCCGACCATATCATACGGTAACCACTGTCATATATATGATATGGGTGGCGGGGGTGGTGATCCCCACCACCAACCCAACCCTCCTTGTGCCACATGTTAACGATGCTGACGGGAAAAGGTGGGGTGGGCTGCCCAATGTAGGCCTGGACCCTCACATTTATACTTAATGAATATTTGTTGGGTTAAAGAAATAATAAAGTCGTGGTTACCAAACGAAGTCCGACTTAAAAAGGAGGGGGCAGGATTTGACCACTCAACCCCCTCCCTCCAAATTCACATCTTAACCATTTCATCCAACGACTTCCTTTGGGAAGCCCGTCGAGATTTCTTTATAAAAACCTTCTTTTCATCAGTGCACCAAGGCAGGTCAGAAGCGGGCACAAAAATCGAGACGGTGGAACCATGAGTACTGTGCATGAGGGGGGTGGAACCATGATCTAAGCCATTTTCCAGAGGGTCCATATTTTCACTTTGTCAGATTCAGACAAATTTTATATGGATTCTGCACCTCTCGATGCCATGAATCTAACGATGTTGTCCATTTCTTCATCAGAGGTCTGCAATTTTTAGGCACTTTCAGCTATGGAGGTATAAGGGTGTGATTTCTCGTTTTGTACTTGTACTTTCATTTTTTTCCACTTAATGAAAGAGGGCCTCCCCACTATTTGAGTAGGGCTTGGAGACGTAGTCCCTCCTGGACGAACTCCGATATCAATTACGTGTCTTCTTGCATGATGTTAATTGCTTCTCTCTTCTTAGGTTTATGCCTTTAAATTTTCTTGTTTAAAGCTGCAATTTTCACATGTAATTCTTTAACACATCTCAAGCAAAAGATTTTGGATCAAGTGGTATCAGAGCAGGTGTTTGTAGATGTGAATTACATGCTTGTATGCTAATTAGAAACAGGTTACGAAGAGGCGAAGGGACACTACAATATTTTGATCTCGAAGCAAGATGTGCACATCAGAGAAGAAACATGGATGAAAATTCGCGACATGAGGAAGAGCTCAACTTACGCAAGACCTTATACACCATTGCAGCCCAGGTCGAGAAATTGTTCTCTAGACTTGAGAAACTAGTGAAAGTAGGAGAGAATGATTTAGAAGGACAAGGTTTAGGGAACGTAGATAATGGAGGAGATCCACCTCCTTCTCCTCCAGCAAGTGAAATTTCTTCCTCCTCTTCTCACCTTCATCATAGGAATTCTGGAAATGCATCTAATAAAACTTTCTTTAAGTTAGATGTCAAATTTGATCTACCCATGTATAATGGTGAAAGTGATGCAGAGAAACTTAACAACCGGATTAGGTAGCTTGAATTCTACTGCACGATTCAGCGGATTGTGGAGGACGAGGCAAATATCCAGTTGGCTTCTCTTCGACTCAATGGCACCACTCTCATTTGGTGGGAAAGCAAACTTCAAGGCATCAGTAATCTGAGTAACCTCATTTCCTCATGGTAAAATTTCATTATTGCACTTAAAGATCAATTATATCCCTTGGGTTATAAGCAAAAAGCTTTAATGGAGTGGCAGTACCTAAGGTAAGGCAAAGGACAAAACGTGCAAAGCTCTGCCGAGGAATTTAGAAAACAAGCACTAAGTTTGGGAATTTCATTAGATTCACTTGAAGTTGTAACTATGTACATTGGGTCATTACATAGTTACATAAGACATTCATTATTGTTGTTTGAGCCTCCTACCATAGATGAAGCTAGTGTGAAGGTCATGCACATAGAAAGCAGGGGGGCGTATGAACAAAGTGACCACCCAAAAAGGACTCCAGAGCCAAAAGAAGGGGATAAAAGCCCTCTTGCACACATTGTGAAAAAGTGGGACATGCCAAGAAAATTGTTGGAAGCTACACCCTGAGTTGAGACCTAAAAGAAATGACATAAAGGGGAAGCAGAAGATCGCCACCACGATACAACAAAACCAAGATTCTGAATCCGAGGAAGATGAAAAGGTCATAGCTGTTGGATTTTTAGGAGGTGGACCAATTGATCTTGGGTCTAATTCTGGAGATGAAATGAAGCTTGCAGCCTTTGGGATCACAACAAAAGGATCCATAGACTTGGGTTCCGATTCAGGCAATGAAACAAAAATATCAACAGATAGTGTGTACCAAAGATGAAAAGGAACTTACTGCGGCAGAGTTCCAAGAACTTGAAGAGATTAACCAAGGCATCCAAGTAGAAAATGTTGAGCTAAGAAGGCTCCTACAGGAAGCAAGGGAAGAAAAACAAAGGTTACTATGCCAGTTACAAGCTAAGGATGAGGCCTTGGAAAAATTGTGACATAACCAACCCGAGGTAAAAATCAACCCTTCAATTTCATGTACTTTTCATGATGATGAATTCACTACTTTTGAAAAGCATACCACAGGGATTGGGTCCAAACTACTGAAGAAGATGGAGTATCAAGGAAAGGGCCTCGACATCAATGGCCAATGCATCATATACCCTGTCGAAGTCAAGGAATTTCCACATCATGCGAGACTCAGATACACCAGGAAGGAAGTGGAGGAAAGCTCCAAAATAGCTAGTGACCCACCAACAACTAAGGATGAAAGAAACTCCTCACACCTCAGCGACAGTGAGGGATTCATGGGCACTTCTCGAAGGCACATCGGGAGGAGGCATTCCAAGACGATACAGAAGGTATGGAGGAGGAAGAATGAACCCCAGAAACTTGCATGTCAAACATGTCAGGACCAAAGAGCATTCATAAAAAGTCCAATCATCGAAGCTATTCCACAAGAAGTTCCTCCACAGGGGGATGATCCATTTACCTTATTAAGTAAAAGATGGTTCTTTTAGGGGTCTTAGTGTGATGGCCAAATTTGTAAATCATACGTTGCAAGTAAATGTAAACGTGATGGTGTGTTTCCCATCACTTCGAAACACAACGATGATGTTTTGGCCTTTTCCTTATGGGTAGTTGAGATATTGATTGTTTTTTTTTATGTAATCCTTGGCCAATGAGTGTGTGCTATAAACTCTTGGCAAGGAGGGCTTGTTGATTCATGTGTGGTGTGCGTGATTGCAAATGATGTACCAGTTTCACGTACAGAGGATTGAAAGTGTGGTTTGGAAAGGACACAAGCAGTGTACTGAGAGTGTTAATGATTTTGGGGTCCAAAAGCTCTTAAGTGGGGAGGAATGATCCAGGTGGATCGAATAGGTCCAAGAACAAATGGCTTAAGTACAAAGGATCAAACATCAAAGTGTCTATCCATGGAAAAATTAATGTCAAGTTGAAGATCTCGTCTTTCTGATTCCAATGGCACAGATGACACTCAATTCTGAGTCTGTATGAAGGAGTTAGGAGCAGTCAAAGTTTGAGGGTTGACTTGGTGAAGTGGCAGACTAAGGAGGACACAAATTGGAAGTTTTCTGGCCACCGAATTCTGGAAAACTTCGGCCAGATTCCAGGTGAAATTGTGGGGTCATTAATTTGACTCCTTTGGTCAAATTAACGAATTTTTAAAAAGGGCCATTTTGTTATATGAAAACAAAAATTATATTAAAAAAAGGGGCAACGGGTGGCAAAACCCTGTCGACCCCTCCACATATAAATTTTTTTTTATTAATGGGGGTAGGCAGCAATCATGACCCTGCCGCCAACCACTCGGCCATATCATATGGTAACCACCATTATATATATGATATGGGTGGTAGGGGTGGTGAACCCCATCGCCAACCCAACCCTCCTCGTGCCACATGTTAACGATGCCGACGGGAAAAGGTGGGGCTGGCCACCCAATGCGAGCCCGACCCCCCACATTTATACTTAACGAATATCTGTTGGGTTAAAGAAATAATAAAGGCGTGATTATCAAACGAATTCCGACTTAAAAAGGAGGGGGTGGGGTTTGACCACCCGACCCCCTCCCTCCAAATCCACATCTTAACCATTTCAGCCAACAACTTCACGTAAAAATGATGTACCAGTTTCACGTATAGAGGATTGAAAGTGTGGTTTGGAAAGGACACAAGCAGTGTACTGAGAGTGTTAATTATTTTGGGGTCCAAAATCTCTTTAGTGGGGAGGAATGTTCCAGGTGGATCAAACAGGTCCAAGAATAAGTGGCTTAAGTACAAAGGCTCAAAAATAAAAGTGTATGGAATGTGGCAAAATTAATGTCAAGTTGAAGATCTCGTCTTTCTGATTCCAACGACGCAGACGACACTCAATTCTGAGTTCGTATGAAGGAGTTAGGAGCAGTCAAAGTTTGAGGGTTGACTTGGTGAAGTGGCAGACTAAGGAGGACACAAATTGGAAGTTTTCTGGCTACCGGATTCCGGACAGCTCCGGCTGGATTCCAGGCGAAATTGCAGGGTCATTAATTTGACCGTCGTTAATTTGACTCCATCATTCAAATTAACGAAGTTTTAAAAAGGGCCACTGTTATTTAAAAAAAAAAATTATATAAAAAAAGGGGGCGACGAGTGGCAAAACCCCATCGACCCCTCCACATATCAAAACAAAAAAAATATCAATGGGGATAGGCAGCAGTCATGACCCCACCGACGACCACTTGACCGTATCATACAGTAACCACCATCATATATATGATATGGGTGACAGGGGTGGTGAACCCCATCGCCAACTTAACCCTCCTCATGCCACATGTTAACGATGCTGACGAGAAAAGGTGGGGCGGGCTGCCCAATGCGGGCCCGACCCCCCACATTTATACTTAATGAATATCCGTTGGGTTAAAGAAATAATAAAGGTGTAGTTATCAAACAAAGTCTGAATTAAAAAGGAGGGGGCAGGGTTTGACCACCCGACCCCCTCCCTCCAAATTCGCATCTTAACGATTTCAGCCAACAACTTCACATACAAATGATGTACCAGTTTCACATACAGAGGATTGAAAGTGCGGTTTGGAAAGGATACAAGCAGTGTATTGAGAGTGTTAATGATTTTGGGGTCCAAAATCTCTTCAATGGGGAGGAATGATCTAGGTGGATCGAACAAGTCCAAGAACAAGTGGCTTAAGTACAAAGGCTCAAAAATCAAAGTGTCTAGAATGTGGCAAACTTAATGTCAAGTTGAATATCTCATCTTTCTGATTCCAACGGTGCAGACGACACTCAATTCTGAGTTCATATGAAGGAGTTAGGAGCAGTCAAAGTTTGAGGGTTGACTTGGTGAAGTGGCAGACTAAGGAGGACACAAATTGGAAGTTTTATGGCCACCGGATTCTGGCTAGCTCTGGCCAGATTTTGGGTGAAATTTTGGGGTCGTTAATTTGACTCCTTAAGTCAAATTAACGAATTTTTAAAAAGGGCCATTTTTTTATATTAAAACAAAAATTATATAAAAAAAAAGGGGCGACGGGTGGCAAAACCCCATCGACCCCTCCACATATCAAAACAAAAAAATTATTAATGGGGGTAGGCGGTGGTTGTGACCCCGCTGCTGACCACTCGACTATATCATATGGTAACCACCTTCATATATATGATATGGGTGGTAGGGGTGGTGAACCCCATCGCCAACCCAACCCTCCTCGTGCCACATGTTAACGATGTTGATGGGAAAAGGTGGGGCGGGCCGCCCAATGCGGGCCCGATCCCCCAAATTTATATTTAATGAATATTCGTTGGGTTAAAGAAATAATAAAGGCGTGATTATCAAACGAAGTCCGACTTAAAAAGGAGGGTGTGGGGTTTGACCACCCAACCCCCTCCCTCCAAATTCGCATCTTAACCATTTCAGCCAATAGCTTCCTTTGGGAAGTACATCGGCCTTTTTTTATAAAAACCTTCTTTTCATTAGTACGCCAAGGCAGGTCAGGAGCAGGCACAGAAATCGAGACGATGGAAGCATGAGTACTGTGCAGGAGGGGGACAAAACCATGATTTGAGCCATTTTCTAGAGGGTCCAGATTTTAAATTTGTCATATTTTGGAAAATTTTATATGGATTTTGCACATCTCGATGCCACGAATCCAACGGTGATGTCCATTTCTTCATCAGAGGTCTGCAATTTTCAGGCACTTTTAGCTATGGAGGTATAAGGGTGTGATTTCTCATTTTGTACTTGTACTTTCATTTTTTTCCACTTAATGAAAGAGGGCCTCCCCACTATTTGAGTAGGGCCTGAAGACGTGTCCTTCCTGGACGAACTCCGATATCAATTATGTGTCTTCTTGCATGATGTTAATTGCTTCTCTCTTCTTATGTTTATGCCTTTAAAGTTTCTTGTTTAAAGATGCAATTTTCACGTGTATTTCTTTAACACATCTCAAGAAAAAGATTTTGAATCAGACATATGGCGCAGTTTCATTGGGAGGAGGGATGGCCCCCTCCTTCCCATCATCGGAGTTCACATTACAGTTTAAATGTATGTGGGCTCTACGGCTTAACAAGTAACACCATCATGGCCCATTGGTAAGAGACTTGAGTGGTTGGGGGGAGGTTACGGGGTCAAACCCCAATTTGTGCCCCTCCATACTTGTTTTTGCAACACTGTATGATAGTACACCCAAACCATAGAACATTGATTCGAACCATATATTAAAAATGCGATATTAAAATATGCCACCGCATGGTTTTCAGACTATGGTTTATTGCCAATGGACTTTGTATAATTTGCAATATGCCACCGAATATGATATATCGATAATCCAATCGGACCATAGGTTTAAATTAATATATGCGGAATGTTAATTATATATAAGGTTTGTAAAAATAATATATATATATATATATATATATATATATATATATATATATGATATTTAAAACCATATATATATATATATATATATATATATATATGTATATGTATGTATATGTATATGTATATGTATATGTATATGTATATATATATATATATATGTATGTATGTATGTATGTATGTATGTTTATATATATATATATATATATATATATATATATATATATATATATATATATATGTATATGTATATATATATACATATATACATATATACATATATACATATACATATATATATATATAAACATACATACATACATACATACATACATATATATATATATATATACACCATGTATATATATATACATACATATGTATATATATACACACACACACACACACACATATATATATATTAATCCAACCTTAATACATTAAAAAATGATTCCAACACAAAAATTCATGAACCCAAATTTAACCTTGGACGACATTGGGAAAATTTCACCTTCTCAAACCAAATGGGCGAATCCTGCAGTGACACTTGTCACATTCTCATTGGACAAAAAATGAAGAAGATTCCCTACATGCTGACTAGGCTACCATGTCATCAGCCTATACCTGTTATACAATTTTTTTTTTAAATTGCATGTCCTGAACTGTATAAATTTATAAACACAATAATGTATTTTCAGATTCTCCTAATCTAACACATTAATCTTATGTTAAATACAAAATCCTTCCACTTAATTCTTTTTGGAAATTAAATCACCAATTGCAAAACACATATGAAGCAAAATTAATCACACATAACAAGATGTTTTACCAGGAAAGCTTAAAGCTAAAAACCCCAACTATCATATATTATGTATATCAATGGATCATGTAACAATCTCATACAAAGCTCAGCTCATAGAGCTCTCAGTATAATATACAATCGTCACACACTGTCTTGCATAAATTTTCACCTCCATGCACCAATTTCTTGCCTTCTGACAGTGTGCCTCCATTGCGCAATCCCTGCTGAAGAGGAACCTTGAATGAATTCGACCTTGCCTTGCCTTGACTATGCAATCCTCATAAGCATCTCCAATGTGTGTGTAGATGCATTGAATGCATCACTATAGTCACAACTGATAGTCCATCTCACCCTTTCACCTATCTCTCCACTGGGACTCCACTGGATCTGACATGCAAGTAGTTAACTGTTGTATTTCTTCAGTTGCAAGTAAGAAACTACTTGTGAATTAATTAAATAATTAATTCACTCATCTATCACTAGTGTATGTTCAGTTACAACTAGCACAACTGAGTTTAACTCACTAAACCGAGTTAAACTAAATAACAACTCAAATAACTACTCTTCCAACTCTGTTACAACTTGCCACTATCAATTATAACAAAGTCCTCCATGCATGAGTCACCAACCACCTTAGGAATTGTGTAATTCCTTCAACCCACTGATGTGCCACATATGTTCACTGAAATAAAGTGCTCCAAGAGAATAAGTTACTATTTATTGTTTGATTATTATTAAGGGCTAATAATAATCGACATGCATTCTATTTTTAGATTAGCGATCTATAGATAGACTTCGCCCATATTCTAAAAATAGAAATTCATCCAAAGATAGAGTTTTCTCAACCATCTAGAATCAAAATCCTGCTAATTTTAGAATATGCTCACCATTCTAAAAACAGACATACACCTAAAAATAGCCTATGTGGGCCCCACCTAGTTTAGGTGATTATTTTTCACTAGGATCAAGGAATGATGTTTCCGAATGCCACTTTCATTGTTTCTTGTTGCAATCTTCAACACTCCCTCTCAACAAGAAAGGAATGTATTTGCATGCAACATGCAACTCCAAGCATTCTCCCTACAACTCTTGTATGCAACACTTCCGAAACTGAATAGCCTCCAAACAACTGAATCAATATAATGCATCTGTCATCAAAGTCTTCTGACCTCTGCTTAGCTACTACACATGTCTTCAGGAACCATTGCGCTGTTGAACTCTGCACCTATGCACTCTGCACTTGCTGTCAACTCTGATCCGCGCTCCAGTATCCAACACTGTCACTTTAATCTAACTGCATCAATCCAACTGATCATGCTACTGCTACTCTGTGAGCGCCTCATAGCCAGGTTCAATTCATGAGATGCACACCATCTCAATGAACCCTGCCCATAAATCTCTTCTTGGGATTACTCATGCATGTCACCCCACTTCTTACCTGGTGGTATAGTTGCATGCACTCCCTCTGCCCATCCGGCAAGAAATTTCTCTGCATGAGCGGTTGCTCCCACTCCATGATCCTCATCTTGTGGCTACTCCACATCTCGAGGCTCACTCTTACCTGCATTCAAATCTTGATCCCTCTCAAGCTTCAATACATGTATTCCTCGCACTTCCCAACAATAGGAAGCTCCGTAGAAATCCCATCTACTTCAAGTCTGTAGATATTCTTAACTCGAATCCCAACCTTCTTGGCTCGGCCTGTTGCTTTGTGTCACAGGAAAAATTTTCCTTCAATAAAGACAACATCATAGCCTCTATCCTCTAACATTGCAACTGAGATTAAATTCTTCTTTAAACCTGGAACATGCACAACATATTTTAAATGAAAGAGTTTACCTGACGCCCTCTGAAAGGTAATGGTACCAATGCCGGTCGCACTGTATCGTCCATCATTGCCCAACTCAATATGCATCTGGAGATATTTCTCCACCAAGTCATTGAACAATTTCTCATCTCCCGTCATGTGAAAGGAAGCACCATTATCAAAGTACCACCCCGATCCAAATGCACTAGACACCATGCATGCGATCAATGAGAAGTCAAGCTCAAATTGCAAGGCAAGTGCCTCACTAGCCGCAACTCCAATATCCATCTTGTTCTTCTTCTTATGTGGACAATTTGTGGCAATATGTCCAAACTCATGACAGTGAAAACACTTCACTTTGGACATGTTGTGCTCCTTGTCATCTTCTCCGGCCTTAGATCTAGAATGGAATTTCTTCCCCTTCTTCTTCTTCGCCTTGGAAACCAAAACACAATCCTCTTCATCATCATTCGTTGATGAAGATCCATCCCTGGTGGTCCACCTTATCTCCTCCTGCACTAGATCCGACCACAGTCGCTCCCAATCTGACAGTTTCTCCCGCCCATTAACAAAGTCTTGATAATTGTGCCAACTCTTCAGAAGCCCAAGAAGAGCCAAGCTCACCAAGTCATCATCCGCAACACTGACTCCTACATTCCCAAGCTCATCCCTGCATTGGAAAAACTTTGTCAAGTATACTGGAATAGTGTCGTTCTTCTCCATCTTGATTTTTCTGAGTTTATCCTTCAGTGGCAACTTCCTATGGTCACTTCTGCTTTGGAAAATATTTGTCAAAGCCTTCCACATTGCAAATGTAGTGGCTTTCCCATGAAGGCTTGACACAATATGGTCTTTCACACCTTCCAACATAATCCTCCTTTCCCTTGCTACTTTCTTTTTTCATGCGTCAAGTACTGCAGCATCCGCCGAAGTGGGCTTAGGAGCATCGCTATCCATGAACTCCTTCAAGCCATTATCTTCAAGCACCGCCTCCATCCTGTCCTTCCAAGCTATGTAGTTTGAGCTTCCCTCGAGTGCATACTCCAACCGCAACCCATTGAAAGCCATTTCAATGTTTACTCAATTGTCGCACCAAGAAATTCTTGCATGAAATTCGAATTGTCCACCAGCACAAAACTCAACACCGCTTCAATATTGCAATCTCCAGTGATCAACACTACTCTAATACCATGTAGAAATTTATAAACATAATAATGTATTTATGGATTCTCCTGATCTAACACATTAATCTTATGTTAAATCCAGAATCCTTCCACTTAATTCTTTGCGGAAATTAAATCACCAATTGCAAAACACATATGAAGCAAAATCAATCGCACATAACAAGATGTTTTACCGGGAAAGATTAAAGCTAAAAACCCCAACTATCATATATTATGTATATCAATGGATCATGTAACAATATCATACAAAGCTTAGCTCATAGAGCTCTTAGTACAATATACAATCGTCACACACTGTCTTGCAGAAATTTTCACCTCCATGCACCAATTTCTTGCCTCCTGACAGCCTGCCTCCACTACGCGATCCCTGCTAAAGAAGAACCCTGAAGGAATTCGACCTTGCCTTGCCTTGACTGCACAATCCTCATAAGCATATCCAATGTGTGTGTATATGCATTGAATGCATCACTATAGTCACAAATGATAGTCCATCTCACCCTTTCACCTATCTCTCCACTGGGTCTCCACTGGATCTGACATGCAAGTAGTTAACTGTTGTATTTCTTCAGTTGCAAGTAAGACACTACTTATGAATTAATTAAATAATTAATTCACTCATCTATAACTAGTGTATGTTCAGTTACAACTAGCACAACCGAGTTTAACTCACTGAACTGAGTTAAACTAAATAACAACTCACATAACTACTCTTCCAACTCTGTTACAACTTGCCACTATCAGTTATAACGAAGTCCTCCATGCATGAGTCACCAACGACCCTAGGAATTGCATAATTCCTTCAGCCCACTGATGTGCCACATCTGTTCACTAAAATAAAGTGCTCCAAGAGAATAAGTTATTATTTATTGTCTAATTATTATTAAGGGCTAATAATAATCGACATCCATTCTATTTGTAGATTAGCGATCTATAAATAGACTTCGCCCATCTTCTAAAAATAGAAATTCATCCAAAGATATAATTTCCCAACCATATAGAATCAACATCCTGCTAATTTTAGAATATTCTCACCATTCTAAAAATAGACATACACCTAAAAATAGCTTGTGTGGGCCCCACCTAGTTTAGGTGATTATTTTTCACTAGGATCAAGGAATGATGTTTTTGGATGCCACTTTCACTGTTTCTTGTTGCAATTTTCAACATGAACAACGATCAACAGACTATAACTTCTTTATTCAAACTCGGTTTTTGATGAAACGAGTTGCGTTGGAATCTTGGCGACAGGCCGGTCGCTATCGTTCTAGTTTGGTGTAGTTATGAGTACTTTGAATTTTGAGCAAATTTTTTCCCCTGATTCATATTCCAGTCACTCCTTCCCATTGACATGCTTTTGGACCCACAAAAGCTGGTTATCTCATGAGAGTTTAATACTCTTCTATTTCCCAAGTTATATCATCTTTATTCTACTTGGAAAAATCACCATGAAAACCACTTGGGTTCACTGACATGCCTTGCCTTGCAAATGGCTTGGCTCTTCAACCATTGTTCTCCTTTTGCTGCTGACCCAATCCAACAATTGCTGGCTGCTTGCTGACTAATATAACACTTTACTATACCAATTTGATTCCTCGGTGCATGGAAAACTAACTTCCCACTGAGAATCATGTTCCTCCTTTGCACAAACATGCATTCGATGCAAGCTCTACGATTCCAAATTCCACATCTGGAAGAATGCATTCACCATCTCCTTTTCTTCTTGGCATCAACACATAAAATGGTCTATAATGGCTACAAACTTATCTTTTTTGACATCTTTTCACAAACACAACCATCATTCTGAAAAACACATCATGCAAGAAACATAACTTGATGACATATCCTCTTTCTCCTTCAAAGAAACAAATTTCACATCATGTGAACATTGCCATGTACTCTCACATCTTGGTGTAAAAACCATCAACCAAACACAAGTAAAAAAAAACATGCCTCTTCAAACGACTGACTCTCAATTCAAGCATAAGCATGTGTAATACTTTGACGATTATTTTCCCAAAACAAAATGAATTTCACATTTCATGAAACACTTCGTCAACATCTCCTTTTCATCTTTGGAGAAAAAATCAACTCTTCCAAGTTGATATGACATGCATGTAACACACAATCGATCAACACATGTCGATACTCATGCATGTGCAAATGATCAACACTCTCAAGTTGACAACATATATGTTAAACAAAGCAATCAACCAACACAAGTCAATTACTCATGCAAGTTCAAGCACAATGAAACCATCAAAATTCCACTGTTCATACACAAAAAATCTCATGCATGTATACAATTATTCAGCTATCTCACAAGTACAATCGTAATTACAAGAACCCCCTTCATATGTACATGTACTTAAAAATTTGAAATGAACAAATTTTGTTGCAATAAAGTGAGTCAACATACTCCACTTTCAATCACCTTCTTGGCGTAAACATGCAACATGAATTCCATTGGAAAAGAAATGCATCAACATCAAAAGACATGCAAAGCCTTAATTGGATAAGAAATCTAACCATCTCTTACCAAACCATTTCAATGGTGCTTCTTTCAGTTGCACATCATCATCTTGTGAATAATTTTGACCCACAACAATTATGGAATCTTCTTTTCCATTCTTGCCATTCTCTTTCCCCACCTTTTTCAAATGTCATGGATGACTTGCTGGATACAAAGTCCAACACTTGTCTATAATATAACCTTGCTTATGGCAGTGAGTGCAAAACAATTGCATCTTATTTTCAGCATGGTTTTTTCTTTGTCCAATGGACCTTTGGCTTCTTTCCTCCTTTTCTTTAAAATTTTCCAGTGCATGGCTATCTTCTTCCAACATCTTGAAACATTATGGTTATTCAAACCACAAAAGGAACATGCAAACTTTATCCTTCTTGAGGAGGTAAATTTGATGAGGTAGTGGCTCTCTTCGGAATACCAACAATGCATTCAATGACTTTAGAGCTTTCAAAATCCTCTTGTTCGCCATTCTCATTAGTTGCATGCTTATGAGAACCTTCTTGCAAAGTGGGTGTAAAATTTTTTGTATTCATCATGAACACAATATTCACACGCTTGAGGTAATAAACACGAAATGAAAGTCCTTCTTGGAACACCTTCATGTGCCTCCTTGGCTTTAAATCTTTCTCCGTCATGTTGTCCACAACCAAGACCCAAATACTTAGGCCTTTCCTCAACAACAATTGGCTCAACTATGCCTTGTGCATGTTTTCCCAATCCTTTACCTTCATAACCTATCTTCATTAATAATTTGGACCCTATTCCTCTAGCATGTCTTTCAAAATAACATACACATTCATTTTGAGAGGAAATTGAAGATAAACTTGAATTGCATACCTCTTTTTCATGATCATACATGGCTAAGGATTCCTTGGCATCATGGAGCTGAGTCTCCATCTCATGCATCCTTTCAAGAATCTCTTGCTTCTCCTCCTTCATGGAAATCAACTGCTCTTGAAGTCTAATGTTCTTCCCCTTATCTTCATACTTCTCTTGCACCATATCAATAATGATGTAGAGCTTCTGCAACATCTATTTATCAAAGAGTTTTTCTAAGGAAGATGGATTAGAAACATTGCTTAATGAAGCTGCCATCACACCTGCAATTCATACAAAGCTTCTTTATTGTGATTTGAGAATTCAGTTCTCAATCTTGATCTTCTCCTTCTTCACAGATAAACACACACACAGTTAAATTCTCCTTGCACAAATTCAAAAACCAATAGCTAGTTCTTCTAGCTAACCTTGGCTAAAATGAGCTAAACATTTTCTCTGATACCAAATTGATCTAAATATGGGAAAACTAGTTATTACTACGCTAGCTCCCTCATCAGTATTAAAAATGTGTGATTAGGACCGTCTCAAGTTAACCACTTGTGAAGGGGTTTATGTGTCAAGTTTTATGTATCTTTGATGATCAAATTATGAGTTAATTAACTTTTAAAAAATCATATACAAAAAATGAAATGTAGAAATATAACACACAAAAATCACATAATACCATGGATGATAACAAAGTTCACCCCTCCTAGGCTACATCTCCATGGACCTGCTTTAACTAGCTAGGCCCTCTTGGGATTAAGAGTCAAATGTATGATTACAAGAACCTGTAGTGCTCCAATGGATTTTCAACCTACTCCATTGGCTTCATAACACTCAAATACCCCAAAAATGACTATTCAATCTCTAAATTTGGTTCACAGCTGATCTAGGCTTGACCTACCATCCTGGTGGCCATGGGCTTGTTTAATATCCAAAGTGACAAAAGAACCTTCAGAAGTGCTCCAACACCTCTTTAATTTGTACCATTGTGTTCAGAGCATCAAATACATCTAAAAATGACTTTTCATTCACTCCATTTGGCCTTCAGCCGATCTAGGCATGGCCTTCCTTCCTGGTGGCCCTAGGCTTCAAAATTATTCAAGTGACCAAAAACACCTGTAGAATTTCTCCTATGCCTCTGAAATCTATTCTAATTGATTCATAGCATTCCAATCTACTAGGAATGACTCTTTCTGATCCAAAATTGGTCGAAAATTGCTCAAGATAAGGTTTATTTAATTTTCCCCTAGATTCTGCCTCTAAATCTAAAGAACTCCAATTATGGGCTCCAAAGATGGAGGCTACTCCTAAAATGGTGGAACCGCTAGAAATTCCGTCGAATTAAACTATGAGATCAATTAAAGGATAAGTTGTGATTAACGCACACTAAGCGCAATTAACTTGGCGCTAGGAGTGGGACACATGGCACGATTTCAATGGGAGGAGGGTTGGCCTGCAAGGCTAGACCCCTCCTTCCCATTGCCTGAGTTCACATTACAATTTAAATGTATGTGGGCGTGAAGGCTTAACAAGTAACACCGTCATGGCCCACTGGTAAGAGGCTTGCAGAGTGGTTGGGGGGAGGTCACAGGGTCAAACCTCGACCTCCGCCCCTCCATACTTATTTTTGCAACACTGTATGATAATACACCCAAGCCATAGAACATTGCTCTGAAACATATATTAAAATACGCCACCACATAGTTTTCAGACTATGGTTTATTGCTAACGGACTTTGGATAATTTGCAATATGCCATTGAATATGATATATTGATAATCCAATCAGACCATAGGTTTAAATTAATATATGTGGAATGTTAATTATATATAAGGTTTGTAAAATTAATATTAATATTAAAACCATATATATATATATATATATATATATATATATATATATATATATATATATATGTATATGTATATATATATATATATATATATACATATACATATATACATATACATATATACGTATACATATATACATATACATATATATATATATATATATATATATATATATATATATATATATATATATATATATATATATATATATATATATATATATATATATATATATATATATATATCCAACCTTAATACATTAAAAAATGATTTCCAACAAATAAAAATTCATCAACCCAAATTCAACCTTGGAGAACATTGGGAAAATTTCACCTTCTCAAACTAAACTGGCGAATCTTGCAGTGACACGTGTCACAGTCCCATTGGAAAAAAACTAAAGAAGATTCCCTGCATGCTGACTGAGCTTCCATGTCATCATCTTGTACCTGTTCTGCAAATTTTTTAAAAAAATTGCTTGTTCTGAACAATGATTAGTAGACTATAACGTCTTCATCCGAACTCGATTTTCGACAAAAAAAGTTGCGTTGGATTCCTGGCAACGTGTGAGTTTCTGTCATTCTAGTTTGGTGCAATTATGAGCACTTTGAATTTTGAGAAATTTTTTTCCCTTGATCCAAATTCCGATCAACAATAGAAGGAAATATAAGCACCATATGATCATTCATCATGGTATTAGAAATCACCAAGATTTTTTGATATACCTCAAATGCACGATTATGTGTATACCTAGACTTGACCAAACTGTTACCATCTATCATTTAAATTAGTTACCATGATGACGTTTGGGAATATCCCATAGACTATGAGTAGATCCCCTTTTAGTGCAATAAATGCCACAAGTATGGCCACCTTTGCAAGGAATTCCCATTAAACCAAATCAACGACATTTATAGGATACTCAAGAAGCATTAGAAGGGATTTATGAAATCTAGAAATAAAAGGAAAATTACAAGAAAAGGAATACAAGAACCTTCAACATTAGGAAACAAGAATGATATAAATACCCAGTCCTACAAAAAGTGGGGGAAAACCATAAATGTTGAAGTTTGCAACAAGAAACAATGAAATTGGCATCTGGAAACAACATGACAACACCTACACTAGTGTGGGACTGTTGGTGAGGTAAATCCCCTCTGCGGATAGAGGCAATCCCACTAGCCCTAGAGTGGGTCTAGCCACAAATGAGACAAGCTATAATATCGATTCCTAGTTAACGAATGGATGGAGATTCGATAGATGACTTACCGGAGGTCCTACGCTGTTGTTGTCGTCAAAAAGAGTGGCTGCCTCTCGTTCCTGGTTTGACAGATCACGATTTGATCGCTTTCACGCTCAGACACATGCACACACACAAGAAACAACGCCGATATACAACATACTATTTCACATTCGTAACTATCAGTCAGTCAAAGAAGACTAAATCAATTGCATTAAATAATCAACATAACACAATGATGGAACCAACACCATAGTCGAGTATATTAATGAAAGAAAGGAAGAGTACAACCAAGCTTCGACGTTGCGATCTCCTCTAACAGGGTTCTAGTGGAGCACGTCTCACAAAGGCTTGGCGGGAATTCGGACGGGGCTATCTCTACGGAATTATCCTTACTTCTACCTTCTCTATAGAAATTACTCAGCTATAGTATCTCTTCTCCAAGTTCAGCTTCATGGCTATATGTTTAGCTAGTTTTCATAAAGGGAGAAGGCTTGTTTATATAGAGGGAGAGGGAGAGGTTAGGATCCCTATAATCATGGGAGGGAGACCTATCTTCAAGGAGTGTCCCATGGGGGTTGGAAACCACTACCTAAAGAGGGAGATCCGTGGCTGATCAACTTAACCACTTCTTATGACTCATCCCTGAGGTGGTTAGAAGGAAACTTCCACCTCTTTTTGTTAAAAATATTCCTAAAACAGCTGGCGCAGGCACTACATAGAGACAGAGTGCCAGGTGGCGCGGGCTCTAGTGTAAATCCTCTATATTGGTGCGAGGGGTGAACTGGCTACCTGCGCCAAGGCCAAAACATAGGTTTTTGTGTGCTTTTTGAGGAAATGTTCAATAGGAGAAATGATGTCCTTATGCAGAAGGATGCAAAGAAGGTGTTTGTAGAGTATGACACTGCTCATAGGTCATGGGAATGATCCTCCAATATGCAGGATGAGGGATTGTAGGGACGGTGACAAAAATTTGTGTAACAGATGCCCCCTAAAGCATGAGGTCCAAGAGAGAGGGAGGGGTGAAATTATTTATGAGAACGCGTTCGACCCAAACACTGTTGTCGAAAGACCTGCAAGTACAAATACAACTGATATTTCTGATACATGACATGTGGCATGGGCGCAACCATCCATAATAGAGTACATAAACAGTAAGATCTGAGGTATGGACACAACCATCCAACAGTAAGGATCAACAAACAGACTCAGGTATGGTCGCAACCATCCAATTAGAAGAGCCATGTAATAAGTCATAGTAATCCACAACAAACCCGCAACCTGGATTTCATTAGACAAAACCTAGGGTCTTGCGCTCCATCTCGACCCGAACAAAGTAAAAATTCGAGCATGCGAATACGTGAGCTGAAGTCGAACATGCAAGAAAATCGTCTGATTACCAGCCAATGATGCAAGCCATTAACAGATGCGAGAGAAACCACCAATAATGACAATGGTTCTCAAGGTACGAAAGGTACAATCCACGAAGTGTGAACAGTGATATGACATTGAACACCCATAGAGTCAGTTGATCGAAGGCCAATGATGTAAACCTTGCGTCGAATGCGAAGAACCTGCCATTGAGGCATGTAGGCTCCAAGGTACCTGAAGGGAGTCTCTAGATCAACTTCCTAGATAATGAGATGGAGTCGACAGGAAGTGACCTAATCGAAGGTGGGCCATAATGTTTCCCACATCATCGACACAAGAAAGAGGAATGTGATGTTTGTGAATCAAGACCAACAAATAATTACAGGGAGGTTGAAAACTTCAGAGGCAAACTTCTCTTGAACATATCGGTGGCATGACACTGGATTTGGCAGTGTTTGACATCAAGGGATCTGAGGTCATGGTGACGTGGAAAAGAGTAGATGAGCAGTCAAAAGAGATTACCCAAACCCATGGAGGCAAACAAATAATGAGATGAGATTTCCCCAACGTGACACGAATGCAAACAAGGGCCATGTTCAAGAGAGACATACTGCCAACACGACTACAATCTGGTTCCATTTTCTCCCACCATTTCTGGCGAGTACCCCAATTATTTTTGAAAACAAGCTTGAAGGGGATAGCATGTGCTTGCGATGTAAGTTTGTCCTTCAGACAAATCCAACCTAGTACATTTTACGAGCCCTAGGAAGGAGGAACTCAAGTAATGTCATAATGACAGAGTCTGATGTCATCAGTTTTAACGAGTCTGACAAAGGAAGAACTCAGCATCTTTTCATGTTTAGAGAGTTTGAAAAGAAAGCGGAAAAGAAAACTCCAACAAGGCCCTTTTCGTAAATAGTCTCACAGATCCGAAAAGGTAGAAAACTGTATCTGAGAGAACATCTTAGTCGTGATAGGCTAATTTATTTCTTTTTCGTAAATAATCTATCCCAGCTCGAAAAAAGGGGTTAACGTATACTGGGTAGATATCGTTTCGCAACCATTTTAATGAGTTCAAAACGACAAGTGTCTCGACAATCTTTTCAGTTTTAGAGAGTCAGAAAAGAGCTAAAAGGTGACTCCAGTAGTGACTTTTTCGTGTTTTTACCAAGTCCGAAAAATTATAAAATACAACTCGTTTCTTCATCATAGCCATGTGAAAACCTGTCGCCGCACAAAAATACGTGTGTAAAACATATTTCTCAACAATAATATGATGAAATAATCGAAAAATATGTTTTAAAACCTAATTTAAGATTTTGAAAAGTTATAAAATACCATAAGTGGTAAAAATTATTTACTTTTCACATTTACCTCTTCGTGGAGCAAGAGTGATCCATTTACCTTGCGATCTTGTGGCGATGATTGCGAGCGATCCAGTGAACCAATCTTAATTCTGTCCCTTTCAGGTAAGAGCCTACATCATTTTCCATCTTTTGAGCTAAATTTCATTACCTTGATTTGTCATTTTGAATCCTTTAGGGGAGGATTTGTAAAAATTAGGGCATCACGGTTGGCACGGGTTTCGGGTACGGACCCGCGCCAATTGCCCCTTTTTAACACAGGGGTCGCGCCCATTGGCGCGATTGTTAGTGAAATAGTTGCGCCAACCACGCAACCCAAAATCCGTCGAAATTTAAAGAAAATGAAACCATTTGCTTGCAAATTTTGATGCCTAAGGAGACTTACAATTCTCATATGAACAATGTGTGCAGGTACCAAGCAGAAAAGATGGTAATTGAGTGGAAAGAGAGAGAATAAAATGAGGAGGATGAACTAGCTGTGGAGAATGAACAATGCATGAACTCCCTCAGAAACTGTGGGCTAAATAAATTCTTCCTGACACTGTACCTTTGGGCTCAGCCCAAATTTCTTCAATATTTAATAAGCATTTGGGACAAGGATCAAGAAAAGTTTATGCTTCGGGATCAGGAGCTTGAAATCGAAGTCTCTGATATGTATTTTATCACTGGATTGTCACATAGGGGTGAAATCCCTATCTTGACCAGTACCCATCCTTCCAGGGAAAGCATGGGAATGGTGGTTGATAGGGTGTGTTGAGGGGCACGAAAAGGAATAGGGAGTGGAAAAGTTGACATCCATACCGTCCCTGATCTGGCACTAAAAGTAGTGCTGCACACTATCAAGCGGGCTGTAGGATCGCAAACACAACATGAGGCCACAAAGACACAACTGCTTCTTGCCTCAGAGTGCATGGACCCGACTCTCTTCAACTGGGTCGAGGCCGTGACTATTAACATCAAGAGGAAACTTATCAAGTGCAAGAAGACCAAACTAAAGTAGTTTGGGTATGGATCCATTTTGGTATCGTTCTTCTTGAAACGACTACCCATATTCCAGCGTCAGGAGGTCATTGTCCCAATGCCACCACCCAGAGAGCCACGGATGGCCCGATGGCCGCACTGATGCCTAGAGTAGGGGGTGGCAAACAGATGTCTTGGAGGCCATATTTTTTTGATTGGCTCTGACGACAACTGATTGTCGTGGAGGATTGGCCCTATGCTGGCACAGACTTCTCCAGTGGTCCAGACCTCCTGCTCCTAGAGGGAGAGGATTGGGACGAAGAGCTAGGTGAAATCACTTTTTAATTTCATGAGTTTATGATTTTTTGGTATATAGGCATGTTCTGATAGTTAATCTTATATGTATGCAGATGTTGGCCTAGAGCGTCCTGCAGGTATGTCACCGATAGTGAGGCAAACTCCTCGCGATTTCGATCCTCATGGTGAGGGTGGCGAGGAGGAGATAGTACAGAACCTGGAGGGGATCGCCCGTGGGATCCCAGACTATGCTCGATTGGATGATGTGCCTCGGGCCTATCAGAGGCATACTGTAGGGGTGCCGAGTTGTATCCACTGCTTGTTGAGGTGGTTGGTACGGGCGGTGACGTGCTATCATGAGCACCACGCCGATTAGGCACCTAGGATTTTTATTTCCACATATTTTTGAGAGACATGTTGTCTCGCAATGTAACCGAAACATACATATATATTTTTTGGGTTTTTATGATGCATTTACCAATGATCGATATATATATATATATATATATATATATATATATATATATATATATATATATATATATATATGCATCTATTTTCTACATGGGTCTATTTACATATGATGATGTTTTATAAATTGCGCAAATGTCTATCTAGCACAATGTTAGCTATTGCATAAGTTAATGTATTCATTCGTCTTGGTATATGTTGATATGTAATGAAATAAAAATGTCTTTCAAGTAAACGAATATGCAAATACAATCTCAAAATGCATGGGTTTCGAACCGAATAATGACTGTTAAGTTGAAGAACAACAAGTTGCGAATCCAAATTCACAAGTAGTGCGGGTATGCTGAGGCTAACTTCCTCAGTTAATAGTTCCAAAACAACACTATATTCAATGACATTGTTTATAGTTGATCCTAGACAAATACCTTGTAGGTTAATCAACTCACCAACAGGATCATAAATTACCAAGGCTGTCGAAGACAAGTTCCTGGTACTACGGGAAGCACCATCCGCGAAACCAACATAAGGGGAAATAGACATCTGCATAAAAAACAAGACCCAATAAGCAGAAAAAAGCTCACAAAGCACATCAAACCAAAGCATGCAAAAAAATGAAAAAATCACCTATGTACACATATCATGCATGAATGACTTGAGCATAATATTTTTTGAGGTACAGCTCATTTTTGGGCCATGCTAAGGGACAACCTTCATAATCAATAAGCTCATAAGCCCCATTTTGTAACACACATTTGACGATGTAGGGCCCATGCCACATGGGTTGGAATTTACTTGCCCCCAGCTTATCATGAGCTTGGTCGTACAGGAGAACAAGGTCGACTTCGATAAAATAATGAGGGGAAACTGTTTGGTCAAAATGAGCTTTGAATCGCTTCTTCTGTGCTTCGATGACCAAGGCAACTAAGTGATGAGTTTCATCCAATCTCTCTAAGTAGAGGAGACACTCTTCTTCAGGAGAAGTATTAGGTAGTAATTCCACAACTAGTTTGAGTGAAGGGATTTCACATTCAATTGGAAGAGTGGCTTCCAGACCGTATACCAACTGAAACAGGGTAAATTCGGTTGCACTCTTAGTCAACGTCCGGTAAGCCCAAAGAGCTGAAAACAACATGAGATGCCAATTTGATTTATGGATCCCAATTGTTCATTGAAGCATTGTAACAAGGACTTTGTTTATGGCTTCAACTTGGCCATTAGCTTGAGGTTAATAAGGCGTTGAGCTGTCGTGACGCAGAGCCAAATTAGATGTCAACTCTGCCTTCATATAGTCCCAAAAATGAGAACCATGATCAGTAACGATGGCTTGAGGAACACCAAACTGAGTAATAACATGATTGAATATGAATTGTGCTGCTTTCTTACCATCCGCAGCCAATGTAGGCATTGCTTCGGCCCATTTTGTGAAATAATTGATGGCGACGATAATATAGGCATGCCCCCCAGCCGAATGAGGGTTACACGTCATAAAATTGATGCCCCATTTGGAAAAAGGACCAATAGTAATGATAGGGTGTAAAGGAACAGGTGGCGCACACATCTTGCATTGATATATCTGGCAAACATGAGATTTGCGTACTGCGATAATGCAATCTTTAAAAATGGACGGCCAGAAATACCCAGCACGAAGGATCTTCTGTGCGGTGGCATAACTAGACATGTGACCACCACAGGTGCCACTGTGGCAGTAATTTAAAACTTTCTCAGCTTCCTCAAGGGTCAGACATCGGTAGAGTACAAAATCGACTCCAACACGATAGAGGGTATCTCCGATAATACGATAAGGTTGCAACTGATGCCGAATGTGGCGTCGGGCATCTTTCGTTAACTCAGACCTAAAAGTAGAATTTTGGAGATACACGATGATATCACCATACCACAGATCGAGGGTGCTAATCAAGAAAAAAGTTTCATCTGGAATAAGATCCTCGAATGAGAAGGAGCAGAGTTGACGGGGAGAGAACAAATCAAATCAGCGAAAACAAGTGATTTCTTTGATCTGGAGAAATAGTGGACTCAGTAACTTACTTGAATACAACCCAAGACAGGGCAGCGACTTCCTCTCACTTTACGAGAAATGCGAACACACGACCCCTTCGGTCTTCAACCTCGCCTTACAATCTCTTCTTGTGATCTTGAAAGAACTGTCCTCAGACAGGCGGCCCAGAAGGCTTCAATATTATTCAAGCAAAATATTACATACCATGTTATGCTGCAGAATAGAGCCTTGAAGTCTCAGAACTCTTCAGAGCATAGCCATACACACTCGCTTACAATGCTTCACACACATACACACACTAACACTCGATACCTACCATATTTACAAGCTATGATATATATAGAAACTTATGAGCATAATTGAGGGTCCTTGTCTGGCATTACTGACCCAGACGGTGTCTACTCAATTATCTCGAGTACAATTATAATAAAAGAGATTCCCACTACTAAGGTCCTTTCGGACTCCTATCATCATCAGTTTGCTCGCCAGGTTCAAAGTCACTTGGCCACTTAGATGGTGAAGGGGACCGATTAAAATTAGCATGTGATTGATGTAACCAATCCAAGTACTGAGATTCCCAATCATGATCTTCCTGTGTTTGAGCATCTTGAAAAATATCCACAAAGATAGTCTCTTTTTCTTTGGATGCCACATTTTTACCTTTTTCTGTAGCTTATTTTCTTAGTGCGGTTGTTGTTGAAGATTCTCCTCTCGTGATTTGCTTTGATGACTGTCCTGTATTCAACTTTACCGTATCTGTCGTCACATATATATTCTTTTGAGGAAATAGATATCGATCAGCTGATTTTGTCCATTTGTTGACATATGCTGTTGGATCTACTTCAATATCAAGAAAATAATCTTTTCGGCTAGTGCGAAATTCAGGAGAAGACTGAACTGCCAGCTCAACTCCATATAAGAGTTCTATCTTGAAGATTTGAAACATATTAACAGAATGTTCGATGGCACACTGAATCCACATTCGACAAGTGTGGTTAATATCTGGTTGCCTTTGCCATCCTAATTCAAAATTAACAGCAGAGCAAACTTTGTTGGACAATAAAAGACTAATTAAACAAACCACATCACTAGACCAATGTCCAGATTTTACACATATGGTAATGAAGGCTTTCTGATTAATTATAAGTTTAATTGCCTTATTTTGTCCTTGGAGTTCTTCTAATGATATGATCATAGCCAACTTTTCTGTGACAGTGATTTTTCAGAACTATTTTAACCAGAGTGTAATCTTTTTTACTTCATCCATATTTTCAGCCAATATCGATTCATCAAATGTTTCTGGTGCATAGATTTGTGAAAATGGATTTGGCTTTATCGGATTTTGGAATTCCAGACTCTGATAATCCCATGGAGTGGAGAAGGTTCTTAAATATTGCAGAGACCTTTCAATGCACTGAGAAACTCTCACCTGTGGCTTCTTTTGACATAATCCATTTTCAAATTCCCAATGCAAAAACTCGAAGAAAAGTTCATATTGAGAAAAGTGTCGGTCCCTTCCAAAATGTACATCATTTCGTTGAATATATGTTGCTTCCGGTTCGTCAAAAGTCGGGATTATAGCTGGGCATAAAATACTCTACCTTCTGAGCCACTGTGTCCTTTATGTCAAACATTTTAGGTTATCAGCGCGAGAGAGTGGGGCCACCGACGAAAATGCGTAATGGTTGAAGTCATCAAAACTTTAATCATATCATCAGTGTAGCATCTAGACCAATAATAATCAAGAGTTTTAAAATAAATCTTTAGTTTCATGTTGGGCAAGGGATAGACTTTCACCAATTCTTCGTCTAAATCATAGCAGTGCCAACATAGCATGATTACTTGCTTATCTCCGCCTCCACTTAGGTCTTTGTATTAAGACAACTAATCTCTTGATTTCTTCAGCTGCATGAGGAAGTACCAAATCTAAAATATGAAATCTTTTAACAAAAGTTGCAAAATCATCATCAGTAGATGTCTTTCCAGGTAATTGAAATAAATATGTTCTAATGCTAGAACTCTGATGAACATGTGCTTTATTCATATCCTCTTCATTAAGCCTCCGCACGGATAATTAAAATTTCGAAAGACCGTTCACCTCAAAATCATACCTCTGAACCCAATTTGCCAAGCTAATAATGCACCATGTGCAAGTTGTAAAATCTTGGCGGCTAAGAAATACTTAAAATTCATGGAACCGATTTTGATCAGGTACTGTTTGGAGCCAAATATACTTCAAACTTTTGAATGCCATTAAAGATGGCCAATGTTTCCTTTTCAGCAATAAAATAATTCTTTTGGTGAGGTAAGAACTCACCTGAAGCATAAGCACAGAGATTTTCTTCAAAAGATTTTCCTCATCTTGAACGAGGATATTTCAAAGCAAGATAGCGGCCAAAATTATCGGAAACATCGGTTAAAGATAGAGAGACAGCAAGGAGAGTTTTAACTCACGGAAGTTTGAACATTCTCCTTTAAAACAACCGAGCCAAATGGTAACTGTGAGACCATCCACCATGCAAATGTTTTTACGAATTGGGCAGTTTTTTCGGACACCCGAGGAATGTATTTGTGAATATAATTCAGTATCCCCAAAAATCTCTGGATCATTTTAGTGTCAGTTAATTCATCTGGAAACTCAGAGAGTTTTGTGAGGACATGCGGCTGCATTTGGATCTTTCCATTTACAATATGAATACCAAGAAAGTCAATATTGTCTTGGAAGAGGATCATCTTTTTCTCAGATATAACAATACCATGCTTGCGAACTTCATCGAGAAAAATCTCTAAATGCTGTAAATGATCTTCAAGATTATCACTATGAACCAAAATATCATCAATATAGACTACAATAAAATCATATTTTCCAAAAATAAAATCCATACGCTGCTGAAAGAAAGCAGGCGCATTCTTTAAACCAAACGGAACAACCTTCCATTGAAAGAATCCTGCAGGACAAGTGAAAGCAGTTTTATGTCTGTCTTCTGGTCTGATTTGTATTTGATAATATCCAGACTTCATATCAAATTTACTGAATATTTTATTGTTCTGGATTTTCTGCATTATACTCTCTTGGCGTGGTAGAGGATAATTAAAACTTTTGGTGATTGCATTCAAAGGCTTGTAATTAATCACCATCCTGGCTTTTCCTCTAACTATTTCTAAATGATTTCTTACCAAGAATGCCGAACATGAATAATGAGAATCACTTGGTTCAATTAAATGAAGATTCAACAATTCTTCAATCTGCTTTCTCATTTCCTTTTCATCTGAGGGGGTACAGGGTATTAATTTACCTTTAACTCCATTGTCATGCAGGGTGACAATTTCTTGTTGAGGACTTTCAACAGCCCAAAAATCTTGAGGATTCTCAGAGCAGTTTTTTATTAATTCTTCAAATATAGCAGTCTGCTCTAGTGACCATTCAGAATTTCTATTGGCCTTTTGCTTGCTGTTATTTTTCTGAGATCTTTCTTCATAAATCTGAAGGATTTATTGCCAATTGTTTGAGTCCTTGATTGGTCGTTTGATCCCTATTTTCTTTTGGCTATTCTCTTTTCTTGCTTCAGAGTTGGCCAAAGTTAGTCGCGGAATAGAGATGGCCCTTTTATTGATGTTGAAGATAAGTTTATCTTTATAATAATGCTGATATCTGAGTAAGAAAAGGCATACTTGAGGATAAAAGGTAGTAGAATAATCATAATATTGAACGGCGAGAGATTTTAACATTGCTGCTAACTTTAAAAAGTATCATCAACATAATGAGTAAGGAGACGATGCCATAATAGTTTGAGAGACAAGGATATAGTTTAAAGGCCTCCAAATACATTTTAAACAAGGACGGTCGAGCAAGATTATTTGAACCACCGGTATCGATGAAGGCATGTATAAATCGTCGTTGCGGACTGGGAATTCACGTGGAATGTATAAAGATTGTTGGTTTTAACAATCTTTCGGAGTAAGAATTAGACAACGGGAGGAACGAGGACAAACGAAGAAGAACATGACAACATGATCTTTGGATATGGACAAAAAGAATTCAAAATGGGTGTTGAAGGCAATGAATGTAAAACGGGAGAGGAATTCTTAGTATCCAGAGATAGTGACTGAGTAGCAGAGGGAGCAAGTGAAACATTATCTTCGAAAGAGGAGTCAGAAGTTTCACTAGTTTCATCTTCTTCAATATACTGATCACTGTAATGCAATTCTTCTTCTTGATCATAACAATCAGAATCATAACAACGATTCATTTTTGTGAACTTTCAATAGGAACATCGGAATCAGACAAAGAGGCATCTGTCAAAATATATACATCAGAAACATCGTCTTGGGAGTCAACAACTGACCAATTATCAACAAAATCTTCAACTTCAATGCAAGCTTTCAACTTATTAGAGGAGCTCTTAGGACATTTGCGGGCATAATGTCCTTCTTGTTTACAGATAAAGCAGGCATTATCTCTTTTTGGTTGTCTGCGTTTCTTAAGATATCGGAATTTGCGAAACGGTATTTTTGGATTTGCTACCTTCTTAGGTCTATATTTGCCATACCTTCTTGATTTCTTCTTCTAAAATGGAGTCCAGGGCAAAACAGAACGACAAACATCTATTCCAGGAGAAAATTCAGAGGCTTTCTTTTGCCAGCAAAGATACTTAATTTTTTCTTGACACCTGAATAAAAGATCTATCCAATATGTTTGATCTATTTTCTTATTTTGGACTTCTAGATCTTTTAAAATCATGTCTCCTAGATTACCAGGAAACTTAGAAAGGAATGAGATTTTTTGCACAGAATCATTAATCACATTGGCCTTATATACTTTGGTCATATAGTTAGTACCGAACTGATTAAAAAACTTGATATCTTTTAACTCCATTCTAGTTAAGTCTGTGATAATCTGCTTTTTCTCATCTGCTGGTTCTGGAACAAACTGTGTTTTTAACAATAATTCAAGGGTAGCAAGACCTACAGCAGCAACATTCATTCTTTCTTCATCTGAAGGAGCCATCCACCAATCATAGACAATACCAGCCATGCGTTTTTCAGCTAACGCAAAAATATATATATTGTCTAATCTTGAGACAACTTGCATTTGATAAAGAGACCCAATCTAGACCCTAATAGATTCAGCTGGATTAGATGATTTATCTAAATCCAGAACATAGCCACTTGAATTGGCAGAAAATAAGTCTTCTTCAATTCTAGAGATTGCCTGCCGTTTCTTTAGAAATATGAGCCTTCTTTAAAGAGGGTAAAATAAGTAAGAAGGAAATTTGGTAGCAGGAATTTTCAAGTGGCAACTTCACTCTTGGGCTTTAAATTCAAAGACCCGGGAAAACTTCTAAGGCGGATTTAATAAATTTGGTCGAAGCTTGAGTGCTTGATTCAATGCCTCTTCTGCGAGAGTATACTTTCTCTGCCAATAGTAGGAGTATCCATAGAGAGAGAAAAGGTGGGAGTTTTGGATTCCTCTTCTTTTTCTTTCTTTCTTTTTCTGATGCTTGGCTTCTCTTCGTCTTCTTTCTTCTTGCTGTTCTTCTTGAAGCAGTTTGAGATTAGAAAGAATTTCTTCAGATTGAGAACCAAGGTCATCTAACACATCTTCTGCATGTGCACACCAGGTTGTGAGATAATTCCCTAATTGAAAGACTTCCTCTAAGTCTTTCGGGTCTGTGGCATTATGTTCTATAAGTGGTGCACAATCAGCTCTAGTGGTCGGCTGTTTGGACATAGACGAGGTGGTACAGAATTTTGTTTTTGGAGGCCATTTTCCACCTTTAACAAAACGTTTATTAGCATGCTGCCATTCTTCAATAGGAGAAAAAGACACATGGGATATACGATGCATTTTTTGTACAGCAAGAAATGGTTTTGACTCAGGTATATACAATTCATTTGATGCTAAAACAGGGGTAGCCGGAAAAGCTACTTCTTCTATAGGAGGTAAATCAACTCGTTGAGAAGAGGAAGAAGATTCTTCTTGTGACACAGGAACTACATATCTTCTTGGTTTGACAAGAGGTCGAGGCACAACTGGTTTAGGAGGTATTAATTTTACCCTACCATCAGAGATAGCAATTCTTTTCAATTTAGATTCAGGCTTCTTGTCATCTATGATAGACTTATATTGGAAATACCAATTGTTTGGAAGTTCAACAGGATCATACAAAACACCTTCAACTTGGGAATTGGACATGCCAACAGTCACACAGTCTTTCAAAACAAGTTGTTTCAACTTTGGATGTGCAGTATTTGTAAGCTGAAAATATGTCTGTACTAGGACGGAAAGATATTCACTATCGTCAGCTAATTGGAGTCCTTGAACTCCAGTCATCAACTTCCAACAATCTTGAAGATGGACATCAGTAAGACTGATAGAATAATCTAGGAATATAGTTCCATATTGACAGCCAGTAGAGAGATTACCCATTATAGTTCCAATACGGGCATGGTCATAGTTTTGGTGACGGGTATCGAAAACTTCAGCAATACAAGGAGTGTTTAACCCGTGACGAAATAACGGAGCAAGACCAATACGAATTCCACCAAAGTGAAGATAGTTGTATTTTTTATCAAGAGCATACTGACGGAACTTCTTAACTTCATGTTTTGAAAATAAATTCAGAGAAACTGTTAGACTCCTATACCAATAGGTGTCATTTTTCATGATTGTCTTGATTGAACTATGGAATATGTTCAAACCTTTTTCTTGGACAAAGGTGTTCCATATTCTTGAAAAACCAAAAAATCAAAAAATTTAAAAAAATGTAAAGAGGGTATACCCTAAAAGAAAAATCAAAGGGTAAAAATAATAAAAATGGCCAAAAAGTAAAAGAAATGAACCCCATCAAAAACAAAGTCCAAGGAAAGTGTGCAAGTCTAAATGCCACTACTTTTTACTCTGATGTAATAAACAAATTGTGTGCAGCTTGTCAAACTTTTGCCACAATTTATGAAGAGTCAAACTGTTTAAACTTGACTCATTCATTTTTAATTTCATGTTGTAGAATAGAGAATAAATATCTGACCAAACAGTTTAATCTTGGCAGATAAGTAGATAGGTAGAGTTAATAAAAGGTGCTCAACAGTTTAATCTGAGCCCTTGGATGTAATAAGGGTAGAAATAGATAGATTTACCATGTAAAAGAAAAGAAGATTGATAAGGGTTTACAAGTCTAAATGCACCCTAATAAAGAAGAGAAAATGGTAGTAGTAGATAGGGTAGGTAGATAGTGTTACAAAGTTTTATCTGATGAATGATGCTGCTACATGTTTTTGATCCTTTACTTTCATCACAAATACTGAAGCAGGAAATACACTGGAAAATCACAGCAAGCAAAGTCAAAATCATTAACTTCCCTTATCACTTTCCCCCAAAAGTTTTACTAATTTCCCCCAAAGTGCTAAGGTATTTGGAGATCAAAAGGGCTCAAGGCATTTCCTTGACTTCTGGAGGGACCGGACCCTCGGCCTAATGATCAAAAAGACCTAAGTACTTGAGATAATTCATCATTGTAATCATCTATCTTTAACCTTGTCCTAAGTAAAATCCTATTTGGCTTAGGAAAATCATGCAAAATTCCATAAAAATCCCTCATAATAACTTGCTATTCTAAGTTTAAGTATTGAAGATAAGATATTGCAGTTTACTTCAAAAGTTCTCACTTTCTTAGATGTGCAAAGATATTTTGAGTTTCCTTGTCCTTTGCCATATCAACATTTAACTCTATTTACTAAATCCCTAGTGAAATACCCTATCCTAAGTATATAATTCCTTTTTTTATATATACCCCAAAAACCCCTTTATTATAATGTTTTGACCAAAGTATTTACCTCCCTAATATTCATTAAAACCCGCTTCTACAAGCCCTTTGGTTAAAATATAGCGTTATACATTAATCCTGCCCTTATGGTAATTAAATAATGTTTATTTGTTACCATATAATAAAAAACATATATACAAAAACTTTAAACATGCGATATGTATGTTTAAACACAAAAATATGAATAAAACTTCGGAAAAGTCTTGTGCCACCGTGGTTTGTCCACCTGGAATTCCACTTAACCAAACCCCGCCGCAACCCCTTTCTTTACACATAAAGGGATTAATTAGTCATCAGGACTAATTAATAACCTTTTTCCGCCTATTAGATATCTCCCGGGGTGATTAGATTAAACCTTAAATTGCTTTAAAGCCCGACGGGCCCACACCTGAATCCTCCGCTTATTCCCCCATCATTTCAACCGTCGGATCAACCCTCCGCAGATCAACGATCCACGTGAACCCCGCTACCCACCCTTTGTGAGAACTTTAACGAGCGGGAAACGGGTGGTATTTGAACAGTTCACCTTCCACGTGGCGATCACTTTGTGGAATCGCTGCCCGCTCATCTAATACCACCTTTGTCCATAAGCAGTGCGGGGACTAACCGCTTACCGCCCGGCCCCCCTGCCCCACGTCAGCCCGTACTAAAGTGACGTCACTCTCGAAAAACTAAAACCCCTCTTTTGACTTTGGAAATAAAACAAAATTTCGTGTTTTTATGTCATTTTCACCATTTGAACGCGACTATGCTTTCGGCTACGAATTTCAAATTTCCACTGAAATCCACTGTTCTATTCAATTTCGCTCCAGAATTCCACCAGACCTGTGTTCAAGCATCCTCCTGCTACCGCCTGATACCTGTTAAAAGTCAGCTTTCCTCTAAGAACAGGTATTTATTCTATAGTGCTTCGAACTTCAAAAGAAAGTATGTTTTCCTTGTTTTCCACTGGATTAGTGATTAAATCTTATCACTGAGATCATTCTCTGAGGTTTAAAACTGTGAATTGTTCCCCCGAACCTGCAATTGTGCCAATTTCCCTCATTAAAACTGAAAACACGAAATTTCTGTGAAGAAAACCCAGAAACTGCCATTTTGAACACACAAGAACCAAAATGGGAGTTCCTGTAGCCTTGAATGATGCTCCATTTTGAACCTGGTTAAAACCTCACTCCCTTGTCCATTGAGAAATTGCTTGAAAAATCTACTCAGTTGTCCCCTGAAGAGGTAACCAGAAGATCACATCCTTGGATAAACAGTCTTAATACTAGTCATAAGATTTTTTTTACTCCAAGATTGTTATCAAATCTATTCAAACAGAGGTTAGAAAGCATAACAGCTAAAGAGTATCAGTGGTTAAAGTGTATCAGGTAAAAGTCAGTGAAAGTTAAAATAAAGTTACAGAGCAGTCAAAGGTAAACAGTAAAAGTAAATACAGAAGGCAGTAAAATGGTAAAAAGAGATGAGAATACTTTCACCAATAGGGAGGTTTGTATAAAGTGAAAGTAAAACAATCAAAAGAGCAAGAAAGTAAAAAGATGAAAAAACATAACAAGAAGGAACATTTTTGCAGAAATTGCATATTTTAGTCATAGTTTTGCAGAAACTATTGTGATCAATCCAAGATGAATTTTACAAAACTGAAGGAGGTTTATGTTCGTAAGAGGGCCATATACAAAAACCTCTCTCACTTTTCTAACAGCCATTATGGTTTTGGAAATATTAAACAATGTTGGAAAGCACTTTTTGCAGAAAATTTCAGTTTAAGTCATCATTTTTCATAGAGGATTGTGGCCAATCGAAAATACTTCATACAAAACTGAAGGAGGTTTTTGTTCCTAAGAGACCCATCTACAAAAACCTATCTCAGTTTTTTAACATTCGTTTTATAATTAGAGATACATGTGCATATTTACAGGCCATTTTTCAGACTCTGTAAAACTCTGTTTTACACATATGTTTTACAGAGACTATTATGCATAGCTGGAGAGGAATTTTGGGAAAATGAAAGAGGTTTATCTCACCAACATATTTATCTACAATAACCTCTTTCAATTTTTACATATCTATTACGGATTGAGAAATACAAAGATATAATTGGACCCCAAGTTTGCAGAATTGTTGGAGCAGATTGCACAAAGAAAGGAAGCAGTTAGTGACTTGGATGCCTCATCATCAACTAAGAGTTGGATCAAATTTGAATTATTCTCTTTGTCATCACCTATCCATACAAAATAGTGCCAAATAGATGCATTAGTTTGAGTGTCCTTTAATTAAGTTCTATTTATGTAAATAGTTGGAGAGATTTGTGAACCAATTTTGATATTTGTTTCAAGATATTTTAGTTTAGAATTTGTATAAATACTCCACTCTTTGAAGCATTTGGGGGTGGATTCTATTACTTTGTTGTAACATTGAGATTTTCGGAATAAAAGCATTTTGGAGAAGTTTATTCGTGGCTTACTGGATGACGATTTGAAGCTTCAGGACTTTTTGCAGGATTCATGTGTTGGACGGCAGTTCAATAAGTCTTTCTACTCTTTGTCTTAAATTTTATATCAGTTTATAATATCATTATGTTCATTTCTGAATAATTTACATAAAGGATTGAATCAGAATTTACTTAATTGTACTCTGATTTCAGATGTGATTGTTCTTAATGTTTTCCTCTAAATTAGTTATAAGCATGAATTCTTAAATGCTCTTGTTTTGCTAATTTAAACACTGTTGATTACTATAATAAAGAATTCTTCATTGCTCTTTGTTTGTAGTCATCTCATTTCTTTCTTTTGAACATGATGAAAGATTCTTAGCTGCCTTTCATCCCTTCAAAATCATCCCATCCACTTTAAATTTTAAGGATTGTTCTCTGTCTAGATATCTTGCCCTGTAATACCATCTTGTGCTTTGAATATAAATCCAGTAAATCCATCCTTTGACTCCATAGCCCAATGGACTGAAAGCTCTCAACCTTGCCCTTAGTTTGTGGATTCCACCATTTTCCCAAAACAAACTTGAATCTATAACTAGCCTAAAACCTTCCAAGAACAAAGATAAATTATAAAGAGAGAGCCCTCTCTGGATGCAGATTGGCTAGATTCTGCATCCGAAGGTTGGTTTGTGGTTACCTCGGGTATACTTTCCTCTTACACAACTTCTAGGAAAACCTGAGTGATAACAGAAACTATCTGGACAGAGGGACCAGAAATTTTTAACCTCCACTTCTTTCAGAAAAGATTTATACTTTAACATAAAGAACGTAGGAAGCTTGTAAATATCGGTAGCATGAAGAGAAGGAGGGTTCCAGGTTTCAGGGTTATCGACAACTTCATGCGACTCATCCGATTCGACAGACCGAGAGGCGACTTCATTTACAATTTTACGATCTATATTAGAAAACGAGCGTAACAAATTTGCCATAATAGAATCGAGACAGGGCTCTGATACCAGAAAATAGTGGACTCAGTAACTTACTTGAATACAAGCCAAGACAGGGCAGCGACTTCCTCTCACTTTACGAGAAATGCGAACACACGACCCCTTCGGTCTTCAACCTCGCCTTACAATCTCTTCTTGTGATCTTGAAAGAACTGTCCTCATACAGGCGGCCCAGAAGGCTTCAATATTATTCAAGCAAAATATTACATACCATGTTATGCTGCAGAATAGAGCCTTGAAGTCTCAGAACTCTTCAGAGCATAGCCATACACACTCGCTTACAATGCTTCACACATACACACACTAACTTGCACACTAGACCTACACATTTACAAGCTATGATATATATGTGGAAACTTATGAGCATAATTGAGGTCCTTGTCGGGCATTGCGGCGGAACGGTGTCCTATAATTATATAAAGTACAATTATAATAAAAGAGATTTTCACCAAGGTCCTTTCGGACTCAGTATATCAGTTTGCTGCTTCGGGTTCAAAATTCACTTGGCCACTCAGATGGTGAAGGAAATGCGAACACACGACCCCTTCGGTCTTCAACCTCGCCTTACAATCTCTTCTTGTGATCTTGAAAGAACTGTCCTCATACAGGCGGCCCAGAAGGCTTCAATTTTATTCAAGCAAAATATTACATACCGTGTTATGCTGCAGAATAGAGCCTTGAAGTCTCGTAACTTCTTCTGCAGCATAGCCATACACACTCGCTACCAAGCTTCACACATACACACACTAACACTCGATGCCTACTCATGACAGCATATGATATATATAGAAACTAAGAGTGATAATGGAGGGTCTTGGTCGTACACGTCCAAGACTGTCTACTCTGTAATGTTATCTCAGGCAACAATGAGTAATAGCAGACCTCTAATTACCAAGGTCCTCTACTCCCACATCACGGGGCTTGCTCGCCAAGTTCAAAGTCACTTGGCCACTCAGATGGTGAAGGGGACCGATTAAAATTAGCATGTGATTGATGTAACCAATCCTAAGTACCGAGATCACCAAGATCTCTTCTCTGGGGAGCTCTGATACTTTAAAAATACTCTCCATGATGGTTTCTTTTTTCTTTCAAGATGCCATATTTTACCTTTTTCCTGTTTCTTCTTTAAAGGTCATACAAGAGATCTCTCCCTTCATATGATTTCTCTTGATAATCTGGTCTCCAGATTCAATCCTACCGTATCTGTCGTCACATATATATTCTTTTGAGGAAATAGATATCGATCAGATGATTTTGTCCACTTGTTCACATATGCTGTTGGATCTACTTCAATATCAAGAAAAGAATCTTTTCGGCTATTACGAAATTCAGGAGAAGACAAAACTGCCAGCTCAACTCCATCTAGAAGTTCTATCTTGAAGATTTGAAACATATTGACAGAATGTTCGATGGCACACTGAATCCACATTCGACAAATATGATTAATATCTGGTTGCCTTTGCCATCCTAATTCAAAATTAATGAAGAAAGAATCCTGTTTTTCACAAAAGACTGAATGGCACACAATCATATCACTGTACCAATGTCTAGATTTACAAATATGGTAATATGTTTAATAATTATAAGCTGACTCTGTGCCTTATTTAACTCGAGTTTAATGACCTGAATTACAGCCAACTTTTCTCAGAGAGTGATTTTAACCTTTTATCCTAGGTAATCTTTTTTACTTCATTCAGTATTTTCTAAACATATAGGATCATCAAATGGTTTCTGGTCCATAGATTTGTGAAAATGGATTTGGCTTTACTGGATTTCGGAATTCCAGACTCTGATAATCCCATGGAGTGGAGAAGGTTCTTAAATATTGCAGAGCCCTTTCAATGCACTGAGAAACTCTTACCTGTGGCTTCTTCTGAAAAAATCCATTTTTAAATTCCCAATCTGCAAAAGGCTCGAAAAGTTCATATTGGGGAAAAGTGTCAGTCCCTTCAAAATGTTCATCATTTCTTTGAATATATGCTACTTCCAGTTCGTCAAAAAGATCAGGGATCGTCATTGTTTTAAGAAACCTTTCTACCTTCTCAGCCATATTAATCTCATCTATGTCAAGCATTTTAGCAGTTGTATAAACTGCCAAAGAGAAGTCGAGACCACCAATAATCTGATAATGGTTTAAAGTCATCAAAACTTTAATCATATCATTAGTGTAGCATCTAGACCAATAATCATCAAGAGTTTTAAAATAAATTTTTACCTTCATGTTAGGCAAGGGATAGACTTTCACCAATTCTTCGTCTAATCCTAATAGAATACCAACATTTTTTGATTGCCATGCTTGGCAACGTTGGATCCATTTGTTTCTCTGTATTCTGAGCCCAATCATTTTCTTCATTTCTTCAGCTGCATCTGGCAACACCAATTCTAAAATATGAAATCTTTTAAATTTCAAAAGTTGCAAAGTTCATCATTCAGGATGTCTTTCCGTGAATTGAGACTATCACTTCTAATGCTAACTGGTTGAACATAGCTATTCATTCTAGCTAAAGCATTCCTGTATAATTAGAATTTCCAGAACTATCTGTTTCAAATTAATATCCAAACTGTATATTTTCCAGCTTAATGAGTGACCACTTGCTGTAAGTCGCTGGAAATCTGGCAAACAAGAAATACTAAAATTCATGGAGTCGGCTTCGATCAAGAATTTTGCTAGAGCAAATATACTGAATTTTGAATTACTTGGGATGGCAAGTGTTTCTTTCTCAACATAAAAATAATTCTTTTGGTGACGTAAGAACTCACTAGAGGCATATGCACAGAGGTTTTCTTCATAAATACTTTCCTCACCTTGAACAGGGATTTTTTCAAACAAGATAGCAGCCCAAAAATTATCAGAAGCATCAGATTGGAGGATAAGAGAACCATTACCAGGAGGTTTTAACTCTGGTAGTTTGATACATTCTCCTTTTAGCTCTTAAACTTCCGTGGTAGCTTCTTGAGACCATCCACCATGCAAATGTTGACGAATTGGGGCAGTTTTTTCGGTTAACCGGGGAATGTATTTGTGAATATAATTCAGTATCCCCAAAAATCTCTGGATCATTTTAGTGTCAGTTAACTCATCTGGAAACTCAGAGAGTTTTGTGAGGACATGCGGCTGCATTTGGATCTTTCCATTTACAATATGAATACCAAGAAAGTCAATACTTTCTTGGAAGAGTATCACCTTTTTCTCAGATATAAAAATACCATGCTTGCAAACTTCATCAAGAAAAATCTCTAAATGTTGCAAATGATCTTCAGGATTATCACTATGAACCAAAATATCATCAATATAGACTACAATAAAATCATATTTTCCAAAAATAAAATCCATGCGCCGCTGAAAGAAAGCAGGCACATTCTTTAGACCAAACGGAACAACCTTCCATTGAAAGAATCCTGCAGGACAAGTAAAAGCAGTTTTATGTCTATCTTCTAGTCTGATTTGTATCTGATAATATCCAAACTTCATATCAAATTTACTGAATATTTTACTGTTCTGGATTTTCTGCATTATACTCTCTTGGCGTGGTAGAGGATAATTAAAACTTTTGGTGATTGCATTCAAGGGCTTGTAATTAATCACCATCCTGGCTTTTCCTATAACTATTTCTGAATGATTTCTTACCAAGAATGCAGAACATGAATAATGAGAATCACTTGGTTCAATTAACTGAATATCCAACAGTTCTTCAATCTGCTTTTTCATTTCCTTTTCATCTGAGGGAGTACATGGTATTAATTTACCTTTGACTCCATTATCATGCAGGGTGAAAATTTCTTGTTGAGGACTTTCAACAGCCCAAAAAGCTTGAGGATTCTCAGAGCAGTTTTTTATTAATTCCTCAAATATAAAAGTCTGCTCTAGTGACCATTCAGGATTTCTATTGGCTTTTTGCTTGCTGTTATTTTTCTGAGATATTTCTTCATAAATCTGAAGGAATTCTTGCCAATTGTTTGAGTCCTTGACTGGTCGTTTAATCCCTATTTTCTTTTGGCTATTCTCTTTTATTGCTTCATAATTGGCCAAATTTAGTCATGGAACAGAGATGGCCTTTTTCTTGATGTTGAAGATAATTTTATCTTCACTAATGGTAACAGGTAAGACTGAATTAAGAAAAGGCATTCCAAGGGATAAACTAGTAGAAGAATCATAATATTGAACAGCAGAGATTTTAACAATACTCCCCCCAACTTTTAAAGAAATGTCATCGACATAATGAGTAAGGGAGACAGTACCACCAATAGTTTCAGAGACAAGGATATGGTTTAAAGGCTTCCAAATACCTTTAAACAAGGACGGTCGAGCAAGATTATTTGAACCACCAGTATCAATAAAGGCATCAACAGAAATCCATTGATTGCGGACTTGGACTTCAACTGGAATGTATAAAAGATTGTTGGTTTTAACAATATTTTTCAAAAAAGCATTTTCTTCGACAACAAGAGGAACAGGACAAGCAGAAGAAGGAGCAACGGTCTTTGGATATGGACAAAAAGAATTCAAAATGGGTGTTGAAGGCAATGAAAGTAAAACGGGAGAGGAATTCTTAGTATCCAGAGATAGTGACTGAGTAGCAGAGGGAGCAAGTGAAACATTATCTTCGAAAGAGGAGTTAGAAGTTTCACTAGTTTCATCTTCTTCAATATACTGATCACTGTAATGCAATTCTTCTTCTTGATCATAACAATCAGAATCATAACAACGATTCATTTTTTGTGAACTTTCAATAGGAACATCGGAATCAGACAAAGAGGCATCTGTCAAAATATATATATCAGAAACATCATCTTGAGAGTCAACAACTGACCAATTATCAACAAAATCTTCAACTTCAATGCAAGCTTTCAACTTATTAGAGGAACTCTTAGGACATTTGCGAGCATAATGTCCTTCTTGTTTACAGATAAAGCAGACATTATCTTTTTTTGGTTGTCTGCGTTTCTTAAGATATCGGAATTTGTGAAACGGTCTTTTTGGATTTGCTACCTTCTTAGGTCTGTATTTTCCATACCTTCTTGATTTATTCTTCTTAAATGGAGTCCAGGGAAAAACAGAACGACAAACATCTATTCCAGGAGAAAATTCAGGGGCTTTCTTTTGCCAGCAAAGATACTTAATTTTTTCTTGACACCTGAATAAAAGATCTATCCAATATGTTTGATCTATTTTCTTATTTTGGACTTCTAGATCTTTTAAAATCATGTCTCCTAGATTACCAGGCAACTTAGAAAGGAATGAGATTTTTTACACAGAATCATTAATCAGATTGGCCTACATACTTTGGTCATATAGTCGGGCACAACCGATTAAAGAATTTGATATCTTTCAATTCCATTCTAGTTAAGTCTATGATAATCTGTTTTTTCTCATCTGTTGGTTCTAGAACAAACTGTGTTTTTAAAAGTAATTCAAGGGTAGCAAGACCTATAGCAGCAACATTTAATCTTTCTTCATCGGATGGAGCCATCCACCAATCATAGACAATACCGGCCATGTGCTTTTCAGCTAATGCAAAGATAGATATATTGTCTAATATTGATACAACTTGCATTTGATACAAAGATCCAATCCATACCCTAATAGATTCAGCTAGATTAGAAGATTTATCTAGATCCAGGACATAGCCACTTGAATTGGCAAAGAATAGATCTTCTTCAATTCTAGGGTACTTAGGAACTTCTTTAAAAATATGGGCCTTCTGCAAAGAAGGTAAAATAAAGGAAGGAAATTTGGTAGCAGCATTTTCAAGAGTGGCAACTTCACTCTTAGGTTTTTGAAAATTCAAAGGATTCAGCTGCTTTAAGACTCACTGTTTAATAGTTGTTTGGTCGAAGCTTGAGTGCTTGATTCAATGTCGCTTTTCCTCATGTAGTCATCGATGATTTTGATGATCCCACAATTAGGGAGTATCCATAAGAGAGAGAAAGGAGTTTTTAGTCTTCTTCTTTTTCTCTTCTTTTTCTTTCTTTCTTTTTCTGATGCTTGGCTTCTCTTCGTCTTCTTTCTTCTTGCTGTTCTTCTTGAAGCAGTTTGAGATTAGCAAGAATTTCTTCAGATTGAGAACCAAGGTCATCTAACACATCTTCTGCATGTGCACACCAGGTTGTGAGATAATTCCCTAATTGATAGACTTCCTCTAAGTCTTTAGGGTCTGTGGCATTATGTTACCACTATTTTCTGGTATCAAAGCCCTGTCTCGATTCTGTTATGGAAAATCTGTTACGCTCGTTTTCTAATATAGATCATAAAATTGTAAATGAAGTCGCCTCTCGGTCCGTCGAATCGGATGAGTCGCATGAAGTTGTCGATAACCCTGAAACCTGGAACCCTCCTTCTCTTCATGCTACCGATATTTACAAGCTTCCTACGTTCTTTATGTTAAAGTCTAAATCTTTTCTGAAAGAAGTGGAGGTTACTATAAAAATTTCTGGTCCCTCTGTCCAGATAGTTTCTCTGAATTTATTTTCAAAAGATGAAGTTAAGAAGTTCCGTCAGTATGCCCTTGATAAAAAATACAACTATCTTCACTTTGGTGGAATTCGTATTGGTCTTGCTCCGTTATTTCGTCACGGGTTAAACACTCCTTGTATTGTTGAAGTTTTCGATACCCGTCACCAAAACTATGACCATGCCCGTATTGGAACTATAATGGGTAATCTATCTACTGGCTGTCAATATGGAACTATATTCCCATATTATTCTATCAGTCTTACTGATGTCCATCTTCAAGATTGTTGGAAATTGATGACTGGAGTTCAAGGACTCCAATTAGCTGACGATAGTGAATATCATTCCGTCCTAGTACAGACATCTTTTCAGCTTACAAATACTGCACATCCAAAGTTGAAACAACCTGTTTTGAAAGACTGTGTGACTGTTGGCCTGTCCAATGCCCAAGTTGAAGGTGTTTTGTATGATCCTGTTGAACTTCCAAACAATTGGTATTTCCAATATAAGTCTATCATAGATGACAAGAAGCCTGAATCTAAATTGAAAAGAATTGCTATCTCTGATGGTAGGGTAAAATTAATACCTCCTAAACCAGTTGTGCCTCGACCTCTTGTCAAGCCAAGAAGATATGTAGTTCCTGTGTCACAAGAAAAATCTTCTTCCTCTTCTCAATGAGTTGATTTACCTCCTATAGAAGAAGTAGTTTTTTCGGCTACCCCTGTTTTAGCATCAAATGAATTGTATATACCTGAGTCAAAACCATTTCTTGCTGTACAGAAAATGCATCGTATGTCCCATGTGTCTTTTTCTCCTGTTGAAGAATGGCAGCATGCTAATAAACGTTTTGTTAAAGGTGGAAAATGGCCTCCAAAAAAAAATTTCTGTACCACCTCGTCTATGTCCAAACAGCCGACCACTAGAGCTGATTGTGCACCACTTATAGAACATAATGCCACAGACCCTAAAGACTTAGAGGAAGTCTATCAATTAGGGAATTATCTCACAACCTGGTGTGCACATGCAGAAGATGTGTTAGATGACCTTGGTTCTCAATCTGAAGAAATTCTTGCTAATCTCAAACTGCTTCAAGAAGAATAGCGAGAAGAAAGAAGACGAAGAGAAGCCAAGCATCAGAAAAAGAAAGAAAGAAAAAGAAGAGAACTAAAAACTCCCACCTTTTCTCTCTCTATGGATACTCCTAATTATTGGGATGTAGATGAAAAGCTCGCAGAAAGCGGCATTGAATCAAGCACTCAAGCTTCTAACCAAACAACTATTAAACCAGTCTTAGAAGCCAGCAAGCCTTTGAATTTCCAAAAGCCCAAGAGTGAAGTTGCCACTCTTGAAAATGCCGCTACCAAATTTCCTTAATTTATTTTACCCTCTTTACAGAAGGCTCATATTTTTAAAGAAGTTCCAAAGTACCCTAGAATTGAAGAAGACTTATTTTCTGCCAATTCAAATGGCTATGTTCTGGATTTAGATAAATCATCTAATCCAGCTGAATCTATTAGGGTCTGGATTGGGTCTCTTTATCAAATGCAAGTTGTCTCAAGATTAGACAATATATCTATTTTTGCGTTAGCTGAAAAACGCATGGCTGGTATTGTCTATGATTGGTGGATGGCTCCTTCAGATGAAGAAAGAATGAATGTTTCTGCTGCAGGTCTTGCTACCCTTGAATTATTGTTAAAAACACAGTTTTTTCCAGAACCAGCAGATGAGAAAAAGCAGATTATCACAGACTTAACTAGAATGGAGTTAAAAGATATCAAGTTTTTTAATCAGTTTGGTACTGAATATATGACCAAAGTATATAAGGCCAATCTGATTAATGATTCTGTGCAAAAAATCTCATTCCTTTCTAAGTCACCCGGTAATCTAGGAGACATGATTTTAAAAGATCTAGAAGTCCAAAATAAGAAAATAGATCAAACATATTGGATAGATCTTTTATTCAGGTGTCAAGAAAAAATTAAGTATCTTTGCTGGCAAAAGAAAGCCTCTGAATTTTCTCCTGGAATAGATGTTTGTCGTTCTGTTTTGCCCTGGACTCCATTTAAGAAGAAGAAATCAAGAAGGTATGGCAAATACAGACCTAAGAAGGTAGCAAATCCAAAAAGACCGTTTCGCAAATTCTGATATCTTAAGAAACGTAGACAACCAAAAAGAGATAATGCCTGCTTTATCTGTAAACAAGAAGGACATTATGCCCGCAAATGTCCTAAGAGCTCCTCTAATAAGTTGAAAGCTTGCATTGAAGTTGAAGATTTTGTTGATAATTGGTCAGTTGTTGACTCTCAAGACGATGTTTCTGATGTATATATTTTGATAGATGCCTCTTTGTCTGATTCCGATGTTCCTATTGAAAGTTCACAAAAAATGAATCGTTGTTATGATTCTGATTGTTATGATCAAGAAGAAGAATTGCATTACAGTGATCAGTATATTGAAGAAGATGAACTAGTGAAACTTCTGACTCCTCTTTCGAAGATAATGTTTCACTTGCTCCCTCTACTACTCAGTCACTATCTCTGGATACTAAGAATTCCTCTCCCGTTTTACTTTCATTGCCTTCAACACCCATTTTGAATTATTTTTGTCCATATCAAAAGACTGTTGCTCCTTCTTCTGCTTGTCCTGTTCCTCCTGTTGTCGAAGAAACTGCTTTTTTGAAAAAGATTGTTAAAACCAACAATATTTTATACATTCCAGTTGAAGTCCAAGTCCGCAATCAATGGATTTCTGTTGATGCCTTTATTGATACTGGTGGTTCAAATAATCTTGCTCGACCGTCCTTGTTTAAAGGTATTTGGAAGCCTTTAAACCATATCCTTGTCTCTGAAACTATTGGTGGTACTGTCTCCCTTACTCATTATGTCGATGAAATTTCTTTAAAAGTTGGGGGGAGTATTGTTAAAATCTCTGCTGTTCAATATTATGATTCTTCTACTAGTTTATCCCTTGGCATGCCTTTTCTTAATTCAGTCTTACCTGTTACCATTAGTGAAGATAAACTTATATTCAACATCAAGAAAAGGGCCATCTCTGTTCCGCGACTAACTTTGGCCAACTCTGAAGCAAGAAAAGAGAATAGCCAAAAGAAAATAGGGATCAAACGACCAGTCAACGACTCAAACAATTGGCAAGAAGTCCTTCAGATTTATGAAGAAAGATCTCAGAAAAATAACAGCAAGCAAAAGGCCAATAGAAATCCTGAATGGTCACTAGAGCAGACTGCTATATTTGAAGAATTAATAAAAAAATGCTCTGAGAATCCTCAAGCTTTTTGGGCTGTTGAAAGTCCTCAACAAGAAATTGTCACCTTGCATGACAATGGAGTTAAAGGTAAATTAATACCCTGTACTCCCTCAGATGAAAAGGAAATGAGAAAGGAGATTGAAGAATTGTTGAATCTTCAGTTAATTGAACCAAGTGATTCTCATTATTCATGTTCTGCATTCTTAGTAAGAAATCATTCAGAAATAGTTAGAGGAAAAGCCAGGATGGTGATTAATTACAAGCCTTTGAATGCAATCACCAAAAGTTTTAATTATCCTCTACCACGCCAAGAGAGTATAATGCAGAAAATCCAGAACAGTAAAATATTCAGTAAATTTGATATGAAGTCTGGATATTATCAAATACAAATTAGACCAGAAGATAGACATAAAACTGCTTTCACTTGTCCTGCAGGATTCTTTCAATGGAAGGTTGTTCCGTTTGGTTTAAAAAATGCGCCTGCTTTCTTTCAGCGGCGTATGGATTTTATTTTTGGAAAATATGATTTTATTGTAGTCTATATTGATGATATTTTGGTTCATAGTGATAATCTTGAAGATCATTTGCAGCATTTAGAGATTTTTCTCGATGAAGTTCGCAAGCATGGTATTGTTATATCTGAGAAAAAGATGATCATCTTCCAAGACAATATTGACTTTCTTGGTATTCATATTGTAAATGGAAAGATCCAAATGCAGCCGCATGTCCTCACAAAACTCTCTGAGTTTCCAGATGAATTAACTGACACTAAAATGATCTAGAGATTTTTGGGGATACTGAATTATATTCACAAATACATTCCTCGGTTGTCCGAAAAAACTACCCCAATTCGTAAACATTTGCATGGTGGATGGTCTCAAGAAGCTACCACGGTAGTTCAAGAGCTAAAAGGAGAATGTCTTAAACTTCCAGAGTTAAAACCTCCTGGTAATGGTTCTCTTATTCTCCAAACTGATGCTTCTGATAATTTTTGGGCTACTATCTTGTTTGAAAATATCTCTGTTCAAGGTGAGGAAAATCTTTATGAAGAAAATCTCTGTGCATATGCCTCTGGTGAGTTCTTACCTCACCAAAAGAATTATTTTATCGCTGAGAAATAAACACTTGACATCTTCAATGGCATTCAAAAGTTTGAAGTATATTTGGCTCCAGCAAAATTCTTGATCAGAACTGACTCCATGAATTTTAAGCATTTCTTAGCTGCCAAGATTTCCAAGCAACTTGCACGTGGTAGATTATTAGCTTGGAAAATATGGTTCTAGATGTATGATTTTGAGGTAGAATGGGTTCATGGAAATTCTAATTATCTGGCAGATGCTTTAACAAGAGATATGAATAAAGCACATGTTCATCAGAGTTCTAGCATTAGAACAAATTTATTTCAATTACCTGGAAAGACATCTACTGATGATGATTTTGCAAATTTTGTTAAAAGATTTCATATTTTAGATTTGGTGCTTCCCCATGCAGCTGAAGAAATCAAGAGATTAGTTGGGTTCAGAATACAGAGAAACAAGTGGATACAGAGATGCCAAGCATGGCAATCAAAAAATGTTGGTATCCTGTTAGGATTAGATGAAGAATTGGTGAAAGTCTATCCCTTGCCCAACATGAAAGTAAAGATTTATTTTAAAACTCTTGATGATTATTGGTCTAGATGCTACACTGATGATATGATTAAAGTTTTGATGACTTTAAACTATTATCAGATTATTGGTGGTCTCGACTTCTCTTTGGTGGTTTATACAACTGCTAAAATGCTTGACATAGATGAGATTAATATGGCTGAGAAGGTAGAAAGGTTTCTTAAAACAATGAGGATCCCTGATCTTTTTGATGAACTGGAAGCAGCATATATTCAACGAAATGATGAACATTTTGAAGGGACTGACACTTTTCCCCAATATGAACTTTTCGAGCCTTTTGCAGATTGGGAATTTAAAAATGGATTATGTCAGAAGAAGCCACAGGTGAGAGTTTCTCAGTGCATTGAAAGGTCTCTACAATATTTAAGAACCTTCTCCACTCCATGGTATTATCAGAGTCTAGAATTCCGAAATCCGGTAAAGCCAAATCCATTTTCACAAATCTATGGACCAGAAACATTTGATGAACCTATATTGGCTGAAAATATGAATGAAGTAAAAAAGATTACACTCTGGTTAAAAGAGTTCCGAAAAATCACTCTCACAGAAAAGTTGGCTATGATCAGATCATTAGAAGAACTCCAAGGACAAAATAAGGCAATTAAACTTATAATTAATCAGAAAGCCTTAATTACCATATGTGTTAAATCTGGACATTGCTCTAGTGATGTGGTTTGTTTAATTAGTCTTTTATTGTCCAACAAAGTTTGCTCTGCTGTTAATTTTGAATTAGGATGGCAAAGGCAACCAGATATTAATCACACTTGTCGAATGTGGATTCAGTGTGCCATCGAACATTCTGTTAATATGTTTCAAATCTTCAAGATAGAACTCTTAGATGGAGTTGAGCTGGAAGTTTAGTCTTCTCCTGAATTTCGCACTAGCTGAAAAGATTCTTTTCTTGATATTGAAGTAGATCCAACAGCATATGTCAAAAAATGGACAAAATCAATTGATTGATATCTATTTCCTCAAAATAATATCTATGTGACGACAGATATGGTAAATTTGAATACAGGACAGTCATCAAAGCAAATCACGAGAGGAGAATCTTCAACAGCAGCCGCACTAAGAAAAGAAGCTACAGAAAAAGGTAAAAATGTGGCATCCGAAGAGAAAGAGACTATCTTTGTGGATATTTTTCAAGATGCTCAAACACAGGAAGATCATGAGTGGGAATCTCAGTACTTGGATTGGTTACATCAATCACATGCTAATTTTAATTGGTCCCCTTCACCATCTGAGTGGCCAAGTGACTTTGAACCTGGCGAGCAAACTGATGATGATAGGAGTCCGAAAGGACCTTGGTAGTGGGAATCTCTTTTATTATAATTGTACTCGAGATAATTGAGTAGACACCGTCTGGGCTAGTAATGCCTTACAAGGACCCTCAATTATGCTCATAAGTTTCTATATATATCATAGCTTGTAAATGTGGTAGGCATTGAGTGTTAGTGTGTGTATGTGTGTGAAGCATTGTAAGCGAGTGTCTATGGCTATGCTCTGAAGAGTTTTGAGACTTCAAGGCTCTATTATGCAGCATAACATGGTATGTAATATTTTTCTTGAATAATATTGAAGCCTTCTGGGCTGCCTGTCTAAGGACAGTTCTTTCAAGATCACAAGAAGAGATTGTAAGGCGAGGTTGAAGACCGAAGGGGTCGTGTGTTCGCATTTCTCGTAAAGTGAGAGGAAGTCGCTACCCTGTCTTGGCTTGTATTCAAGTAAGTTACTGAGTCCACTATTTTCTGGTATCAGAGCCAGGTTGGTAACATAATGCCACAGACCCTAAAGACTTAGAGGAAGTCTATCAATTAGGGAATTATCTCACAACCTGGTGTGCACATGCAGAAGATGTGTTAGATGACCTTGGTTCTCAATCTGAAGAAATTCTTGCTAATCTCAAACTACTTCAAGAAGAACAGCAAGAAGAAAGAAGACAAAGAGAAGCCAAGCATCAGAAAAAGAAAGAAAGAAAAAGAAGAGAACTAAAAACTCCCACCTTTTCTCTCTCTATGGATACTCCTAATTATTGGGATGTAGATGAAAAGCTCGCAGAAAGCGGCATTGAATCAAGCACTCAAGCTTCTGACCAAACAACTATTAAACCAGTCTTAGAAGCCAGCAAGACCAATACGAATTCCACCAAAGTGAAGATAGTTGTATTTTTTATCAAGAGCATACTGACGGAACTTATTAACTTCATCTTTTGAAAATAAATTCAGAGAAACTATCTGGACAGTAGTAAAATCCAAATCAAACTCTTGGAGGATAATGATCCACTTCGAGTATTTTCCCCCCAGCAACTGCCGAGACAGAATATAGGTCATGGGGTTACAATCAGAAATCACGGTCATCGTGCGTAAAAGGATATAATGATGAAAACGCTGGATGGCCTGGACCGCAGCCAATGCTAACTTCTCGACATGTGCGTAACGCGTTTCAGGGTCAAGAAGGTTCCGAGACAAGTAGTAAACGACATGCTCGGTACCATCATCATCATCTTGAACCAAAACCATGGCGATCGTACTAAAGGCGGCAGCTAGATAGAGGGTGAAATCACAATGATAACTTGGAGGATGTAATAAAGGAGCGTTTACAAGCAATGTCTTAAGCGTATCAAAAGATTGCTGAGCAATTTCATCCCAACAGAAAGGGATGTCCTGCTTTAAAAGTCATGTGAATCCCTTGGCTACTTCGGCATAGTTTGGGATAAAACGACGTAAGAAATTTTCTTTCCCTTGGAGACTCTGGAGCTGGTGTAACAAGGATGGAGAGGGGAGATTAAAAATAGCCTCAACCTTAAGCGGGTCAAGGCGAATTCTGTCGTTAGATACGATAAACCCTAAAAGTCTACCGGAATCGTTGTAGAAGACGCATTTATGCTGATTGAGCCGGATGTTGTAGCATCTACAACGAAGAAAGATCTGGCGGAGATGGTCCGGGTGGTATTTTCATGCAACTGAATGAGCCGGAAGGTCATCCAGGTATGGTTGAACAATATGACGAATATCTTGAAAGGCATAAGACATCGTGCGCTGGAACGTAGCCCCAACGTTCTTCAAGCCGAAAGGGAGTTTCTTATACGCGAATGTTCCCCAGGGACAGATAAAAGCGGTCTTGTGTTGATCAGACGGGAGAATGTTCATCTGATTATAGCCAGAAAAACCGTCCATAAGGGAAAAAATCTCACTCCCTGCACAATCCTCAATGATCCGATCGATGAAAGGGGTGGGATAGTTATCTTTAGGACAGGCCCGATTAATATCGCGATAGTCAACACAGACGCAAATTTCTCCCTGCTTCTTATCCACAGGAACAATGTTGGAAACCCACTCTGTCAGAGGAATTGGAAAAATGAAACCTGCTTTAAGAAGTTTTTTGACTTCAGCTTTTATGGCGGCGGCTTTCCGAGGATGCACTGGACGCAGACGATGGCGAACAGGCTTCACACCTGGGTAGGTGGGAATCTCGTGCACCACAATACTGGGATCAATTCCAGGCATATCTTCGTAAGACCAGGCAAAAACATCACGGAATTTGCGAAAGAGGCTATTATACACTTGGACTTCATCGGAAGAGCAAGTGACTCTCACATGGATGTTCTCGACAATTCCCGGTTTCACGGAATTGTTGATAGGCATCGTCTGAGTGATGTTACCCAAGTTACCTTCAGCAAATACTTCATGAGTCAAGATAGGCGTTTGAAGTGTCGGAGAAGGAACTTGAGATGCAAAATGCTCAAGAGAGTTTGACATTACCCCGAGGCTAGGCATAAACGAGGAACGGTGATGCCCATCGCTCCATAGTAGATCTTCGAGAGACATGGTTTCCATTATAGCCTCATCAGACGGAAACACTTCTTTCAAAGGATTAGGTGAATCCACATCGCCGAGCCAGGGGGATTGAGAATAAGCGTCGAGAGACATGCTCAATGGAGCACCTCCAGAAGGGGGAGAATTAAATGCAGTTGTAAGCTCACAATAATTGATTTCAATTGGACTAAGCGGCATTGAATCCCCAAATGAATCAACCTGTTCAGGTATAGGGACAATCCATGGGTCATCCGACCGAAAGATCATATTAACTTGAACGGTATTTGGTGGTGGAAGGGGAAGATACCCATGAGAGTGGGATCTTTGAAAAGACCCGGCCCTACACTGTCGGGGGGAGAAGGAATCTGATCCACGTATGGAACTTTGTTCTCAGAAGACGAGGTAAAGAACGAAAACTAATTGACAGTAATGATTTTTCCCTCGTGTGGAAACTTTAGAAGATGAAATAGGGTGGACGGAATGCACAACATAGCATGAGTCCAACTGCAACCGAGTAGAATATTGTAATTGAGTTTAGCGTCAACGACTTCTACTTCAACGTTGACCGTCTTTCCTTGCAACGTGATCGACAAGCTAGCGAGAACATCGAAGGGTTTCGATTCCCTTCCATCAAATGCCTCAAGGGCATTGGGTGATGAAGTGAGAGCTGGAGAGCCAATATCTTTCCAGCAAGTAGATGACATGAAACAAGTGGATGCACCTTCGTCCATAAAAGCTCTATGGATGTTGAGACTGTTAGTGCCGACTTGTATGACAAGCGCAATCTGGTGCGAAAGTCGGGGGACGGAATTCTCCAAATCGAAAGAGAGAGGGCTAGAATCAGCAGGATCAATTCCTCCGGTCGCGGATAACAACACTTTCCGTTGATATAGACAACTCTAAAGCACTTCTAATGTGGACATCGCAGATGGTGCCTGTGCTAAATCCTTAACAATACCGTAATGCTGAGCAACACGGGCGTTAGGATTATAAGAAGATTTTCATAGAACACTTTTAGACAGTGGCCGTACGATGGGTTTAGCACTGGTCCTTTCAATCTCAAAAATACTAGAGGTAGGTGGGGGAGGAGGACCATCAACGATCACTTTCCTAGCTGCCTGGCGTGATCTAGCATAATCTTTCGACAGAGTAGCAATGGAAATAGGTGCAGAACCGTTAACCATAAACACTTGAGAGCCAAAAGGTGCAGATGGCGCAGGTTGATCGACCATCTGAGTTTGCTAAGATGGGAAAGGTTCTTTAAGGACCATTGGAGTTCCCTTAGCGCCTTTGAGTAGTTGAATAACCTCGAATCATCTAGGACAATCCTTAGTGTAGTGTTCCTCATCACAAATCAGATAGGGATACTTCGGCTTTTGTTGTGAACCATCATCAACATGAGGTTTAGACGATTCTGGTTTTGGGCATCGGCTTTGGCCTTGCCTTTACCTTTCTTTCTCCCCTTGGAAGTCTTGTCTACAGGATTACCCTGAACGACGTTGACCTCCAAGGTTTTACCAGAATCCGGGGTATGTTGAGGAGCATAACCATTGGAAGACTTTTGTGAAGTCTGAGACATGGAACAAATAACGCCATCAACAGATGGGGTAGCCGGTGCTTTAGAGGTCCTAGGTCGTGGAGCATTAGTGAAGATGTCATACAATATGCCTGATTGAGAGTACACTAAATCAAGGTACTGGGCACGAGCAATGGCTTGTTCCTCGGTTACACATGCCACCATGGCGATGTCTTTCACAATCTGATTGACAAAAGAGGTAGTGAACCAATGAGTAAGAAGCTGATCAGGAATTTTGAACTTGATCAGGCGACGACGCCGTCTCCATTCATGAATGTGGTCCGAGATATGGGTAGCCCGGTCCTATTTCAAGGATGTTAGGAGATGTGTCCTGGCTTCATAACGAACCGACAACTGGAAATGAGTAAGGAATGCCATAGCAAGAGTGTTGAAATCTTGAAAGATACCACGAGGCATCTTGATATACCACTTAGCAGCAGCCCTGGTGAGAGTGCGCTGGAAAAGACGGAGTCAAACAGAGTCATCCACCCAAGAATTGGAAGAACACCATAAATGGTATGTCATGACGTGTGCTTGGGGGTCTTCTCCAGATTTGCCCTCAAACTTGGGACAATCACCAAGAACCTTCGTTGGGATTGGAGGCCAATAAGGATTATGAAGAATTGGATCATTTTTTAGTTTGGACACATCCGGTAATTCCAACGTGGTGAAAAACGGTAATTGAGGGTTAAAAGGCATAACAGGTCATCGATAAGGACCCGTACCCATACTCCATCCTGGTTGAGTATAACTCTGCCACCATTGGTTTTGTCCCAGAGGATTTGGACCATAAGGGGTATAAGCTGGATAATTCAGTTGATATGGCGACTGAGGACTAGGATACGGGGGTTGAAAACCAAGATACTGATTCTGAGTATATGAGCGTCCCGATTGAGCAGCATAAGGATTTTGTTGCGGAATATAAGTATGGCCTGGATTTTGAGGGTAATAAGCAGGACCTTGAGGCATGTTGTATACTGGTCGATATTGACCTCGAGGGTAATAACCGCCTTGGGGTTGAACGAGCTGCTGATAATTAGGGCCCTGCTGAGCTGGATAGGTCAGGTGCATAGGTTGATTTGACTACGACATAGAGTAAAGCGGTGGCTGAGCAGGGTGAACTGTCTATGCAGGTTGTCCCCGCTGAACAGGTTGACCTGACTGATGGGGGCCACCAGGTTGCCCGTATTGAGCAGGTTGGCCTGATGGCTGCGGTGGGCCAGGTTGGGCCTGATAACCAGGTTGACCTGGAGCAGGACCATAAGATGGCCCTGGCTGTGCAACGTTTGGACCAACTGGAAAATATGGCTGTTGTGGTTGCACCAAAGGTTGAGATGGATGGATTCCCCCCCCCGCACTGTATAAAGGTCCAGATTGATATACCAGTTGCTCAGCTAGTCCTTGAGGTTTCCCTGGTTGGACCATAGGTTGAGCTTGTAAAGGTTGACCTTGAGGATTGTAAGGCTGCTCTTGCGGGTCATAAAATAATCCCTACTGGACTGAAGGTTGTCCCTGTAAGGGTTTCCCTTGTGGGTTGTATGCATACCCTTGCTGCACCGAAGGTTGTCCCTGAAAGGGTTGTCCTTGTGGGTTATAAGCATACCCTTGCTGAACCGAAGGTTGTCCCTGAAAGGGTTGTCCTTGCTGGTTAGAAGGTTGCACATGAAAGGTAGGTCTAAAACTGGAAATGAACTGATAAGCCTCAGGAGCAGGCAAATAGATAGGGTTGTCGTGCTCATCATATTGAAATGGAAGTGAATAAATCGGGGTACCATCCGTGCCATAATGAGAAAAATAAGGACGATTAGGATCCTGAGGGGACTGATTAGTCTAGGAGCTCTACTGTTGAACAGCCAGCCGATACTCCTCAAAAGAAAGGCTGTCACGATTTTCCATGGAAATCGAAGTCTTTACCGAAGCCGAAACTCCTGACGATTGGGCGGTGACAACCGGTGCCGACGCAGCCACACATACAGTAGGCCTAGTGGGGATAGACGTAACCAAAGGCGTTGACGAGACATGTGTCGTTGGTGAAATCCCTAATGATTGGAGAACCGTCCCCCTCGATGGAGTTGATGTTTCCATGGAGGAAATACTGGCTATAATCTGACCCAAAGACCTATATTTGGCTAGAATTGACACCGATGGTGAAGATTGAGCAGGCTCTTGGTGGATATCTTTCGGGAAAAGTTGGTATTCTTCATCAGAAACTGGAATGCCCTCACTGCCATTAGGACCAGATGAGTCCATGTCTGAATCCACCGTGAGATCTTGTAAAAGAATACGTGGGCTAGGAGGTATGATAGCAGACAAAAATGCTCCCCGACCCCAAACCCAAACCAAGCATTTGAAAGAGGCCAATGGGACTCAATCGGTTCTCCAAAGCGGTACTCTGACGGGATGATAGGCTGTTGAAGCTCGGCAGACCTAGAGGTTTGTGAAGTTTCAGATGAATCGTCTGAGAAAGGACTACCAGTAGACGAAACCGATGGTTCCACCACTGCGACTGTAGCACACCAGAAAAGGGAAAAATATTGGAAAAGAAGAATCTTGGATCAAAACCAAGGCAAACAAAGACAGGCCAAGTAATCAAAATTTAAAGGGCGTGCAATCGTAGGTAGTTTATTTTACCACATTGAAACCAACAATTTCTTGTTTCATGTTTTAAGAGTCAAGAAACAGTCAAAGATGACTCTAGTCTCTTTCAGTTTTAAGCGAGCGCGAAAGGACAAGTGCTCGATGATATTTTCAAATTTATGGAGTCAGTAAAGTTCGAAAATGACTGCTTAGGTAGTCTAGGTAAAAGGGTGTACCAGGTTCCCGTGAACTACCATATACACCATGGTAATAAAATGAAAGAAGAATTAACCAAGGACTTGACGTACGTGTAGATAGTCTCCCCGAATGCTGTGTTCGGTGTATCATGATTACAAGGCGATAGACTCGGCTTCCTACAGATAAAAGGATTGCAACCTAGAGGGGTCTCCCTTTATATACTTGACGGTACGGGGAGCACAAGTCCGTACTAGTGCTGTCTGAAGCCAGATGGCGAGTGACAACTGCTAGGTTTAAAGACGCCGGAACATGTCTCTAAATTAGACCACTAAATTTTTCGGAATCAAGAGCTTGAACTTGAAGTATCAAATGCTTATCAAATATTGAAGCAATTTGGGCTAAGCCCGGAGGCACGGTGTCAGGAAGAATTTCTTTAGCCCACAGTTTCTGAGGGAGTTCATGTATTGTTCATTCTCCATGGCCAATTCATCCTCCTCATTGTGTTATCTCTCTTTCCACTTAATTACCATCTTTTATGCTTGGTACCTGCACACATTGTTCATATGAGCATTGTAAGTCTCCTTAGGCATCGAAATTTGCAAGAAAATGGTTGCATTTTCTTTAAATTTCGGTGGATTTTGGGTTGCGCGGTTGGCGTGACTGTTTCGCTAACAGTCGCGCCAATGGGTGTGACCCCTATGTGAAAAAGGGGCGATTGGCACGAGTCTGTGCCTGAAACTCGCGCCAACCACGATGCCCTAGTTTTTACAAATCCTTCCCTAAATGATTCAAAATGACAAATGAAGGTAATGAAATTTAGCTCAAAAGATGGCAAATGATGTCGGCTCTTACCTGAAATTGACGGAATCAAGATTGGTTCACTAGATTGCTCGCAATAGTCGCCACAAGATCGCAAGGTAAATGGACCACTGTTGCTCCACGAAGATGTAAATGTGAAAAGTAAATAATTTTTACCACTTATGGCATTTTATAACTTTTCAAAATCTTAAATTAGGTTTTAAAACATGTTTGTTGATTATTTGATCATTATATTTTCGAGGAATACGTTTTACACGCTTTTTTTTTGTGCAACGACAGGTTTTCACATGATTATGACGAAGAAACGAGTTGTATTTTATACTTTTTCGGACTCGGTAAAAACACGAAAAAGTCACTACTGGAGTCACCTTTCAGCTCTTTTTTGACTCTCTAAAACTAAAAGGATTGCTGAGACGCTTGTCGTTTTGAACTCGTTAAATTGGCTGCGAAACGATATCTACCCAGTATACGTTTACCCCTTTTTCGGGTTGGGATAGATTAATTACGAAAAAGGAATACCTTAGCCTATCATGACTAAGAGGTTCTCTCAGACATAGTTTTCTACCTTCTCGGATCTGTGAGACTATTTACGAAAAGTGCCTTGCTGGATTTTTATTTTCCGCTTTCATTTCAAGCTCTCTAAATATGAAAAGATGTCGAGTTCTTCCTTTGTCAGACTTGTTAAAACTAATGACATCGAACTCCGTTGTTATGACGTTACTCGAGTTCCTCCTTCCTAGGGCTCGTAAAATGTACTAGGTTGAATTTTTCCGAAGGACAAACTTACATCGCAAGCACATGCTATCCCCTTGAAGCTTGTTTTCAAAAAATAATTGGGGTACTCGCTAGAAATGGTGGGGGAAAATGGAACCAAATTGTAGTCGTGTTGGCAGTATGTCGCTCTTGAACATGGCACTTGTCTGTATTCTTGTTGGGTTGGGGACATCTCATCTCGTTATTTATTTTCCTCCATGGGTTTGGGTAATCTCTTTTGACTGCTCATATGCTCTTTGCCACGTCGTCATGACCTCAAATCCCTTGATGTCAAATACTTCCAAATTCAGTGTCGTGTCGCTAATATGTTCAAGAGAATTTTTCCTCTGAATTTTTCAACCTCCCTCTGATTCTTTGTTAGTCTTGATTCACAAACATCACATTCCTCTGTCTCGTGTCGATGATGTGGGAAACATAATGGCCCACCTTTGATTAGGTCACTTCCTGTCGACTCCAGCTCATTATCCAGGAAGTTGACCTAGAGACTCCCTTTAGGTACCTTGGAGCCTACATGCCTCAATGGTAGGTTCTTCGCATTCGACGCAAGGTTTACATCATTGACCTTTGATCAATTGACTCTGCGGGTGTTCGACATCAGATAACTGTTCACACTCTGTGGATTGTACCTTTCATACCTTGAGAGCCATTGTCATTATTGGTGGTTTCTCTCGCGTCTGTTAACGGCTTGCATCATTGGCTGGTAATCAGATGATTTTCTTGCATGCTCGACTTCAGCTCACGTATTCGCATGCTTGAATTTGTACTTTGTTTGGGTCGAGATGGAGCGCAAGACCCTGGGTTTTGTCTGATGAAATACAGGCTGTGGGTTCATTGTGGATTACTATGACTTATTACAAGGCTCTTCTAATTGGATGGCTACGACCAAACCTGAGTCTGTTTGTTGATCCTTACTACTGGATGGATGTGTCCATACCTCATATCTTACTATTTATGTACTCTATTATTGATGGATGTGCCCATGCCACATGTCATGTATTAGAAATATCAGTTGTGTTTGTACTTGCAGGTCTTTTGACAGTAGTTTTTGGGTCGAACGCGTTCTCATAAAGCATTTCACCCCTCCCTCTCTCTCGGATCTCATGCTTTAGGGGGCATCTGTTACACAACTTTTTGTCACCGTCCCTGCAATCCCTCGTCCCGCATATTGGAAGATAATTCCCGTGACCTTTGAGCAGTGTCATACTCTGCAAAAACCTTCTTTGCATCCTTCTGCATAAGGACATCATTTCTCTTGTTGAACATTTCCTCAAAAAGCACACAAAAACCTATGTTTTGGCCTTGGCGTGGGTAGCCAGTTCACCCCTCGCGCCAATATAGAGGATTTACACTAAAGACCATGCCACCTGGCGCTCTGTCTCTGTGTAGTGCCCACACCAGCTATTTTAGGAATGTTTTTTAACAAAAAGAGGTGGAAGTTTCCTTCTAACCACATCAGGGATGAGTCACAGGAAGTGGTTAAGTTGATGAACCACAGATCTCCCTCTTTAGGTAGTGGTTTCTAACCCCCATGGGACACTCCTTGAAGATAGGTCTCCCTTCCATGATTATAGGGATCCTAACCTCTCCCTCTCCCTCTATATAAACATGCCTTATCCCTTTATGAAAACTAGCTGAACATATAGCCAAGAAGCTGAACTTGGAGAAGAGATACTATAGCTGAGTAATTGCTATAGAGAAGGTAGAACCAAGGAGAATTCCGTAGAGAGCCTCGTCCGAATTCTCGACGAGCATTTTCTAGCTATGCTCCGCTGGAAACCTGTTGGAGGAGACCGCAACGTCAAAGCTTGGTTGTAATCTTCCTTTCTTTCATTAATATACTTAACTATGGTGTTGGTTCCATCATTGTGTTATGTTTATTTAATGCAATTGATTTATTCTTCTTCGACTGACTCATAGTTACAAATTTGAATTAGTATGTTGTATATCATCGTTGTTTCTTATGTGTGTGCAGGTATCCGAGTGTGAAAGTGAGCGGATCATGATCTGTCAAACCAGGAGCGAGAGGCAGCCACTCTTTCAAAGACAACAACAGTGTAGGACCTCTGGTAAGTCATCTATCGAATCTCCATCCATTCGTTAACTAGGAATCGATATTATAGCTTGTCTCGTTTGTGGTCTCTAGGGCTAGTGGGATCGCCTCTATCCGCAGAGGGGATTTACCTCACCAACAAATTGGCGACTCTGCTGGGGAGTCCCTAGCGTAGTCACCAATTTTTTGGTGAGGTAAATCCCCTTTGCGAACAGAGGCGATCCCACTAGCCTGAGAGTGGGTCTAGCCACAAACGAGACAAGCTATAATATCGATTCCTAGTTAACGAATGGACAGAGATTGGATAGATGGCTTACCGGAGGTCCTACGCTGTTATTGTCGTCGAAAAGAGTGGCTACCTCTCGTTCTTAGTTTTACAGATCACGATTCGCTCCCTTTCACGCTCGGACACCTGCACACACACAAGAAACAATGCCGATATACAACATACTATTTCACATTCGTAACTATCAGTCAGTAGAATAAGACTAAATCAATTACATTAAAATCAACATAACACAATGATGGAACCAACACCATAGTCGAGTATATTAATGAAATAAAGGAAGAGTACAACCAAGCTTCGACGTTGCAGTCTCCTCCAACAGGGTTCTAGCGGAGTAGGTCTCACAAAGGCTCGTTGGGAATTCAGACGGGGCTCTCTCTACGGAATTCTCCTTGGTTCTACCTTCTCTATAGCAATTACTCAGCTATAGTATCTCTTCTCCAAGTTCAGCTTCTTGGCTATATGTTCAACTATTTTCATAAAGGGAGAAGGCCTGTTTATATAGAGGGAGAGGGAGAGGTTAGGATCCCTATAATCATAGAAGGGAGACCCATCTTCAAGGAGTGTCCCATGGGGGTTGGAAACCACTACCTAAAGAGGGAGATCCGTGGCTGATCAACTTAACCACTTCCTATGACTCATCCCTGAAGTGGTTAGAAGGAAACATCCACCTCTTTTAAAAAAAAAAATTCCTAAAACAGCTGGCACGGGTACTACACAGAGACGGAGTGCCAGGTGGCGCGGGCTCTAGTGTAAATCCTCTATGACGCGCGAGGAGGGTGGTAGTGTCCTTATGAAGAAGGATGAAAAGAAGGTGTTTTGGGTTGTGACCCAAGCAGGGGATCACGAGTCCAATATGCGGGACGAAAAATACCGAGACGGTGCTGACAAAAGTGTGCGAGAGACCGAAGTCCAGTAGCACCTACATTAGTGTGGGACTAGGAGGTCCAACCAGCACCTACACTAGTGTGGGACTAGGAGGTCTTAGCATCACCTACACTGGTGTGGGCTAAATTTGGTGCAGTGTCTATTTTAATTTTCCCTTAATTAAAATGGACAATAAATTGTAATATTATCCCATAAACACTTGTAATAGTTAACTGAGTGTGATAAACTCAGTTAGCTCATGAATTTCAAGTTGATGGTGGTTGGTGAGGCATGCATAGTGATTCTATGTGTTTTAGAGTTCAAGTTGCTGTTAAGTGCATTATTTTAAAGCATGAGAAATCAGTTAACTCAATTAAGTGAGTTAAAGTCAGTTGAACTAGTTATAATTGATTGTTGCACTAGTGAGAGATCAAGTGAATTAAATCAGATTTAATTCACATGCAGTGATCTGCCATGCAACTGATGATTTACTATTAATAGTTGCATTCATGTCAGTTCCAGTGGAGACCCAGTTGAGACAAAGGTTAAAGGGGAGTTAACTACTAGTTGTGATATTAGTAGGCTACCCAAATGTAGTTAAAACACCACAGGATTTCCCATGATACTAGCGCAATTGAGAAAGGATGAAATTTCTAAGGAATATGGATTGCATTCCTCATGAATTGCATGAGCAAGGTAGGCTGAAGACAGGCTGAGAATTAGCTAAGTGTTGGCCTGATTTTGTCTGGATCAGTGTGAGACGATAGGCAGATTGCATGAGACTCTTGTGAGAAGAGTGCATTGTAATTGTTTCATGATTTCTTATGGAATATACAATATACGATAGAGGAGTTTTGAGCAGCAAGATTTCTCGGGGAAATTATCTGTGTTGTGGTTTGATTGATTTTTCTTTGCTTCATGTGATTGGCGATTGTGTTTAAATTTCTGCAATTGATTTGTAGAGGCGATTCAGTATCTAGCTTTAGTACATTGTTAGATCCGATTGAATCCATGATATACATATTATTTGTATAATTCATACAATAAATAATGTGGATAAAAAGGGCCAAGAACAAATGAGAACCTGAATGCACAAAAGGATAACCAAAAACACATGGAATATGGGGAAGAAAAAATGGAACATGAGACAAATATAGAAGGCACAACAATGAGAGAGAGCAAAGGAAGGAAGAATCAAATGTAAAGGAACCATAAGAAAGTGACTTATGAAATGTAGATCTCCAAGCATTAGCATTAGAATGAAAAAAAAAGACACAAAGTCCATATCTAAGGAGGAAGTACAACTCATAAATAGAGCTTACATGAAATCACAAGCGTGGTTGCATTGTCAAGCTACATGTAATATTTCTCCTACTCCTTCTTCCACTTCTTTAGGATTTAAAAGAATTATCGTGAAAGATAACATTGTGACAATAAAAGAATACAAATGAAGAGGTAGGAAAATAAATAAACAAATCATTCATGAAATGGGGGAATTATTGGTCAGCAAAAGAAGGCTATTGTTGATGACATAAATGTACAACCCCCCCCCCTAAATGATCAATGAAAGATATTTCATGGAACATAAGGCGTCTTAATGGTAAAACCAAACAAAGACCTCACAAAAATAAAATTAGGCAATAAAAACTTGATATCTTAATGTTGCAAGAAACTAAGTGTTATATTGAAACCCTTAAAACAATATCCATTACTATATGGAAAAAATGTCAATTCCTATCCAATGATACTAAAGGTGTGTAATATTCCCAATTAGCCCAAGCTAATGGGAATATTCAATTTTGCTTTGTCTTACTTTGATTTTCATGTTGATGAATAAAATGTGAAGGAGGACATGTAAAACTCCTAAAAACATAAAAATAAATCAATGCCTATGTAAACAGAGACATATCTGGGCCATGTAAATAAACTCTTGCAGGTGTTAATGGGTTTGAACCATGAGATTGGGTCAACTTTGACCAAGTGAACAACGCAATCTAGATGCAATGAACCTCATGGATAAACAATGCAGTTTTAGATGGAGGCTCCACATGTGAAAGGAGCTAACTCATTGAGGTGGTTTAGGGTTTGGCAAGGCTTTCATCTTATAAAAGAAGGAGGAGGACAACAGGAAGAGGTTGTTGACGTTATTATTTTCTGAAGGTATTGTCTTCTTAGACATCCCTTGTTGGGCTTTCATGTTTAGTGTTGGGGCCCTTGTTTTTGATTAAGTTTTGAATATTCGGCCTAGACATTTTGAACTTGGACTCTTTTTGAGTTGCGGAAGGAACACACATAGCTAACGCGACTACGCCGCAGCGACCAGGAGTTGCGGAGCTACCAAGGCGGCACAGAAGCAATTGATAACTGGAGATTAGATAGAGATAAGTACAGATGGAATAAATACAGCAGAAAACAGGAAGTGAAACATGCAGAAATCAGAAGAGAAGTCGGGAAAAGCCAGAGCAAAGACACAGTGAAGCCGCCAGTCGCGACGAGCGGGTGAATAAAAGGCGATCACCCGGACGAAGGAAGGGGGTTGGAAGATTGGTTGCTGCTGTTAGTTTTGTTGAGGGATAGTTGGATGTGGAAGCAGCCGCGGAAGATTCAGACCTATTCTCTCCATGGGTTCCCACTCTCCATGCTCGTCCTTTCTGTTATCAGACCCATCTGTATCTGATTTGTGAGTTATCAGAGAAGAAAGCTATGTAATCTTGTATTTGGCCGAAACCATAATATAAGGAAGGATTGCTGTCTCTATGCTTTGTTTATGTGTTGTGATATGTTTGCACCACTTTAAAAATTTTAAGTTGCAACTGACTGAATACCTGATTAATACTCTTGCATGTGCAATCTGGTATGTAATGAATGCTCTTTCTTTCTGTGGTTGCGGGTTTATTCCTCGTCTGTGATTTCTTCCCCTTTCCCATGTGGTCGCGGCACGCCTCGGGTGATACGCTCTGCTCTTCCAGAGCAGGGTGAAAATGCCGGCGTGTTACTAGACTACACCGGATCCTTGTTGGCCCCAACCCTTTGAACCTGGGTCTTGCCCGCGAGACCTTATTTTTCGCCAACAAATGGTTCCGTTGCCGGGACCTGCATGCTCTGAGGGGATCTAGATCATGGTGTCGAGGATCTTTGAAGGAGCAATACGGCGATGGTGGGATGATCATCTTGACCATTTCGTTACTCAGCAGGCGGAGCTGATCAAGAAAAAGGAGGCGGCGGTCAGGGAGCTTGTTCTTTTCTCTGACTCAGCTAGCGATACGTACGAAATTTTCTGGGGAAGGTTTCCCACAGATCTTTACAACTGGTTGCGGAGGTTACGAGCGAAGGCGCCCCAGGACGGCTTGCGGAAGATAAATCGCAGGTGGGCGCACGAAGATCTGGTAGCACTGCATCGGGTAGAGACTGAACTAACCCGTGCAGTGGATTTTTGGGTAAGGACCACGTTAGAAGGCTACGTTGTCGAATTTGCCGCCGAGTGCTACCAGTCCTTCTCGAAGGCCGAGGCTGTTTTTCACTCGGGGCCGAGGGGAAAGCTGTTGAAGGAGATTCCGCTGTGGATCAAAGCCCTGATGGTGGACGAGGGATTGATTGATTTCCACAAAATGAGTATGGAAGCGTAAACCACCCATACTGGGGGAAGGATCGAGGGGACCGATGCCGTGTAGACTGTAAGAGTGGGGAGCGGGGGATGGACGTTGAGGCCGCATGCAAGTTGCGGGAGTTACGTGCGCATCGGCGGGCACAGATCGCCGATAGGTGGCGAAGAAGGGTAATGAGAGATTTGAAGAGAAGGGAGATCGAGAAGAAGAACCAGAAGGAGGCGCCTCCGAAGACAAGAACCATGGGTTTGGATACCCGGACAGGAGACGGGACAGCCGCAGACGTACAGTGGGTACATGGGAGCCCGATGATGCGAGAAAGAGCAGAAACGACTAGCAAGGATAAGGGAAAGATGCAGCCCGAAGAAAGTCCCGATGATGAATGGTACGACGTAATGCAGCAGATGTTTCAGGATCAGACGGCACCCACCCCTCCAGGCAGCCCTACGTCCCACTGTCCGCATGGCCAGGATCCTGACCTTCCCCTGGTACTTTATCAACCTTTAAGAAATATTTTTGTTCAGTTACAAGCATTAAGTCAGTTATCTAGTAGTTCAGCGGCGCCGGTAACGCCCAGTAGCAGCAGCGTTACGAGTAGTAGTTTTTTTCCTAGCGGGACCGTTACGCAACCAGGACCCGGAGGTTTTATCTTGGTTAATTCGCCGCCAACATACATGGCTGGATCTTTCACCCGGTACCCAGAGTTCTCTGGCCGGGGAAATGACGACGTAGAACAGCACTGGTATCTGTGCGAAGCCATCTGGAGGGCTCGACAGACGCCGGATGCAGGGAAGTTAATAGAGTTTCAAACCACGCTCAGAGAGAGAGCTCTACGGTGGTTCATCAAGTGGTCTGAGGCACACCCTAATCCTGTAATTGCGGACGTAAAGCGGGATTTTGTCCGCGAATTCAAGCTCCCCCAGACGGACCAGCAGGGCCTGTCCGAGCTGTGGGAAATTAAGCAGAAGGAAGGCGAGACCGCATGGGAGTTGATGCGGCGATTCAAGGACGGGATCGGGAAACTGAGCTACCCGATCGATCCAAACCACCAGAGGGACTGGTTCATCAAAACTCTGCTTCCCTTGACCCGAACCCCTCTCACTCAGCAGAAGATTGATAATCTGCAGGATGCTCTGGAGCAGGCCATGAAGATTGAAGCCATGGCGGGATACCCGCAGGAATATAGGGGAGGGCTGGTCCCGCAAGACCCTTCGCTGATAGGGTTGCAACACCAGATCGCCAGCTTGACTGAAAAGCTTAAGGAAATTCAGCCAGCGAGACCAGCGCGACCGAATGTTTGGTGTACTCACTGCCTGGTCGAGGGACATGTCGCAACCGAATGCCCTCGGTTGCGCAGCACCGGAATTGGACCCTCAGTTGCAGCAATTCAGGGGGGGCCACCACCAGGGGGTGGCGCGGCGATGAACCCGCAGGGAATATACCAGCCGCAACAGACCTTCGCGGGGTTCCCACCGCAACCGGGGCCCACCACCACAGAGTACTGTGAAATTTGCCGAACGATAGGGCATCCTCCTCGGATGTGCCCGATATTACAGAAGTACTCTACGGTGTCGAATAATGTATACTGTGAATTCTGTGTGTCCACGACGCACAACACGGAGCAGTGCAGGGCGCTTGACGCTCTTGCGGATCGACTGGATCGTCCCTCGTACAGGGTGAACGAGGCTGCGAGGGGAAGAGGTGGCGGCATGCGGGGAGGCCGAACAGGAGGACGCGGGCCGGTAAAATGCTACAACTGTGACCAGGAGGGTCATGTAGCTCGAGAATGTCCCCTTCCGCGACGACCCTGGTGTTCCCAGTGCCGGGTCAACGCCCACGCCACTGACGACTGCCCAGAACTCATAAAGAAGTGGGAAGAGCGGGCGCGGCAGAGGGCCACGAATCTGATAGGCTCAGAACCGCGAGGGATCGCAACCCCTGACATGCAGAATGTTGCGATAATAACGAGAGGCGGAAAAAAGACTGGCGAGGATGCCCATGAAAAGGAGCCAGCGCGAGTGGTACGGCCGGCATCCCCAAAGAAGTTGATTAGGCCCGAAGTGCAGAAGAAGTACTTTCAGGAGGCGGTTGAGGCATTCGCCCAGTTGCGGAAAGAAGGAGGGTTGGAGGAGCCCCAGCGGCCGGAAACCGGTGTTCAGAACGCCGCAGATGCGGTAGTTGCGGATTGGCTCCGGCTGTTTCTCAGGATTGTTGATGACGCCGAGCTGCGGCAGCAGCTCAGACAGGTGTTGGACAGAGCGCTGCAGGGACACGCAGAACCCAGGAACTTGGTAGATACTACGCCTCAATACGTGCAACGGGTCAAGCGGAACAAGCAACGAACGGGCAAAGAATTTCGGCTTAACACGCAGATCGCAGGATTCTAAATGAGCGACACGATGTTGGACCTGGGGTCCGACGTCAACATATTGCCACGAAAGACATGGGAGGCTCTTGGAAAGCCCCGGCTCGCCTATTCCCCAATCCAACTCAGGATGGCGAACCAATACTGTATTTTGCCAATCGGCCGACTGGAGGGGGTCGAGGTTGACGTTGCGGGGGTGAAGACATACACCGACTTCGAGGTTATTGACATCATGGGTGATAAGGACCCCTATCCTGCTCTACTTGGCATTGATTGGGATTTTGAGAATTACGCGATCATCGACCTCAAGAAGGAGCTGATGATTTTTGAGGATGGGGAGGTACGGGTGACTCAGCCTCTCGGCCCGTATCAGGGTCCGCAATACACAGAACCGGTGGATAGTCGGGAGGATGCTCAGATAATGGATCATCTCTATCAGATGACTGCAGGAAGGCGGGACGATTATATCAACCCGACCGCAACAGGGTCTATCAGTTGGCGGAGTGTGCAGAGCTCGGAGCTTGGTTCCGAGCTCGCGTGGGAAGATTGGCAACAAGGGGGTTATGAGGCCACCACGCGGAGATGTGCCGCCATCGCTCAGGTCCGATGGGTGGGAACCGAGATCCGCGGGTACCCCACACTATCAAACATGCAATCAGTAAATACTTTTATTACCAAGGTGGAAGATCGGGTCCCAGAAGAGTGCCGGATACCACTTTTGGATGTGGCCTTGAAGTCAACATCGGGACGATGGTGGAACAATCACCGCAACACTCTGTTGCGATGGGAGCTGGTGGCGGATGCACTACGGGCACACTTCAAAGAGGATGAAGGGCCCTGCATTACACTTAAACACCATGGAGATTCAGACCCGCGACAGCACTTGCGGGCGTGCGAGGAACAGTGGCGCAGCGCCAGGTACCCTGAGGAGTTGTGGGTCCACAGATTTATCCACTCCCTGGGTACAATCCCCCAGGCTTGGTACCTAGAGGAAGAGCGGAAACGGGGAACCCGCTCTTGGCGAGCAGTCACGGAGAAGTTCGTCCAGAGTTTCTCGTTCGAAGGGGAGACCGCACAGGAATCTCAGGCCCTACAAGCCGTCAAGGAGGTTCTGTTCTTCCGCCATCCCGAGCCCGATGAGGGCCCGGTGGAGTCACGCTCAGGGATCAAGAGCGAAGTGGTTTGCCAACGGGTTGACGGCGAACCAGGGGACGACAGTTTGGAGGACCTGAGGCATCTCTATTTCGACGAGAAGGAGGGTGAGCGGAGTGTCCGTGACGAGCCGACGACAGAAGGAGTCCATTTGCAGCCCTTAAAAACAAAGAAGTTGAACATTGGCACGGAGGAGAAACCTAAGCTGGCAACAGTAGGTGATTACTGGGATGCGGAGGCGACCAGGGAAATTTTCAGCCTCCTCCGGGAGTATGAAGATCTATTTCCGTCATCAGTTGCGGACCTGAAGGGGATCAAAGGGGATTTGGGTGAGATGCGCATCACACTGAAACTAGGAGCCAGGTCGGTCAAGCACCGACCCTACCGGTTGAATCCACGCATCAAGGAGAAGGTAAAGATGGAGATCGATAAAATGCTGGCTGCAGGTCTCATCTTTCCTGTAGAGGAAGCTGAGTGGGTAAGTCCCATTGTCATCCAGAACAAGAAGGATAAAGCGGAAATCCGTGTCTGCGTAGATTACCAGAGTTTGAATAATGCTTGTATTCACGATCCGTTTCCCACTCCCTTCAGCGATGAAGTTCTAGATCATGTTGAGGGAAACGAAGCTTACTCGTTCACTGATGGGTTTTCGGGCTACCATCAGGTGCGCATCGCTGAGGAGGACAAGGCAAAGACAACATTCACAACCGAGTGGGGATCATTCGCATACCATGTCATGCCGTTTGGACTGAAGAACGCACCGGCCGTGTTTTCCCGGATTGTTATTGCTGCTTTCCGGGAGTATATTCACAAATTCCTGGAAGTCTATATGGATGACTGGACCCTTTACAGCCTGCTGAAGAAACACGCCTCCCTGTTGCGTGTTATGTTCGACCGATGTCGCCAGTTGCAGATTTCCTTGAATTTGAAGAAATGTATTTTTGCAGTACCATTCGGCACACTCTTGGGTCACGTGGTGTGTAAGCAAGGGGTCTGCGTTGATCCTGCCAAGGTCGCGGTTATTGTCCACATGGAGGCCCCCGAGAACGTGAAGCAGTTGCGAGCTTTGCTCGGGCACACTGGATACTACAGGCGTTTTATCCGCAACTACGCCAAAATCACTGCCCCTTTGGAGAAATTGTTGCGGAAGTCAGAAGCCTTTGAGTGGACGGCAGAGTGCAGGAAGGCACTCGACACGTTGAAAGAGAGATTGGCGACGGCACCCATACTGGTCCATCCGAACGGGGATAAGCAGTTCCATGTGCACATTGATGCGTCCGGGATTGCACTTGGCGCTGTATTAGCGCAGCCCGGGGAAACGATAGTTGACCACCCGGTATACTTCGCAAGCCGACGCCTATCTAATGCGGAGAAGAATTACACCACGACCGAGCGGGAGGCGCTGGCAATGGTGTACTCGCTCCAGAAGTTCCGTCACTACCTTCTGGGCGGTAAGTTTACATTTTTCACGGACCATTCGGCCTTAAAATATCTGTTCAATAAGCCTGTGTTGGAAGGAAGGATCTGCCGATGGCTTCTCCTCTTTCAGGAGTTCACGTTCGATGTAATTGTCAAACCGGGCCGACTGAATGTTGGGCCTGATCATTTATCCAGATTAGAGTCGGGGGAGAACGACGGTCCGTTGGACGATCAGCTCCCGGATGCTGATCTATTTCGAGTGGAAGCGGTCCCAGACTACCTGGCTGACATTGCCACGTATCTGACCACGGGACAGTGCCCCGAGGATTCCACGCCGCTTCAGAAGCGTCACTTGGTTGTCCGTGCGGCGGATTATCAATTGATCGCAGGGCAGCTGTACAAACTGGGCCTGGATGAGGTGCTGCGCAGGTGTGTTCTTGACCATGAACGGGAAGCAGTGATGTGGGAATGTCACAGCGGAGTTGCGGGAGGACACGTGGGGGCTAAACCCACCGCAAGAAAGGTACTTCAAGCTGGTCTATGGTGGCCGACGGTGCATGCAGATTGTAAGGCCTACGTGAAACGTTGCGATATTTGTCAGAGGACGGGACGGCCTTCGCACAGAGATGAGCTTCCACTACACCCAGTGCATGTGCTGCGGCCCTTTGAGAAATGGGCTGTTGATTTTGTCGGCCCCATTGCACCCATCGCTCGCCATTCCAAAGCCCGGTACATCATCACCGCGACAGATTACCTCACGCGATGGGCGGAAGCAGCCGCGGTCCGCGACTGCTCGGCCGAGACCGCCGCTCGGTTCATCTTTGAAAACATCATCAGCCGCTTTGGCTGCCCACGCAGCCTGACCAGTGATCAAGGCACGCATTTCATCAATGCCACGGTCAAGTCGCTACTAGACACATTTATGATCCAGCATCATAAAAGTAGCCCATACCATCCGTAGGCCAATGGTACAGTAGAAGCCTTCAATAAGATTCTTGAAAAGGGCCTGACGAAGATTTGCAATGCTCAACGGGATGATTGGGACGAGCGGCTACCGGCGACGTTGTGGGCTTATCGGACCACGGTAAAACGTTTAACAAACCAGACGCCATTTCAGCTGGTGTACGGCCGGGAAGCTGTGATCCCCGCCGAGTTCACCGTACCCAGCCTTCTGATCGCAACATCCCTTCGCTTTTCCGAAGATGCGTCACTAAAGGAACGACTCCAGGAGCTGCAGGAGCTTGATGAGGCTCGATTTCTTGCGGAATTCCACCAGAAGGTGCAGAAGGCCAGACAGAAAGCATGGCACGACCGCCACATTAAAACTAAAGCTTTCCAAGTTGGCGGCAAGGTTCTTTTATATGACA